>VZQC01005388.1:1050380-1192489 GCA_009823505.1 Rhizomys pruinosus
GCTTGTGTGGGTTGTGGATGTGTGTGTGATGTGCGTGTGTGTGATGTGCGTGTGTGTGTGATGTGCATGTGTGTGTGATGTGCATGTGTGTGATGTGCATGTGTGTGTGATGTGCATGTGTGTGATGTGCATGTGTGTGTGATGTGCATGTGTGTGATGTGCGTGTGCGTGTGTGATGTGTGTGTGTGCATGTGTGTGTGATGTGCATGTGTGTGTGATGTGCATGTGTGTGTGATGTGCATGTGTGTGTGTGCTCACATTCACATACGTGAACGCAGGTGCTCACCTGCCATGGCACACGCACGGAGGTCGGAGGACAACCTCAGCCATCGGTCCTTGCCCTCTCCGTCCCTGAAGGCAGAGTCTCTACTATTTCTCTATTCTGTGTGCCAGGACAGCTGGCCCTGGAGCTCTGGGTGCCCCTGCCCTGCCCAGCTCCACTTGGTTTTGGGTTTTGAAGGAACTCAGGTCCTTGTGTGGCAGGCACTTGACTGGCTCAGCCCACCCTCCACCCAGCCCACTGAGCTGCTAGTTTTAACCACACTCATCCCAACAGAAAGCCAGATGCGATGGTACACACCTGTAATTCCAGCCCTCAGGAGATGGAGGCAGGAGAATCACAAATCCCAGTCAGCCCAGGATGCACAGCAAGACCCTTCTCAAACTCCTCCTCCCCCAAAAAAAAAAAATTCACAGAGGACAGAGGCCTTGGGAGATAGATGTGCACTGCTACTGACCTGTGGCAGTTACGAGGTTAACAATCGGATTAGGTCTGGAAGGGTGGTTGCAGGTTCACCAAATGGGGGTGGCTGGAAGGGCAATGTGAGAATGGAAAGGCATGCAGAAGGAAGGATACACAGAGGCTGGGAAGAGCAAGGTCTGTCTCAGGTCATCACAGTGAACAGCCTCCTCTACCTATGCTCTTTCTATTGTGTTATCCACCCATGCAGAGTGTTTGTCAGTCACATATTTCAGCTTTGCTAGAAACCAGCATATGCGGAGAGGTAGAGCCTTGAGGGTCCACTTGACTGAAATCATCGGACAAGTCATTTGAAAGCCTTCTGGCAGAGCTGGGGCTGTAGCTGAGTAGTGAAAGCATTTGGCACATGGCAGGCCCCTATGTACAGACAGCCTGTGAAAACTCACCCATTTGCAGCTGGCAGAGATAAAGGCAGACCTTGCCTAAGGCTGGCAGTCCATCTGCCCCAAAGTGCCCTCCTGAAGGGACCTAGGTGGGAAGGGTCCACATTCCCTCCACCCTGCTGTGGCTGGCCTCAAGTGAGGGCCTGAGTTCAGTATTCAGAGCTAGCCCTCACACCCTCAGACACCTACCGAGGCAGCTCCCTCAGGACAAGGACGGTGGGAGACTTGGTGATACAGTCTACAGACCGTGTCCCCTGTGGATTTGTTCAGATCGGTGTTAGGATGGAAGGTGAGGTGAGGTACCTGGACAGCTGCACCCCGAAGGGAACTGAAGATTCCAGTCTGCCTCCCTGAGAATCACCAAGGACGCCCCCACCCAGCATGGTCACCTCGTCACCACCTTACACCTGAGGCTGTATCCATTGCAGAGCTGAGAAAACTCGAGACTAGGAGAGATATCAGACCCGAGGGCTACACACCATGAGGCAGGAGGGGCTGCCCAGGTGCTCAGATCTGTGGCAGTGCTTTTAGTATATTTTAATGTTTGTGTTTTTAGTATTTTTGAGACAGGGTTCCACATGTAGCCCAGGCTATCCTAGAACTTACTTCAGAGTGGCCAAGTACTCCTCCTGCCTCAGCCTCTCTAGTGCTGGGATCACAAGTGTGAATCACCCTACCAGGCTCTTTTTCTTTTAATTTTTTTTATTTTTATTTATTTCTGTATGTGTATGAATCTACTGTCTGCATGCGAGTTTGTGCACCCGTGTCGTGCAATGCCGCGGAGGTCAGAAGAGGGTGTCGGATTCCCCTGGAACTGGAGTTCTCCTGGAATTGAAGTTTCAGACGGTTCTCGGCCACCATGTGGGTGCTGGGGATCAAACCTGGGTCCTCTGTAAGAGCGGTCGGCACTCAACCTCTAGGCCATCTCTCCAGCCCCCCCCCCAGGCTCTTTTTAAAGCTTTGTGGGTTTGTCTGTTTAGCGGGAACAATGATTTCTTATGTGCAGTCCACTCATCCCTCAGGATTCAAGGAGGATTGGCCCAGGATTCCAAAGATTCTAGAACGCATGGTTGTTGCGTGTATCCCTTATGTAAAATGACAGTATTCGCATACACCCTATGCACATCCCGCTCCTATTGGAACTCATCTCTAGGCTGTGGTAGAGTGCTTGCCTAGCCTGTCAGGGCTATGGGTTCCACCCCTGGATTCTCACAAACTGAGTGTGCTGGTGCACATCTGGGATCCCTGAACTGGGGAGATATAGGCAGAAGGATCAGAAGTTCAAGGTCATCTTCAGCCATCTCTGAATGTGAGACCTGCCTGGGCTAATGAGACCTTGTCTTAAAAACAAAAATTAAAATAAAAAATACTTGGGGAGGGACTAGGAGGGATGGAAATAATACAAATACAATACTTATGTATGAAATTACCAAAAATAAAATAGAAAAACACCCCCGAAAGTTCTCTGGATGGCTTAGCATGTCTAACACTGTGTCCCAGCTCCGTAAGCAGCTGCTGTATTGGTGCCGTATGAGTGGTGACAGGAGACACCCCGCTCACTGCAGACAGTTTTCCCTGTGGTTCCACACTGGTAAAAGCATGTGTGGACGTGGAACGGCTTACTCTCAGCTTCTTCTAAGACCCCAAGGCACCGGATTCCCCAGTTGCCTCTCTCTGCCTCCCACACCACGCGTGGTCCTCCCACAGATGAGGCTGCGATTCCCCAGTCCTGTCCCGCCTTCTTCACCCTCCATTGCCTCCTCGCCAGCTATTTCTGCTTAAGCCAAGGCTGCAGCTCCAGCAGCGACTTAAACCCTTTGCCTGAAAGCCGTAAGTGGGAGAGGAAGCCACAGATAGGTCTCTGCTCCTGGCCCAGAAGCCAGCACCTCCCCCTAGTAGTGCTCCCCACACCCTCCCTCAGCAGTGCTCCCCAACACTGCCCTCCAATAGTATTCCTCCGGGCCTCTCTCCCCAAAGTATGCTCCCCAGGGCTTCCCTGTAGCCTTCCCTTCCTGGGCAGTCCCCATATCAGAGGTTAGCCCTCTTCCCCTAGAATCATGTTTCTTTAAGAGGATCCAGAATCCAGAGTTGTGTGTGAAATGTTTTACCTCTTGGCAGTTCCTTCATGTTTTAAAGACCCACTGCGGGGCAGATTAAACATTGGGGGGGGGGTCAGTGCCGCCCATAGCCAGCATGATGTGGCTTTGAATCTATAAATGATCTGGGTTTCCCACTCCGCTCTTCTTTCTGAAATCCTCCTTCACCAAGGTATTGGATTTCTGAAAAGTTGGACTGTAGCCAGTGACAGCTATGAAGTTAATGCTTTAAAAAACGCCCTCTATAAAAAAAAAAAAAGAAAGAAAAAAGAAATAATTAATTTTTAAAAATGCCCTTTGATTCTCAGGAATGTGCGAGGTCAGCCCCGGAGGCCCAGCCAGTCGGAGAAAACCCACCATCTAGGACCCATGGATTTGGGAAACCTGTGTGTTAGCTCTGTACCTTGTCGCTATGACAGAAATCTGACAACAACAACCTGGAAGGAAGGAGGAAGAGTTTGGGCTCACAGTTCAAGAATACAGTCAGTCCATCATGGAACGGAAGGCCTGGCAGCGGGATCGTGTCCAGTCAGGAAGCAGAGCATAAACAGGAAATGGGGCCAGCTATTAGACCTCAGTGACCCACTTCCTCCAGTGAGACCCCAACTCCTAAGGGCTACACAGCCTTCCAAACAGTACCACTAGACGTGAGGGTGAGGTGGCTGCGACATCTGTCACCCCATTGATTGCAAGGCTTGATTCGGCTGATCTGGCTGGCTAGGCGAGTGTCCCCTTCCTTCCTCAGTGTCCCTCCCAAAGCTGCACACTCAGTCAAAGAGGATGACCTTCCCCCATAGAGGAAGATAGGCCTTCCTTCTGGTCAAGGCTAGCTGCGCTCCCCTGTTAGAACTTCAAGCTCTCAAGGTCCAAAACAGCTCTACTATGGACAGAGTGCTCAGACATGTTCTTTGAGGAGTGTGGCACATTCAAACCCTAAGTGATAGGTTTGAGCCCCACAGCACGGGATGGCAGGAAACACCTCCAGTTATGCACAGAACATCCTCTTTGCCTGGCCTACCCGCTTCCTTGCTTTCTAGTGTATGCCGGGGGTAGGGGGGGGCACTGTTCAGAGATGCTGGGGTTTCCCCACACCCATCTTGAAGCATCCAGGATTGAAAAGGCGACCAGCTCAGCCAAGGGGTGTGGGGCTTTGAGACAGAGCTGGAGTGAGTCCTACAGCCCTATCTGACTCTCCCTCTACAGCTAAAAAAGTAGAACTGCCAGCCGACCCCTCCTGTAGTTAATCCCATGCTCCCGGATCCCCAAATAGAAAGATTTTTGGAGCGGCACACATCAGTCACCTGAATGTGAGCCGGTAGTTTTCACCCTCTTAGCCTGTGGCTGTGGCCGCCAGACCCTGTCTCAATTTTGAGTGTGCTAATTGGAGACTCACTGGTGAAGCCATTTTGAATTAAGAAACTGATGCATGGCTGTGAGGTTCAAGGCCTGCCTGGTTGTCAGTGACCAGCCCTCCTAGCTCAGGACTGTTTCAAGGTAGACCTGCTCTGCTCCGACACATGTGCCAGGTGACAGCTGTGGCCCCTGCTGCTCCTGTGGGAGGCGGCCCCACAGCACAGAGATAGCAAGAAGCACCCCAGTTCTGCAGAGAATGTCCCCTTTGCTTTGCCTGACTGCATGCTTTCTAGTGTGTGGGGGCAGCGCTGTTCATGTGTGCATAAGTGTGTATGTGTGCCGGTGCTCAGGGAGGTCAGGGGTCAACTTCCACTGCTGCTCTTGAATGGTTTTTTGAAGCAGAGTCTCCCTTGACTGTAGCTCATCCAGAAGGCTATGCTGGCTGGCCAGTGAACCCCAGGGGTCCCCCATCTCACTTCCCCAGTGCCGGATTATAAAACAGGCCGCCACCTTATGCTGCTTTTTCTTACCTGAGCTCCTGAGGATCAAACTCAGTTCCTCATGTTTGCAAGCCGAGCACTTTATTGACTGAGCCATCTCCTTGGGCCTTTATTTACTTTTTTTTTTTTTTTTTCTTTTTGAGACAAGGTCTCCCTCTCCCTTTAGTCCCAGCTGGCCTGAAGCTCACTATGTAGACCAGGCTGGCCTTGAACTCACAGAAATCCTCCTGTCTCTGCCTCCCGAGGGCTGGGATTAAAGGTGTGTTACTTTTAATTGACAAATACAAATTACATGTATTACGATGTGATATTATATGTATATCCTATGGAACTGCTAATCCAAGCTCATTAGCATAATCTTGTACCCCGTTTTGAGATCTGCTTTTGTGATGTCTGAACACTTTTCTCAGACATTTTCAAGCATGTGTTCCATTGTAATTAAGTATAGTCTATTGAATTTACTCCCTGTTCTGAGGCTGCTTCAGTGGTCTTTGAACATACACGCGACATATCCAACTTGGATGGGAAAGGGTTTATTCATCTTACATCTTTCAGGTCACACAGTTCATCACCAAGATGGGAACTCAGGGCAGGAACATGGAGGCAGCTGCTAAAGCACAGGCCATGGAGGAATGCTGCTTATTGGCTTACTCCCCTGGCCCATGCTCAGCCTGCTTTCTTATATAATACCTGCCCAGGGGTTGGAGAGATGGCTCAGCAGTTAGGAGCACCAACTGCTCTTCAGAGGACCCGGGTTTGATTCCCAGCACCCAAATGTTGTTTAAGAACTGTCTTTAGGGCTGGAGAGATGGCCTAGCGGTTAAGAGCGCCGGACCTGCTCTTGCAGAGGACCCGGGTTCGAATCCCCAGCACCCACATGGCGGCCGAGAGCCGTCTGAAACTCCAGTTCGTTCCAGGAGAACTCCAGTTCCAGGGGAATCCGAGACCCTCTTCTGACCTCCGCGGCATTGCACGACACAGGGTGCACAGACCTGCATGCAGACAGTACATTGATATACATACCGAATAAATAAAAAAAAAAAAAAAAAAAGAACTGTCTTTAACTCCAGTTCCAGGGAAATCCAACACCTCTTCTCTGACATCTGTGGCATTGGCAAACATAGGTGCACCAACCTACATGCAGACAGTACCTTTAATCCTCGCACTGCAGAGGCAGAGCAGGTGGATCTCAATGAGTTTAAGGCCAGCCTGGTCTACAGAGTGAGCTCCGGCCAGCTGGGACTAAAGGGAGACCCTTCTCATAAAAACACACATAAGAAAGAAAGAAAGAAAGAAAGAAAGAAAGAAAGAAAGAAAGAAAGAATAGAAGGAAGAAAGGAAGAAAGAAAGAATAGAAGGAAGAAAGGAAAAAGAAAGAAAGAAAGGAAGGAAGGAAGGAAGGAAGGAAGGAAGAAAGAAAGAAAGAAAGAAAGAAAGAAAGAAAGAAAGAAAGAAAGAAAGAAAGAAAGAAAGAAAGAAAGAAAGAAAGGAAAGAAAGAGAAATACCTGCCAGGAAGGAAGGAAGGAAGGAAGGAAGGAAGGAAGGAAGGAAGGAAGGAAGGAAGGAAGGAAGGAAGGAAAGAAAGAAAAAGAAATACCTGCCCAGGCATGACACTCCCCACAGCAGGCTGGGCCCTCCCATGTGACTCAATAATCAAGAAGATGCCCCGCACACATGGCCACAGGCCAGTCCAATGGAGGAAATTCCCCAGTTGAGGCTTCCTCAACCCAGTTGTGTCAGGTTGACACTAAAGCTATCCAGCACACTCCTCATAACTGAAATGTGTGCTCTGATTTCCCTTCTCCCCACCCTCCATGATCCCCTGCCTCTGGTAACCACAATTCTAGTCTCTGGTTGTGTGAGGTTCATGTTCTAAGGTCATCAGTGAAATCACGCAGTGCTGCGGGAGTGCTGGCAACAGGTGGATCCAGGGCCTCCCAGGTCAGTCGGTCTCACAGAAATGAACAGGGAGCTCTAGGCTCAGTGAGTGAGAGAGCCTGTCTCAACAAATAAGGTGGACAGTGATTAAGGAAAGCCATGGTGATGTCACCCTTTGTCCTCCATCACCCACACATCCACAACCAGTCACAAGTAGTCACATCCGTGCCTACATATCACACACTCGCACGCGTGCACACACACACACACACTCACACACACACACATACACACACACCATAGCCCTAAGATAGATGCTGCCATAGCCCTTTGGACTTACATTCCATGCACTGAAAGTTCTAACCAGGCTTATGTGCTTCCATGTCCTACCTTGTAATGGGTCCTTTCCTGTCCTCCAAACATGTCTAAACTATCATCCTTTAAGCCTGTGCTCAAAGCGTTCAGAAGCTATGCCCCATGCATTGCCATGGTGCGTGGCATCTCCCTGAGAGCAGTTGTCCCCTGTGCATGGCCCATGCCATAGCATGATGAGGATCTGTGTGATGATAGCAACTGGGTCTCGTCTCTTTCTATCCCCCAGCTCTGGCAGTGGCCCTGAAGGGTGGGGGGCATTCTCCTGGGGAGTTCGAAACAGCTGCTTTGCACATTTGTGAGTGTTGCATCTCCCACCATGGAAAGCAAGCACGAGGAACTGATATGCTAGAAAACAAAAGATCCCCCTCCCCCGAGTTGTGTAGTGACGGAATTTGCTAAGAAACAGATAAAGCAGAGCCCAGTGCAAAGGGATTGACTGTGGACTGGCCCCTAGCTCCCTAGCCCTCCTCAGCCCCTGGCTTCCACAGCAGGACCTGGTATCTGAGATGAGGCCAGATGTCTTACCCCCACCGCCCACAAGGAAATTCCCCACCCCATGACAGACTCAGAGCTCTGCATAAATGTGTAAAATGCTGGATTTCCAAGTATATCCTGCATTAAGATGGAGACCATTCCACCTTTTGCATAACCTTGTGGGTGAGCCTGCTGGGCCCCTCCTGGGCCTCAGAGGCAAAATGGAGGCCACAGAAGGGTGACCTGTTCAAGGCCATTCACCTCATCCACCTTGGAACTTTTGTCAGTTTAATTATGGGCAATGTGCTTCGGCACAGCAGACCACATCTGGACAGAATCAGCGGGCTCAGAGTAGACGCCGCCGGTCATTTCCAGGCTGCCCCAGCCTCCCTGATTTATATTCCAGCAATAGACTCAGAATGTTTCAACATTGGGGAACCTGCGACCCCACCACAACTGAGCTCTCTCTGATAGCAAGTGGGCTGCCCAGCGATCACAGCAAAACCCATGCCAAGAAGGGTTGCAAATGCATGCCATGCAAAATTTTGTATCAACAAACACTCACCATGTGCCCACATCCTCCCAGGCCCGGGCCGCGGAGGCGGGACAAGCACAGGCCAGCTGTTGTGGCTGAGGAGGCTGGCCACCCAGTCGTCATAGGTGCCAAGTGGGTGATGGGCCATGGAGGAGAGTGAAGCCCCAGTCCCTGGGTGGAGGAGGGAGTCAGACAAACTCCCTAGAAGTGACGTCTTCCCTGAGCACATGATGGAGGGACTTTAGCAAGCACGGCAACAGAGAAGGGAAAAGAAGGACTTGCCATAGCTCTGCCATGGGTCCGGAGCTGGCGCTGTGCTGATTCTAGAAAGAGCTAGTAAGTACACCCAGGATGGGGAAGGGCCAGGGAGCTTGAGCTGAAACCACCCTCCCAGAGATGGCAGAAAACATCCAGAAAAGTGGGCCAGGGGAGTAGGTACAAGTTGAAGAGACTGCACTCATTTATACGTAAGAGGGGCTAGAGAGATGGGTCAGCAGTTAAGAGCTCCGGTGTTCTTCCAGAAGACTCGGTTTCCGTTTCCAGCACTCACATGGCAGCTGACGACCATCCGTACTCCATTTCCAAGGGAGCCAAAGCCCTGTTTTGGACTCTGTGGACATTGCAGAGACATGGTGCACTTACATATATGCAGGCAAACATTCACACATGCATACAAAATAAAAATAAATATTCTTAAATATATAAGAGAGCAATTGAGAGCCACTTCTGGGGTGGGGGGTGGACAGAGGAATGAGCAGTAGATGGATAGGGATATAGACTTCAGTGACAGATAGAACTCAGTGCTCAGAGTCTTAAAGTGACCTGGTGACCTGGTCCCAGGGGATAGAGGAAAGGTGTGTCATGGACACAAGAGGGCTTCCTGGGCATAGGCAAGAATCACAACCCTCACCAGACAGTCAAGCTGGGCTAGCCACAGACCCTTCAGCCAGGAGATTCTCAGAGCAAGCACATGTCCTGCCCAGGTGAGGGAGTAACAGATCAGACCCAGCCCTACCCTCGGGACTCACCGTCTGATAGAGATTGGGCCTTAGCAGGCACAGAGCTACTTTAAGGAGGATGGACCAGGTGCTGAGACTCTGTGGCCATAGGTGATGCCTGTTGCTAAGGGGTCACCTGAGCTGTGGTTGTGGGAGTTATCAGGAACTTGCAGGTGGAAAGCAGTGACTGAGCTGGTGAGAAATAAAATCTGAGGGGGCTGGAGAGATGGCTCAGCCGTTAAGCACTGACTGCTCTTGCAGAGAACCTGGGGTCGATTCCCAGCACTCACATGATGGCTAAGAGCTGTCTTTAACTCCAGTTCCAGGGGAATCCGACACTCTCTTCTGACCTCCATGCATTGCACGACACGGGTGCACCAACCTACATGCAGACAGTACACTCATACACATAAAAAATAAATAAATTTTTAAAATTGAAAAAATAAAATCTGAGGTCTGAGGACCCATTAATACCACACCCAAAATAAAGTAAAATCTGAGGTCTGAGGACCCATTAATACCACACCAAAGATTTCCAAATAGGTGGGCAAAGCAAAGTAACCCAGCAAGTTCACCTTCGTTTTTACAAAAGGATCGCTGTGTCATTCAGACCAAGCAAGCAGCCCAACCTGTAAATTAGACAGTTTCTTTTAATCCCCAGCAAAAAAGTGTCATTTCCCCATTGGCTGGGGTCCTGCATCACAGTCTTTCCTAATTGGCTAATTTTTAAAAATCTGCAAAATTAGGCAAAAGGAGGAAGGGATCCTCCACCTCCCTAGGCCATCAGGTTCCAAAAATGCATCAGGGCCTTTTTGTAAGCAAAAGTCTTACTGGGTATGAGGGTGAAATTAAAAGATTAGAATTCCTTGTCATAAAACAATAGCTTTAAGATTAGAATTCCTTGTCATAAAACAATGGCTTTACAAGATTTGAAAGGCTCCTATTTAAATGTTTCTTACAGTGTGGCTACCTCTAAGGGGGGGGGGCTTTTGAACTTCCTGCCTCATTGTTGCTTGGGGGGGGGGGCTCCTAGGCAACCAGCCTTTAACCTGCAGGACTGCTTGGTATGGTTTGGAGACCACCACATAGGAGAGTGCCAAGAGCTGAAAGCCTGCAGGTAGGACCCCCAGGCTCCATAGGAAGTGTTCTTTGAATGTGAAATGCCCACACCATGGGCTCAGGGGTGTGAACACGATTCCCAGCTGGCTTTGCGGTTTGAGGAGGCTGTGGAACCTTTAGGGGGTGGAGCCTACATGGAGGCTAGAGGAAATGAGTCACTGAAGGGGGTTGGGCAAGCTTGCAAGCTTGGGGTTGCCTGACCCTATTTCCTGTTCATGTTCCGCTTCCTGACTCTGGATGCACTATGACTGCCCACCTCACATTCCTCCCTTCCTAAGCCAGGAGCCAGAATAAACCTTTTCCCTCTTTAAATTGCATTTGTAGGGTATTTTGTCACAGCAACAAGGAAAGTGACTAATACAGACAGCCTTAGCTGGGGGCCCACACGTTGCCTCAGGGCGCTTCTGGTCAGGGGAAGGTGACCTAGGAACTCAGCTTGGAGACTGAAACATGGCTTTCTAGGTAGAGAACTGGACACTCAATGGTCTGTCCCAGAGATCAAACAGGGGACACGGCTGTTACAAAGGCAAAGGGGACATCAGATGTGGGGGGTGGCAACAGCTCACATCTCTAACCCTTGACCTGCCCGAGGCCATGTTCAGAGACCGCAGAACACGGGCGTTTGCAATGCTCTCTGCCCCCTCTCAGGACACTTCTCTGCCCCCTCTCAGGACACTTCCCTAAGCCCATCAAAGCACACAGCCTGGCTCTCCCAGACTCTCTGCCTGAACCCGGTTTCCTGTGAGCAGCTGGGACTGGGTCACAGTTATTTATCTAATGTTCTTGGATAGAGTCCCAAGGAAACAATTTTGCTTATTTAGAAACACACACACACACACACACACACACACACACAGCAACATTGTAAAGCCCACCCCGTCTCTGCCTCTGTGGTTTATTTCTTCATTGATTTATCTGTTTGAGCATCTCTTGATTGGCCTGATGGGATGGTCCCCGTTGCTTAATGAGCCCCGGCTGTGTTTACATGGGTTGTGAAGATGTGAAGACCAAAGGCCCTGTACAAGCCTATGGTCAGCGCCAGGGAACAGGGACCTGCTGGGCACGTCAGCGGGGTCTTGAGCAGGCTCTGTGTGGGGCAGTCTGAAGCCGGGTGCTGGGTGCCGGATTCCCCAGAGATGAGGGCTCCCCATGGGCATGGGGCTGAAGCTTGGTATCCAACAGGTGTGTGAGGCCCACCCCATACCTCAGGTCTGAGGGCCTTTGGAGTAAGGTGGACAGGCAGATCTGACTGATAGGTCCAAGGATCTCCCCCCACCCACTCACAGCCTTCTGCAACTCAGTGTCTCTTGGTGGGAGGGGGAGAAGACAGAGCCTGGGAGCAACAGCTGTGACCCCAGGCTCTGCCTAGGTAAGCAGTCCTCTGTATCCCAGTAAACAAGGCTGAGGCCTCTCGGTCCAGGTGGGCCCCACCTGTGGGCCACCTGTGGGCCTGCCTACCCACGGATCACCTTCCTGGGAACCTGGAGTTGCCATCCCTCGCCCCAAAGATTCATGTCCTGGCTTTTAGGAAAACAGATGCCAGATGTTTGAAGGCCAGAGAGTGGTGGGAGGGGTTGGGGATGGGTGGGCCTGGCCTGCTGACACCACATGGGAAGTTTTTTCTCGGACTTCAGAGCCTGTGAAAGAAACAGGGAGGGGAATGGCCCAGAAGGGAGATCTGGGGACGTCAAGAATGTGTAAGTGTTCTTGGCTTTTAAAAGTCTGCTTGGGGCAGGGTGTGGTGGCACCCACCTTTAATCCCAGCACTCCGGAGGCAGAGGCAAGTGGATCTTTGTGAGTTCAAGACCAGCCTGGTCTACAGGGTGAGTGAGTTCCAGGACAGCTGGGGCTACAGGAAGACCCTGTCTCGAAAAAGACAAAAAAAAATCTGCTTGGGGGCCAGCAAGGTAAAGGTGCTTGTTGCCAAGCCTGACAACCTGAGTTCCATCCCCAGGACCCCCACAGTAAAAGGAGAGAACCAGCTCCCAGCTGCTCTCTCACACACACACACACACACACACACACACCCCACAATATACATGCACACTCACAAAATAATAATAATAAATGTAATTTAAAAATTAAAGTCTGCCTGACACAAGAGGAGCAAACGTAGTTGGGGACCTGAGGCAGGAGCAGAGGACAGCTGTGTGTGGCATCCCCACTCTCACTTCTAAAGAGGGAGCTGATAGAGACCACAGTGTGCAGGAGTGTCCGACAGTCTCCTCATCGAGCAGGTGCTAAACCATTGGGGGAGCCCATATGAACGGAGCCTGTAGACCCATGTGACTTGCTAATAGATCAGAGACCTGTAGCCTCATCTTTGAACATGAGTAGGAGCTGATAGAAGTCCCTGCTAGAAGGTGAAGTGGGTGAACCCAGTCACCCACTTAGAGCAGAAGAGAAACCAAAGTATGCCCGAGCTGTGTCCAGGGACAGCGAGTTCCAGGGCCTGTTTGGGTACAAGCCAAACCCTGATCATGTCCCCTACGTGCCCATCAGTCAAGGGATTGTGTTGTTACAGCCTTGGATGTCAGGGTTGTGGGGGTACATACATGCTGCAGGGTTGTTGTTTTTGTTTTTGTTTTATTTTGTTTTGTTTTGTTTTTTGTCTGAGAAAGAGACATGGCCTGGAGTCTGGCTGGGACTGCAAAAATATCCACATTAGTCTAAAATGACTGGCATGTAGTGAGACTCAGTAAGCACTGAATGAATGTATAAATGAGTCAATGAATGAGTACAGGAGTGAGTGAATGCGTGAGCGAAGCAATGGGGAGTGCATAAATGAGGAAATTAGTGAGTGACTATATGAGTGAATGAGTGAGCAAATATTTTATTACATGAATGAGTGAAAATTTAAGTATGAATGAACGGGTGAATGTTTGGGTACATGAAGGAATGAATCCGTGAGTAAGTAAATGAATGAGGGAGCCGCAGTCAGCCCAAGGTTGTTTTCTCCCTGTGGACTCTGAGAACATCCTTGGGTCTACCCTGTTAGTTGTTCTCAGCAACCTGAAGACATAAAATGCCCAGGGGTGCAGTGATCGGACTTGCAGGTGGCAAGCCCATGACAGTAAATATATCATGGAGTGGAATTAAACTTTAATCGCCTGAATTAAGTGTGACCATAGGGAGAGACCAATGCAGGAGGGGGTTATGTCTCATTGCTTCCCAGAAATGCCAGTTAGAATACTCACCACCAGACACATGCACACACAGCCTCGTGGGTGTGTCTGATCTGACCTTAGGCGTGTGTGTGCATGTGCGTGCGTGTGTGTGTGTGTGTGTGTATGTGTGTGTGTGTGACCTAACATTCCAGCCAACATGTTTCAGAGGCACAGGTGAGGATCCCAGGACCTCTCTGTTTGCATCCACAAGGTGGGACAACGACATGATGATACAAAGGTCTGGGATTGGCTGCTGGGAGGTGATGTCACACTGCTTACATACGAAGGTCTGGGATTGGCTGCTGGGAGGTGATGTCACACTGCCTATGTAATGACATGTCGCATTTGACCAAAGTGGTGTTGTACATGATATTGCACCCTGCCATGTGTCCTCTGGCTGTTACTGAAGTGCTTCTGGGTGCATAATTTCTCCATGGCATGTTCCACTGTGGAACTGACCCCTTACGACACAGCCCAACTGGCTTACAGGACTATGTTCAAGGCTTCAGTCAGCACTGGGCTGCTGGGCCCAGCCCTGTCCCTTCTGGTGCTGGGATCTGCTTCACTCCTGGCTTCAGGAAGTGGAGCCTGAAGTTCACCCTGTCTTACAGCTCCACCACTGATTGCCTGCTTTTCTCTAATCGTCCTAACAGGAATTTGCCATGGGGACAGGTTCCTCTCTGCACCCATCACTGTGGCTGGAAACAGAGTCACCTGTCACCAGCTGGGGTGGGTGGAAGGAGTTTAGGCATAACAAATCTGTAAGAGTGTGGGGAGGGCATTCCTCCAAGAGAAGATTGGGGTGCTAATGGCAAAACGAAAGGATCACATGCCAGTTAACATACCTGCCCCCTAGGCCAGGTTAACAAAGCTCAGCTCGGATAGTGTCTTAGCTCTGGAGGTGAGCTCTGAACTACAGTATCCCAGTAAGAGGCATAGGTCACCCAGGATTGAGTAAGATGGACCCCTAGCTGCTACCACAGGGGTTACCTCCAGGCTGGAGCCAGCACATAAAGAGGCTCCTGTCCCTCCTGTTTGGCCCTTAAGTTGCACCTGGGTCCACAACAAAGCTGTGACCTGCCCACAGCTGTCCTCCTCCACACATGGGCTTCCCCATCCTTTGGTCCCTGTTAGAAATGGTCTGTCACCATGGACTGAGCTCCACATAGGAGCAGGAGGAGCCACCTGAACACACTGGCTGAGTGCATTGGAAAAAGAAGCCCCTCACCCTCCATGTGTCCCCCAGTGTCCCTGCCACCCCTGCAGTGATTCTAAGCAGAGCACGCAGGACACAGGCCATGTCCTTGCTGCCTGTAACAACGGCCACATCTGCAGGAGGCAGATGGGAACCCTCTGTGTAAATATCCAAGCCCCTTATCTCCCACCATTTCCTGGACAGTGCCTGTGGCTCACTGTGTTATTCCAGCTTGTGCTCTGGAGAGCTGCAGAATAAGGTGGCAGAAAGAACCCCAAAGGGAAGGCGGGAGTGAGGCTTCAGAGCTGCCTGGCTGTCCACCCAGCTCCGAAGGAGATGGTCATCGCTGGTGCTCAGCTGTGCACACAAGCACTCATCTTTGAGGTGACCCTGCTTCCCAACAGGCTGAGGGCCCAGCACAGAGTGCAAAATGAGAGGGGTTAAAGATGGGAGTGAGATTTGAAATGAGTGGCAGAGATGGGAGAAGAGCTCTGTGGGAGAGAGATGGAGCCCACAAAAGAACATGAACTCCAGTGCCAGCTTAAGTGTCCTGGGGCCACGGGGGTTGATGCCAGGGAGTTTCCCAGAGTTGGGACACGAGAGCAGTGATTCAATATCAAAAGACATCGACCACTTGAGAAAGCCCTTCAGATCCCTTTCAGTCCCACCAGTTGGTCCAAGAGATCAGCTCAGTTTGGCCTAGACTGTTTTAATGCCTCTGTGATACTGCTTAATCTCCCTTTTACAAAGATAGTAGAGCCTGGGCAGAGGCTGGCAGGCTAGAGTTTTGGCTGGAGAGCACTGTGTAGTTTAGTTTTATCGTGTGTGATTTTAAGTCAGTCTCATGACATGCTAGGATAGATTTGATTTTGGTGATGGTAATGTACATTTCATTTTCAAATGTATTTTATTGCAGTAAGAAAATATAAAGATACAACATTGGGGAAAAAAGAAAATATAAAGATGAAACAGTTTTTTGTTTTTTTATTTATTTTTGTATGTGTATGAATGTACTGTCTACATGTAGGTTTGTGCACCCGTGTCGCGCAATGCTGCGGAGGTCAGAAGAAGGCATCAGATTCCCCTGGAACTGGAGTTAAAGACTGTTCTCAGCCGCCATGTGGGTGCTGGAGATCGAACCCAGGTCCTCTACAAGAGCAGTCGGCACTCTCAACCGCTAGGCCATCTCTCCAGCCCCAAGATAAAACAGTTTTTTTAAATGGAGTAGATGGGGACTGGAGAGATGGCTTAGTGGTTAAGAGCACTGACTGCTCTTGCAGAGGATCCAGGTCCGATTCCCAACACCCACATGGTGGCTAAGAACCATCTTAAAGCCAGACATGGTGGCTCATGCCTTTAATCCCAGCACTCAGGAGGCAGAGGCAGGTGAATCTCTGTGAGTTCAAGGCCATCCTAGTCTACCTAGCATGTTCCAAGCCACCTGGGGCTACAGGGAAACCCTGTCTCAAAAAAAAAAAAAAAAAAAAAAAAAAAATGGAGATGTGGGCTGGGGATAGCTAAAAGGTGCTTGTGGCAAAACCTGGCTACCTCAGTTGGATTCCTGATCCCACGTGGTGGAAAGAGAAAACTGAATCTCACAAGTTGTCCTCTCTCCTCCACACTCAAGCTGTGGCTTCTGAGTGCTCCAGCCCACACACATGTACTTACACACTACCCACACTCACACACACTACCCACACTCACACACATACACACACACACACACACACACACACTAAAATCAATTTTTTTTTGCATTTTTGGTATTTTTGAGGCAGGGTCTCCCTTTAGTCCCAGCTGGCCTGGAGCTCGCTCTGTAGACCAGGTTGGCCTTGAGCTCACAGAAATCCACCTGCCTCTGCCTCCCAAGTGCTGGGATTAAAGACGTGTGCCACCACACCCAGCTTAAAATCAGTTTTAAACATTGTAATAATGTAGCTGGGCAGGGCTGGGAGTTGGCTCAGCAGGTAAAGCATTTGCTGCACAAGCATAAGGACTAAGATTCAATACCCAGTACCTATAGAAATGTCAGGCAGGCATGGTAGCCTCCTTTAATTCCAGCTCTCAGGAGGCAGAGGTAGGATCCCCAGGACAAGTTGGCTAGCCAGACTTACCAAATCAGCAAGCTCTGGGTTCGAACCAGATACCCTGCCTCGATCTATAAGGTGGAGAACCATCAAGGAAGACTCCCATGTCTACTTCAGTCCTCTCCACACATGCATGCACACACATGCATGCACGCACATATACACACAAGTTCAGATGCATGTACATACACACACACACACACACACACACACACACACACGCACACGCACACACAGACAATGGTATGGATGGCAAAAGAAACGGACTCTGGTGTGGATTTAACAAAGATGGAACCAGGCATCTCCCTGAGACACTCCATGCAGCTTGTTTGCTAACCCTGATTTTATGTCAAATTCTGGCTATGGGGACTGGAGAGATGGCTCAGCAACAGCACTGGCTACTCTTGTAGAGGACTCGGGTTTGGTTCCCAGCATCCACTTGGCGTTTACAACCACCTAGCCAAAACTCCAGTTCCAGGGGATCCAATGCCCTTTTCTGGCCACCGCAGGCATTGCACAATACACCTGCAGGCAAAACATTCACACACATAAAATAAATATTTGGGGGGAGGGTCTTTTTGAGACAGGGTCTCCCTATAGCCTCGGCTGGCCTGGAACTCACTCTGTAGACCAGGCTGGCCTTGAACTCACAGAGATCCGCCTGCCTCTGCCTCCAGAGTGCTAGGATTAAAGGTGTGCGCCACCATGCCCAGCTAAAATAAATATTTTTTTAATTTCTGCTGATTCCTCACTAACCCAAGCCACAGAACTGGCTCTAGGTTAAGCCCCAAGCACATGACATATTCTGTCCCATCGCCCTCACTCAAATAGCCAACTTCTGGCCCAGGGACCCAGCACAACTGTAGCTCTTTGGGGTCCCTGGCCCTTCAAAGTGTGCTGTTGCAGAAACACCCCACTACAAGGATTCACCTGCCCCAAAGTGAACTAAGACCACCTCTGAATACTCACATCCTGTAGAGCAGGCAAGCTCCTGATCGGTTCCTGTTTCTCTCCTCCACTGTCCAAGCACAAGGGCACAGCCACGCACAGCACACTCATGTTACTGCCCCATGGAACACACGAACATCAGCAGTCCTAGGAGATGACATAGAACTGAAAATCCCTCATCTCCTCTAGTTTTATTCTGTTGCTGTTCCAGGAACACCATGACAAAAAGCCACTTAGGGGAGGAAGGGGTTTACACCTGCTGACATCACTGCAGGAAGGTCAAGGCAGGACTTAAAGCATCATGTCCACAGTCCAGAGCAGAGAGAGAATGAATGCCCGGATCCTCGATTGCTTGTTCTCAGCTAGCGGTCTCCTCTCTGACACTGTTCGGAGTCCCCCTGCCTAGGAAATGGTGCCACCCACAGTGGGCTGGAAATTCACACATCGATTAACAATCGAGACAGTCCCAACAGACACTCCCACAGACCAACCTGATCTAGTTCATTCCTCATTAATAACTCTCTCTCATATACACATGTACAAATGTAAATAAATAAATGCAAAACATTTTTTTGTCATTTTGAGACAGAGTCTCCCTTTAGTCCCAGCTGGCCTGGAGCTCGCTATATAGACCAGGCTGGCCTTGAACTCACAGAGATCTGCTTGCCTCTGCCTCCTGAGTGCTGGGATTAAAGGCATGCACCACCACGCCTGGCCTACAATTTTTAAATACTAATAAAATAGAATGCATACAGTCGTGTACATAACACTTGATCATGATAATTAAATGTGCTACTGGCTAAGGTATTTACAATATTATACTTTGTATCACTGTAGATGAGTATACTCTTACTTCGGAGAAAGGATTTATTGTTAACGTCTGTAGTACTTCGCTAATGGCAGCCTCATCTGTTGTGGTTAACACATGTGTTTGCATTGAGAAGCTGTGACCTAGACCTGGACACTGTAGGTTTTTGTTAAGTGTCCTCCCTCTGTCCCAAGACAAACTGAGGCCAGATTCCATCAAAATGTGCCCTAGAAGCCAATTCGTTTATCGGGTTTTCTTATAGAGCAACAGATAAGGGCTTATATACAGAAGTGTGAGTACTCTCCACCAGAGGCCACACCAGAAAGTCTTCACCAAGCGTCAATGATGGCTTCCCCATAGTGGTATCAATAGAGAAGTCTCACCCCCGCCAGGCCACACACAATGAAGGCCAGGTTGGGAGCTGTGGCTGGATACTGAGGTGGGGGTCCCATGATATACACTGCCCCTCCTCTATAACATATCAGCGATCAATGAGCCCAGCTGTGATGATCTTAGGCAAGCCGACGTCTGTCTGGACATCAGTCCCATAGGACAGTCCTATACAACATGTGCACATTGTGACCTTAACACAGTAACAAAATCACCTCAAGATGCAGCTTTCAGAGCACATCCCATCATTAAGGAACACAGGACGGCTATGGGTTTTTTTTTTTTTCCTTTTTAAATAATTTATTATGTTTTATTATCTGCTTTTTGGGGAGTAGGAGAGAAGAGGGTCCCATGGCTCAGGCTGAACTTGAACTCCGTATGTAGCAGAGGATGGCCTTGTACTTCTGATCCACCTGCCTCTACCTTCCTAGTCCTGAGATTACAGGCCTACACCACCTTGCCTAGTTTATGCCGTGCTGGGGACCGAACATCACGTGTGCTAGGCAAGACTCTGCCAACTGAGCTATGCTCCCTGCCCCATCTGTACACATTTCTGAGGAACAATGTTATGTTTTGATTCACGTATGCATTGGGTAGTAATCAACTCTGGGTAATTAGCATATCCATCACCTTAAATAAACTTGGACTATTTCTTTATGTGAAGCCACCCTTGTCTTATAACCCTTTTGAGATACAGAATGCCTTGTTGTTAGTTATATTCACTCTGCTATGGGGACCCCCAGAACGCATTCCTCCTACCAGCCAATAACATTGGACAGAATGATTCACATCTCTCTCCCCCACACCTATGCCCCGTTCTCTAGAAACCATTCTTCTATTTTCAACTTCTTTAGATCAGGTGGGGTGTTTCCAGGTTCTTGGCCTCTTACCCAAAGAAATGAAAATAAAGGCTCACACCAATTTGCGGAAGAGGCAAGATTACTTTGTTTGAAGACAAGTGGAAATGCAGACTGTAGAAGGAGACGCGGTCGATCTTGACAGTGGACACATGAGTGATGGCACCCAAAGGCCCCAATTATTGTTTGGGGCTTCCTTCTGTGGG
The DNA here is from genome assembly GCA_009823505.1 of Rhizomys pruinosus. Classification (NCBI taxonomy): domain Eukaryota; kingdom Metazoa; phylum Chordata; class Mammalia; order Rodentia; family Spalacidae; genus Rhizomys; species Rhizomys pruinosus. Next base: position 1,070,511 of record VZQC01005388.1, read on the forward strand.
GGTTTAAGAGGAAGAGCTGGGTATTAAGAGGTGTCATTTGGGTCGGTCTCTATTTTAATTGATAAATTAAGTCATATATTCATTGTTCCTACTGAACATATCCCTTCCCATAATGCATCTGATTTTAATCCTATGCATATCCATAGGCATAAGATGTTAAATAGGAGCCAGGAGTGGTGGTACCAATCTTTTATTTATTTATTTATTTATTTATTTCCATATGTGTATGAATGTACTGTCTGCATGCACGTTTGTGCACCTGTGTCATGCAATGCCACGGAGGTCAGAAGAGGGTGTCGAATTCCCCTGGAACTGGAGTTAAAGATGGTTCTCAGCTGCCATGTGGGTGCTGGGGATTGAACCCAGGTCCTCTGCAAGAGCAGTCAGCACTCTTAACCGCTAGGCCATCTCTCCAGCCCTGGTACCAATCTTTAATCCCAGAACCCTGGCAGAAGAAGGTAGATCTCCTGTGAGCTCAAGACCAACCTAATCTATATAGAGAGTTCCAAGCTAGCTGGGACTACAGGGAGAACCTGTCTCAAACCCCCCCCCAATAAATACATAAATAAATAAATAAATAAATAAATAAATAAATAAATAAATAAAGTAGTAAATAGAAGCTCACTGGAGGGACACAGTCTACCTTACTAGGCATATACTCAAAACCAGTTCAGGTCTGATAGGTCCCTCTGTTCTTCTAACCTGACTACTTTAGAAATACACTTGAGGGCTGGAGAGATAGCCTAGCGGTTAAGAGCACCGACGCTCTTGCAGAGGACCCGGGTTCAATCCCCAGCACCCACATGGCGGCTGAGAACCGTCTGTAACTCCAATTCCAGGAGAACTCCAGTTCCAGGGAAATCCGAGACCTTCTTCTGACCTCCGCGGCATTGCACGACACGGGTGCACAGACCTGCATGCAGACAATACATTCATACACATACAAAAAAAAAAAAAAAAAAAAAGAAATACACTTGAATATACTGTCTAAATGAGATTGTTACTAAGGATGAAGAAACTTATACTACTGTTTAGAAATAAGAGTTCCTATAGCTTGATGCAGGGGTTGGGGATTCAGAGATTGCTAGATGCGCTGTCTGGAGAGGATTCTGTGTGTAATACACGCAGGCGAAGGAATCAGGCTGCCAAGTGTGTCATTTCCAGAGTCTAACCCACCCAAATGCAGTCCCAGGCCAAGCTATCTCCCATGCCTCCTTCCCCGCTTGCCTGCCTCAATTCCACATAAATCCAGATTGTGTGCTGTGTTTCTTTCTGTAGCTGGGTGGTGTCACTTAACACGATGTCGGTGCTCATTTTCAAGGTAGGAAAGCTAAGTTTAGGGGTGATGTTTGCCAGTGATGCCGTGAGGGATTTGAACCAGATCTGAGTGCAACTAGTTCTCCCACTCTGGGTCTGGCTGTTCCGGTTTCCATCTCTCTATCCTGTCCCCCAGAGGCTCAGCCTGGCTCCCCAGGGGCAAGTGGCTTATATAGGCTGCCTAACCCCATGTTCCCCGCTGTTTGCTGTTTGCGTCACCCTGTGATAGTTACTGCCACTTTGAACTGACCTATCCCCTCTGGGAAAAGATTTTGCAACCTGATAAAAAAAGCCTTAGATTTCCTTGAAAATCACTCCCCACTCTGTCCTTACTCTGCCTTCTGAAACTTTTTCCCCCAGACAGAAACCCTCACTCTTGGTCTGACAAAGACTCTGGGGCTGTCCCTGGGAGATGTGGTTTGCATGTCAGAGGCCTGGTGTTCTAAGGTGTTCAGTTAGTTTATAGAGACCATGAAAGAGAACTGGGGTGTTGGAGCAGACCCCAAAGACCAGTCACAAAGGATGGCTGCAAGTTTCACAGAAGGCTCTGGCCTGGGGAACAGCCCTTCTGCCTCTCCAAGTTCCCACCCCCCAGACTCCCTCCTTCCGTCATCCTTTTACCTGTCCTCCTGACTCTCTCCCTTAGCCCTCAGAAGTTTGATTGAGAACCGTCTTCTCCCTAGATCTCTGAGTGTCCAGCTTCCCCTCGATCCCCTTTCCCTTCAGACAAAAGTCACTCGGGTCCCCCCAGCCTGGGCTATGTGCAGGAGCTGAGTCTCTGGGCCACCTTAGTAAGTGGCACTTTCCTGGACCGGCAGAGTCAGTGTGCAGTGAGGAAGAAAGAGATGGGCTTTTAACTTAGCCCTGGTTGCCATAGGCATGTTTCCACTAAACCAAGAAAGAAAGTTGATGTTTTGGAGAGGTCTCTATCTGAAGGAGCCATGCCAGACCCTTCACTCTCAGTTTATCTCAGCACCAACCAGGAAAGGAGAATGAACACTGTGGGCCGGGGAAAGCTGCATGGCTTGCCCCAGGCCTGGCCTGAGAAACCCTGCCCCTCCTACTCTGTGGAGCATCGCTCCCTCCCACCCCTGTGCCTTTCGTCTTTGTCCATCCAACTTCTCTTCCACACCAGACTAGAATCCTTTTACTAAGTGGGCAGGGGGCTGAGGAGGATGGATCAGAGACTAAAGCGGAAGTCAGAGGGCAACTTTGTACTTTGTGGAGTTGGTTTTCTCTCTCCGCCTTTACGTGGATCCCAGGAATTCAAACTTGGGTCATTAGGCTTGAGCATCAAGTGCTTTTAACTGCCAAGCCGTCTTACGGGCTCCATATGCAGATATTTTAAGCTGACATGACACCAGGAAAGATTAAAAATAAACTGAAAATGTCTGCAGTGGGTCGGTCTCATTCTATTTGAGACAAACATTTTAAAAGTAACAGGATAATCCATATTGGCACAGCTCCTGCCAGGAGTCAGAGGCTAGCCCACGGAGGTAGCCTGCCCTGGTGGTACCATTCAGACCAACTTCCAGATATGTTTCCCTTTAAAGATCTCTCTAAAGAGCTTCCCTGGTAGCAGAGGGGTGGGTGGCAGCCAAGACAATGCGGGTTCCAGTGCGTGCGGGTTGTTCCCGGTGAGACCCTTCCCCATGTCCCAGGGCCTGACCTCCACTAACGCCAGTTGTAAACAGTCTGAGGCTGGTGGGCAGCAGCCCCTAGCCCAGCTGGGCAGCTCCTGGGCATACAGTCACTCCCGCCTCTGCATTTGGAAGTGGCTGGGTTTTATGAGGGCACAGACGGGCATTCTCTGCAGGGCTGAGCCAGGAGGCCTAGGAGAGGGAAAGGTCACCACTCAGGGAATGTGTCACCCAGGGGCTTCACAGAACAGGACACTGGGCAGAGGGGCTGAAGGTCACTTCCTGCTGGGAAGCTAGGGCCACCAGGGAGGAAACGCACACTTAATGCAATTAAGGCTGAAACAAGCAAAGGGCACAGCAAAGTGGCGATGGAGGGGAACTTGATCTCAGCCGCTTTTCACTGCCTGATCTCTGTAAAATTCAGACGAGGTTTTCATCTAATTCACAGAAATAATCTGATCTTTGTTACTGTTTGTGTCCACCTAACTTTTGTTGAGTGCTTTTGGTGTGCTGGGCTCTGTTTAAGCAGTTTCTTCATACAACATCTCAGTCATCTGGAAATATGGGCACAAGGGTCCTGAGCTAAAGAATATGAGCAGACAGATGACACCCAGGGCTGCGGGGCTGCGGCGAGGGGAGCACCTGAGCTCCGCAGGCCGAGGCGGCAGCTGCTGCTCCCGCACTGTAGCGGACGCACACAGCAGGCCGAGCTACAGCACAGAATCCTGAGTCACAGCTACACTGGTCTGCGGTGTGGGTGCAGCCAGTCGTCCTTCCTTCCCCAGGGATCAGTTTCCCCTGCTATAAAATGAAAGTGAATCGATCAAGTGAAGTGTTCCATGAGATGAAATGAGATGCTTCGCCAGGTCATGAGTTCCTTGGTGAGAAAAAAAGGCAAAACTAGTTGAAAAGCCATTATGGAAAGAATGTTGAATTTGACCCCATCAAACTAGGAGTTCTTCATGAGTGGGGCCATGCCACCCGCATATGGTTCTTCATGAGTGGGGCCACGCCATCTACATATGGTTCTTCATGAGTGGGGCCACGCCATCTACATATGGTTCTTCATGAGTGGGGCCACGCCATCTACATATGGTTCTTCATGAGTGGGCCACGCCACCCGCATGTGGTTCTTCATGAGTGGGGCCACGCCACCCGCATGTGGTTCTTCATGAGTGGGGCCACGCCACCCGCATGTGGTTCTTCATGAGTGGGGCCACGCCACCCGCATGTGGTTCTTCATGAGTGGGGCCACGCCACCCGCATGTGGTTCTTCATGAGTGGGGCCACGCCACCCGCATGTGGTTCTTCATGAGTGGGGCCACGCCACCCGCATGTGGTTCTTCAAGAGTGGGGCCACGCCACCCGCATGTGGTTCTTCATGAGTGGGGCCACGCCACCCGCATGTGGTTCTTCATGAGTGGGGCCATGCCACCCGCATATGGTTCTTCATGAGTGGGGCCACGCCACCCGCATGTGGTTCTTCATGAGTGGGGCCACGCCACCCGCATGTGGTTCTTCATGAGTGGGGCCACGCCACCCGCATGTGGTTCTTCAAGAGTGGGGCCACGCCACCCGCATGTGGTTCTTCATGAGTGGGGCCACGCCACCCGCATGTGGTTCTTCACAAGTGGGGCCACACCACCTGCATATGGGTAGCACCAGGTCCACTGCTTCACAGCACAGCAGAAACTAAATGAACTCTGGGTGGATGAGTGAATGGACAGATGAATAGAAGGGCTGGGTGAGGATGGATGGATGGATGGATGGATGGATGGATGGGAGGATGGATGGGAGGATGGATGGATGGATGGATGGATGGATGATGACTGGATGGATGATGGGGATGGATGGATGGATGATGGATGGATAGATGGATGGGAGGATGGATGGATGGGAGGATGGATGGATGGATGGATGGGAGGATGGATGGATGGATGGGGATGGATGGATGGATGGATGGATGGATGATGACTGGATGGATGATGGGGATGGATGGATGGATGGATGGATGGAAGGAAGGATGGATGGATGGATGGATGGAAGGAAGGAAGGATGGATGGATGGATGATGGATGGATGGGTGGGTGGGTGGATGATGGATGGATAGATGATGGATGGATGGATGGATGGATGATGGATGGATGGATGGATGAGAGGATGGATGGATGGATAGATGGATGGATGATGGATGGATGGATGGATGATGGATGGATGGAGGGAGGGATGGATGGGTGGATGGGAGGATAGATGGATGGATGGATAGACGGATGGGTGGATGGATGATGGATGGATGGATGCATGCATGGATGGATGATGGATGGATGGATGATGATGGATGGATGGATGGATGGATGGGAGGGAAGAAAAGGAGAGATAGGTGCCTGGATGAGTGGGATGGAGGAAGGGAAGGACAGATGGATGGGTGAGTGGGAGAGCTAAGATGACTCATGGGAAGATATTTCTTAGGTGACATGGTATTTTCCTCCATCTGAGGTTCCTGAGCTCCGTGCTGTGCTCCTAGAAGATGTTCTTCACACAGCTTCTCCCTGACACCGTCCCTGGGCTCCGTCAGTCTTCACAAGGCATGCCATGGCTGTTTGTATAAAACTGAATATCACACACAGCAACATATATGCAACACATAAGAGCTGGGAAGTGCTGGCTGCTGTCGCTCTACCCAGGGAGGTCGTGAGGCTGTGGTGAAGGGCATGAGGAGGAGTGATAAAGCTAGGTAAAGGGCATGGTAGGGGGGTGGCACAGTTAGGTGAAGTGGATGATGGGAAGGTGGTAATGTTAGGGGAAGGGGGTGACGGGGAGAGCCCCTTTCAGCAGACGCTCCTGTTGCTCCACTGTGCTGGGACCCTCTGCAGGGTGGTCAGTTTATTGGATAGGACCCTCGGTGTGGAAACCTGTACCGGGTGCTGAGCTGGCACTGAGGCATTGGTGTGTGGTGGGCGAGTCCTGTCCACTCCTGTGCCTGGCCTGTGCCCTGTCCTCAGGGGAGCCCTGCAGCTGAAGATGACATTCTGTGTCGGGGACTCCATTCCTATGAGGAGCCACCAGCTCCTGAGAGCCCAGGAATCCAGGGAGGAAAAATCACTATCCCTCATGTGCCTCTGATTTATCAGCCGTCCCTGTCCACAGCTGTCCACAGCTGTCAGCAGAGATCTGGGTTTCTCTGATATCTGTTCTGCTGCTCTGTCTCCTTCGCTTTCAGATTACAAGAGCTGGAAAGAGACCTGCCTGTGCTCAATCTTGGGAGCAGATTTCAGACCCCCAGGAGGTTGTCCCTGGGTGCCAAGATGGATGATCACTGTCCTGTCTGGAGTCTCCATATGCTGTGATCCCTCCCCCAGCAATTCAGTCTTGCAGTCAAACACTGGCTGATCCTCTACAGGATTCCAGGCCCCTCGATATATAGATAAGAAGGGCCTGGGGCCACCCACAGAAAGACAGCATGCTAGAAGAGGAAGCCTCTGAGTGACAGCCTCAGGGTGGGCGTGTCTGTGAGCTTTCCTCAGGGCCACCTGCTGGCTTCTTCCCTGGTGGAAGGTCTGGTAGCTTCATCTTGACATGAAGATCAGTATATTGCTGCTACCCCAGGGACCCCACCGTCTCACTCCACCATGTCCTGGTACAACCTGATAGAAGCCCTTGGGCATTCCCAGGGAGGACTGGGAAAGATGGAGAACTAGATTTGTGATAGTGCAGGTGTTTTGCTATTGAATTACAGGATATATAGACTACCTTTCTCATTACTGTGACCAAATGCTTGACAGAGAGCAACTTAAGGGAGGAGAAGCATCCTTTGGCTCACAGTTGAAGGGGATACAGTCCATTATGGTGGGGCATCATGACAGCAGATGGTGAAGTGGCTGGTCAAATTGCATCCAGAGACAGAGAAGACAGGAAATGGGTTTGTAAAATGTTTTATTTCATGGGCTGGAGAGATGGCTCAGTGGGTAAAAGTGCTTTGCTGCAAAGTCTGAAGACCAAAGTTCAAGCCCCAGGACCTGCATGGTGGGGGAGAAGCAACTCCACAAGCTGTCTGTCCTCTGACCTCCACACACATGCCATGGCACATGTACAAATAATAAATAGTGGAGCTGGAGAGATGGCCTAGTGGTTAAGAGCACCCACTGCTCTTGTAGAGGACCCGGGTTCAATCCCCAGCACCCACATGGCGGCTGAAAACTGTCTTTAACTCCAGTTCCACGGGAATCCAACACCCTCTTCTGACCGCGGCATTGCACAACACAGGTACATGCAGACAGTACATTCATACACATACGAAAATAAAATTGTTTTAAAATTTTATAAAAATAAATAGTAAGTAAATATAAATAAACATTTTTAAGAACAGTATGATTTCAAATCTACCTTTAAGTCTTTAATCCATCTTGAGTTGATTTGTGTGTGGTAGGTAATAAGGATGTAATTTCACATTTTCATACTTCAATATCCAGTTTTCCCAACACTGTCATTGCAAAGATCATATCTTTCCCCCCATTTTGTATTCTTTGTTTTAAAAAAATGGGGGTAGGGACCAGAAGGGTAGCTCAGCAGTTAAGAGCATTGGGTGCTTTTGCAGAGGACCCAAGTTCGATTCACAGTACACACATGGCAGCTAACAACCATCTGTAACTCCAGATCCAGGGGATCCAACACCATCTTCTGGCCTCCGTGGGCAATGCATGACACAGGTACATTTACACACATAAAATAAAAATAATATAAAATGTTTTTAAATGAGGGCAACAGAAGGCTGCAGCCATGACTCAGTGGTAAAGAGTACTTACTGCTCTTGCAGAGGATCCATTCCCAGCGCCCACTTTAGGCAACTCTCAATCACCTGTAACTCCAGCTCCAGGGGATCTGACACTCTCTTTTGGTCTCCGTGGGCACCTGCACACACTCGATGCACATGTATACAAACAGACATGCACAAACACATACATTAAATGGGCAATAGTCTTGAGTAGGTATTTTTCCAAAGAAATATTCAAATGATACCAGATCCCTGAAAAGCACTCACCATCACTAATCCTCATGGAAATGAAGTCAAAACGACATGGGCAGGTGGCTCTCCCAAAACCACAGAAAGTTGTGGGATCAAGATTTGACACGTGTGCTGTGGCCTCTGCTCTCACATACATACACACACAGTTAATAAGTGAGTGTAATTTTATAATCTTTAACAGGGAAATCCTGGGGCTTGTGAGATGGCTCAGTGGGTAAGAGTGTCTGCTACCTAAACACAGGAAAGAACCAGTGAAGACACTGGGTAACAGGAACGTTTGAGCTTCACATAATCTATGGGACCAAGGTCGTATGTGCCATCCATTATGACAGAAACAGTGCCTTTGTGTAGCTCGTGGCCGGGTTATTGTTTGATCCTCAGAAATAAGAATGTCTCAAAATTTTCATCTGCAGCTTTTGGGTGGGGGGGGGCATTTTTGAGACACGGTCTCTCTTTAGTCCCAGCTGGCCTGGAGCTCACTCTATAGACCAGGCTGGCCTTGAATTCACAGAGATCCACCTGCCTCTGCCTCCCGAGTGCTGGGATTAAAGGCTTGAGCCACCACGCCCGGCTGCAGTTCTTTTCTAAGTGAGGCTAAGTATCCGGTTCATTCTCTTCAGAGACATCTCTACCTCCTCTCTCATGCAAGGCCTGGTTGAACCTTAGGTCCATTGTTCTTTTGGGTCATTTGGTGTTTTCTTATTGTAGAAATGCTTGAAGGAATTTTCATATGAGTTGGAAATATTCCCTCAGCTTTATACTTTTATTTTTTTATCACTTTTGGGCTTTTTGTTATGGTGGGTTTTTTCTTTTGAGGTCACACACGCAAAAAAAGTAACTTTTCACATCTATCAGTCTTTTATATTCCAGCTTCTGAAGTTTGTGTCATATATAAAAGGCTTCTTAAACCAGAGATTATAAAAGAAATTTATAGCTCCTTTTAGTACTTTTACAGCTTCATTTTGCTTCATTCTCTTCAGAGGCTGCGTGGGGTTTCATTGCCTGAGTCTGTCATAACTTACTTCACCAGTCTGCCATTATCAGCCATTTGGGTCGTTTCCAGTCTTTTTCCATTAACGGTGATGCTCCAATGAACTCCTCGAACATTCTTTCATCCACATGTGGAAGTGGATCTGAGGATGAACTCCTAAGAGTGGAATTGGTACATCAAAGACATGTCCATTTCAAGAGCGTGTGTGTGTGTGTGTGTGTGTGTGTGTGTGTGTGTGTTGTATGCACAAGTGTAACTGTATGCGCAGGCCAGAGGACTATATCAGATGTCCTATGCTATCACTCTCCACTTTACTCCTTTGAGACATATCCCTCACTGAACCTGAAGGCATGTCTACAACCCCTACACTCTGCCTCACAAGCCCCTGCGTCAAAGGCTCAGGGGAAGAGGACAGGAGCTTGAGATCTGAGTTTTCATATTTTCCATATTATCTGTTACTTTGTCTTATTTTATTTCAATGTTAAAGACCGACCCTAGGTCCTCAGGAGTTCTAGGCAAGTGCGCTACTATTGAGCTATGTCCTCAGCCTTTTTTTTATGTGTGTGTATGTATACATGTGTGTAGGTATACATGTCTGGAGGCTGGAGGTCAATGGTAGGTGTCTTAGACACTCTCCACCTCAGTGAGAGTGTCACTGAACCTGGAGGTCACCAATGGACTAAACTGGCTGGCCAGGGGCTCCAGGGATCTTCTTGTCTCCATCACCCCCCCCACCTTGGGACTAGATCTCTAGTCACAGGCCACCACACCCAGCTCTTAATGCGCACTGGAGATCTAAACTTGGGTCCTCATACTTTGTCAACTAATCCATGCCCCTCCAAAATTAGAACTTTTTTTAGTTCTTATTTTGAGACAAGTTCTCCCTAAGTCACTCAAGCCGACTTTAAACTCACTCTGCAGCCTGGGCAGACATGTTACCCTCCTGCCTTAGACTCCTAAGTAGTTAAGATTTCAGCCTTCACCTGGTCCAGTCTCCTTATTTTCCTATTAATGAACTCCTTCTGTGTAGTATCATATTAACCTTGTAAGAGTGTGAAGCACAGTCGTTCTGAACCCAAGGTCATGGAGGGCTGTTGTCTCATGTCTTCTCCTCCCTCGTCCTTTACTCCTAAGCAGGTCTGTCCTTGGCAGGAACCTATTAATTTTCATGAGGCCTGGAGAGATAGCTCACCCATGAAAAGCACTGGCTGCTCTTACAGAGAACTCAGGTTCAGTTCCCAGCACACACATGACAGCTAACAACTATCTGTAACTCCAGTTCCAGGGGATCCGATGCCCCCTTCTGACCTCCACAGACATTGCACACATGGTACACATATGTACATGCATGCAAAATATTCATACACATAAGATAAACATAATTTGTTTAATGTTTAATTTTTCTTTTTTAATTAATTTATTTTTTATATATTTTTGTACTAATGTTTACTTTTTATTATTTTTCAATTGCATGTATCTGGGGGAGATATGTGCATATAGGGTTAAGTGCCACGGAAACCAGATGTGTCAGATCCCCTGGAGCTGGACTCACAGGCAGTTGTGTGTGAGCCACCTGACATAGGTGCTAGGAACCAAACTCAGGTCCTCTGCAAGAGCAGTATACTTTTTTAACCACTGGGTCAACTCTCCAATCCCAGGAATCTGTTTTTACTTGTTAAATATGTTCAATAACATCTTGCTAATTTCAATAGCTCACGCCCACACCCTGGCCTACTCACAAGCTCACCCTCCCTCTCTCCTTTTCTTTCTTTGAAAAGAGAAAAGACCCGAAGCACTGAAGGGCAGGTGTGACGGTCCAAGCAACAGCACAGACACAGAGAACCCCAAGCTTCTCCTAGTACTGTGCCACTAGCTCTGCAAATCAATCTGACCACAGAAGCTCTGGAAATACATTTTCTTCTTTCCAAATGAAGACAAGAAGGATAATTCTCTTCTTTTGAGACTGCCCAACTTTGACCCCAAAACCATGATGGCAGCGTGTAGCTCCAGCCCACTGTTACCCTGCTGGAGTTGCTATGACAGAGTACCACAGGCTGGAAACTTTATCAGCAGAAACTTCATTTCTTGGTTCTGTAAGATAGAAGTCCACGGTCAAGAGTCCACGGTCAAGCATCATTAGGTCTGGTGAGGCCTTTCTTCCTGGCTTGTGACTGATCACCACTGGTCAATACCAAATCCCATTCCACTTCTTTTTGAAACAGGATCTCACTATACAGCCCTTGCTGGCCTGGGTCTCACTATGTAGACCAAGCTAGCCTCAGACTCACAGAGATCTTCCTGCCTCTGCCCCCCAAATATGTACCACCACATATGGCTTTTTTTTGTTGTTGTTGTTGTTCTTTTCGAGACAGGGTCTTCCTGTAGCCCCAGCTGGCCTGGAACTCACTCTTGTAGACCAGGCTGGCCTTGAACTCACAAAGATCCGCCTGCCTCTGCCTCCTGAGGGCTAGGATTAAAGGTGTGCACCACCACGCCCGGCATGGGTTAAGTGCCATGGAAACCAGATGTGTCAGATCCCCTGGAGCTGGACTCACAGGCAGGTGTGAGCCATCTGACACAGGTGCTAGGAACCAAACTCAGGTCCAGCATGGCCTTTTCTACTTGATATGAGGACAACCATCCCATGGTAAACGGTTCCAGAAAAAGGCACAGGCAAGGACTTCCTGGAAAAGACTCCAGTAGCACAGGAAATAATCCCAGCTGCCCCGACGCTGCCCGCCTCCCATCCCACTCGCCCCCACACTGCCCGCCTCCCATCTCACTCCCCTTTTACTTCTCCCAGTCCTCCTTGTTAAAGAGACCATTGGTTCCCTGATACTTGTTTGATAAGGCAGACGTTATTTAGGACCAGCCAATAGGAACAGGGGCCACAGCATTGGGATTTTGCAGTGGAGGAAGTCACACCGAGCTCTAGGGAGAGCTCCAGCCAGTGAAAATTTATAGCCAAGAAGTGGGTTGGGGGTCCACAGATGGAACATGATGAGAGGAAATGTATTTGTCATTTTTCTCATTGCTGTGACAAAATCAACTTAAGCAGGGTTTATTCTGCCTCACACTTAAGGGTACAGTGCAGTGTGAAGCAGGACTGTGGGGCCGCTGGTCGCATGGCATCCACAGTCAGGAAGCAGAGAGAGCTTGGCATCCTTTCTCCTCTCTCTTCAGTCCTGGACCTTAGTCCACGGGACAGTGCCAGCCACACCCATGGTTGTCTCACTTCAAATAACTAATCTAGAAATCTCTGCACAGACAAGCCCAGAGGTTTGTCTCCTTGGTGATTCTAGGTCCTATCAGATCGGCAATCAGTCTTAACCATCACAGACAGCATCACGGCTAACAGGGATTCTGTCTGAATCAACCTAGAAGGGTTCTCTCTGAAGGACAGCCAGGCATGCCCAAGGGGTGGGCAGGGCTTGGAGCCAGATGGTCGGATATGAAGGGTTGTCAGGCCAACATAGAAAGTTCTAAGAACCGTCTTTAACTCCAGTTCCAGGGGAATCTGACACCCTATTCTGACCTCCATGGCATTGCATGACACGGGTGCACCAACCTACATTCAGACAGTACACTCATACACATAAAAAAATATAAAAAAAAAAAAAAAAAGAAAGAAAAGAAAGTTCTCACTTAGCTCTAGTTTACAAGGATATGCACAGATAGGTCTAGAAGTTTCAAGAAGCTGACTAAAGTTTGGTCACAGAACCTCTGTCACCGCTCACTCCTTACCCTCCCCTTCCTCAGGACTCCCAACACCCCCCTCAGCTGTCCTAACCTCCTCACACCAACCTACATGTTCTTGAGCTCCCAGCCTGACACATCCCAACACCTCAAAGCAGCCGGGTTCCGGTTACCCACCCCAGCTCCGTGTGTTTCCCTCTGGACATCTCTTGTCCGGCTTGGCTCCTGCCGTGTTGGCTTCTCAGGCAGAGGCCCAAGATGTGGCACTAGCAATGTTGGCTTGGGCAGCCAGACACCCTAGGTGCTCGACTTATTGCTTATTCAAACCTCTGCTGGTGGGGTGGGAACATTGGGGCGACAGCTCCATGGCAATATGCTTACCACACAAGCATGAGAGCCTGAGTTCCATGTAAGGAAGCCAAGCGTGCTGGCACTCGGTGGGGGTAAACCTGCCTAACCAAACCAGCGAGCCTCAGGCTCAGTGAGATACCCTGTCTGAGAATAAACACACACACATACACCACACACACACACACACACACACACACACACACACACACACGCTCTCTGCTTCTATAATGGAAGAAAATGTCCTTCTCCCACCTTGACTCAAATGAAAATGTCATTCCCTGCCTTAGCTTAACCTGGCCTATTAACTTGGCACAAGCAGCTGAGAACCCATCCCCCTCAATTAACCCCTTACCACACTTCTTAAGAGTCACATTCCTGGCTTCTTGGGGCCCTGGGAGCACTCTCCAACTCCTGCCCATCCTCTGCAGGCTTAGGAAGGGCAGAAGAAACAAGAAGGCTATAGAGACCCCCTCGTTAGGAACCACGGGGGGGGGGGCAGCCCCATCTACACCGGCTGAACCCATAGTGCCCCCCCATCTAAGGTGTAAGCAGGGGCCTGGGACCCAGGTAGAGGCTGGAGAAAGCAGGCCCTCTAATCCCAGCACTGCAAAGGTAGGGGCAGGAGGGTCAGGAATCAGGGTCATCTCTGGATGGACTACTAGAGATAAACAGTGTTAAATTAGTCCCTTGTCCTCATGGAGAGTACATGCTAAAGTAAAGCGACAGGAAACAACATTCCAGCCACAACAGATGCTGAGTGTGACTCAGAGCAAGAAAAGGGAGGGAGAGGCCAGGCTTGGAGGGGAGGGCTGGTCGGTACCCGCCACCACTTTCTGCTGCCAGATCAATTGTGACTTTAATCAAATGAGAAAGGAAGCCGGAGAGGGCATCAGCACCCCTGTCACCGCTCGGTTGTCAACACTGGTGTGATTGTCCTGGGCACCCACCCGCAGAGCCTAGCAGGCAAGGGGCTTCCTCTCCCGCATCTTTCAGTCAATTGCCCCTAGCCCCACCCCGCTGCCAAAGGCCGCTGTTATTTCTCGGGTCCCAAGTCCTTGTTGGTTTTTACCTTGGGGAAAAACAAAAATTCTGGCATGGAAATCTCATAATAGAAACCAGATGAGGGGCTGGTGGAGATGTTTTCTTCAGCATCAATCACCCGAGCCCTTGCTGTGCTGAGAATTCTGTAAGGGCCTCACTGAGCTCCTGCTGGGCCCCACTTAGAATGCCTGGCCAGGCTGGGAAAACAATGTAGCCTTCTGTGACATCATCAAAGCCCTTTTCACATGCTATCATCCACTTCTGCATGGATTCCATGGAATTGGGTGTCAGCCTGTCCTGGGGTACAGGCAGGAAGGGACACAGCCTCAACTGTGTCCTACTCAGGCTATGCAGTGGGTGGATAGCTGGTGGTTTCAGATGGGAAGGACTCAGAAAGTGCTAGAGAGTTGCAGCACTCAGCAGCTAGGGAGGTAAGGACCTCCTAGAAGTCCTCCATACATCAGGTTTAGGAAGGTGAAGACTGTCAGACATTCATGGAGCCAATCCTGGGCCCCAAAGACCATTCCTCCTTGCCTTTGAAAGACACCCAGGCAGGGAGCTCAGCTTGGAGGTGAAGTCGTAAGGAGCTGGAGAGATGGCTCGGTCCCTGGTTAAGAGCACTGGCTGCTTTTGCAGAGGACCCGAGTTTGGCTCTCAGCACCCACATGGCAGCTGACGACAGTAACTCCAGTTCCAGGGGGTCTGGTGCCTCCTCTGGTTTCCATGAGCAGTCTTCACACAGCTGCACTTACATACTGTAAGCAAAATGTTCAGACACATCAAATAAAAATAAGTAAATAAAAAATAATTTTTAAAAAAGAATGTCGGGGCTAGAGAGATGGCCTAGCGGTTAAGAGCGCCGACCGCTCTTACAGAGGACCCGGGTTCGATCCCCAGCACCCACATGGCGGCCGAGAACCATCTAAAACTCCAATTCCAGGAGAACTCCAGTTCCAGGGGAATCCGAGACCCTCTTCTGACCTCCACGGCATTGCACTACACGGGTGCACACACCTGCATGCAGACAGTACATTCATACACATACCAAAATAAATAAAAATTAAAAAAAAAAAAAAGAATGTCAAGTATGCTGGCACAAGCCTTTAATCTCAGCACTCAGGAGGCAGAAGCAGGCAGATTTCTGTGAGTTCAAGGCCAGCCTGGTAGAAGAGGAGGAGGAGGAAGTGGTGAAGTTGTATGTGGGCCAGAAAGCACTGGACAGACCAGGGCTGCCTGGACACGGTCTGTGTGTCCACTGAGTAAACCTGTCCACGCCTCCCTGGCTCAGCCCTGAGCAGGGCACCGAGTCCTCACAGTAAGCACTGAACAGTGAGGCCGCCAGAGAGAAGATCCAGGACCGGGGCCGAAAACAGCAAGTTCAGCCTATGCAGAGGAGGACATGCAACGGGGCCGTCTGGGATGGCTTCCTGCCTGAAATCTCTGCCCTGGAAGCCCAAAGTGGGGATGTTGGAACAAGATAACAAAAAAGCAGGGACCTGCACCTGGAGCCACACCAGATGTGGCAGGTATGTCCCTTAGTGGGCCTGTGGGTAGCGCAGTGCTGGTGGGAGGGGCTGTCCAGGCCTAGGCAGCAGGGAAAGAGCTTGAAGCAAGATCAGGGGTTGATGTGTCCATGGAATGCAAGAGAGACCCCCCCCTTGAGAGGACACAGCTGGAAATTGCAGGAACTTCGGGCAGGGGAGGGTACTCAAAGGCCAAACCCCTTCTCAGAAGTTTCCAGAACTATGCTGTCCTACATGGTAGCCACTAGCCCATATCAATTTGTTCTGCACTTTTATTATTATTATTTTATGTGTATGAGTGTACTGTCTGCATGTAGGTTTGTGCACCAGTGTCATGCAATGCCATGGAGTTCAGAAGAGGGCGTCAGATTCCCCTGGAACTGGAGTTAAAGACGGTTCTTAGCCACCATGTGGGTGCTGGGAATCGAACCCTGGTCCTCTGCAAAAGCAGTCAGCGCTCCTAACCACTGAGCCATCTCTCCGGCCCTGTTCTGCACTTTTTATTTTCTTTTTTTTTTTTTTAATTTTATTTATTTCTGTATGTGTATGAATGTACTGTCTGCATGTAGGTTTGTGCACCCATGTCGTGCAATGCCGCGGAGGTCAGAAGAGGGTCTCAGATGCCCCTGGAACTGGAGTTCTCCTGGAATCGGAGTTACAGACGGTTCTTAGCCGCCATGTGGGTGCTGGGGATCGAACCCAGGTCCTCTGCAAGAGCAGTCGGTGCTCTTAACCGCTAGGCTATCTCTCCAGCCCCTGTTCTGCACTTTTTAAATTGGTGATATAACTCACCTCGCATAAAACTTTGCACTTTAAAATATACTGTTCTGAGGCTGGGGGTGGGTCTCAACTGGCAGACTGCTTGCCTAGCATGCATGAAACCATGGGTTCCATCCCCAGTACCCCATAAACCAGACATGGTGAACATACCTGTAATCCCAGCACTTTGGAGGTAGAGGCAGGAGACTCAGAAGTTGGAGATCAGCCTTGGCTATATAGGGAGTTCTAAACCAGCTGGAGTCGTGAGAACCTGCCTCAAAAAGATACGTTTAGTGTTTTGCCTCATTTATGTAAGTGCAGGTTACAATGCAGCACATACTGACACTATGCCCTTGGCTTTCCAGCCCCCCAGAACCCATAGCCTGTTCAACCTTCATTGTTTATAAATTGCTCTGCCTGTGGTATTCTATGATGGAACCAGAAACAGCCTGGGACAGAAAGCCTAGCAGTCAATTCCACGTCCTCTCAGCTTCTGGAAGCCACTTGGCTCCTTTCTGTCTATACACACTTGTCTACTTCAGACGTTTTCTAGAAATGGAGCTATGGAGCTATACAATGTGTAACCTTGCTTGATTCCCTTCACATAAGGTCCAAGGCTCAACTGTGGCTGCTTATTTTTTTATCTGTTTGTGTGCACACATGTATATGTGTTCATGTGTGTACATTTCATATATGTGTGTGCTTAGAAGCCAGAAATCAACCTCAGACATCTTTCTTTATCTCCCCATCCCTCATCTCTGACACGGGCTCTCTAGCTGAGCCTGGCACTCCCTGATTCAGCTTCACTGGCTGACCATCCCTGAGAGCCCTTCTTGCCTCTGCCTCCCCAGCACTGGGATTATAGGCATGTACCACCATCCCAGGCTTTAAATTGGGCACTGGGGTTCTAATGCAGGTCCCCCTGCTTGGCAGGCACTTCATCCATTAAATCTTTGCAGTCCAACCTTGGCTGCAATTAAACGCAGTTGCAATAGTTCTCTGTCCCTTGTCAGGAGTTCCATAAGCACATGGTGGTCAGCTTCCTGAAGGGGTGGCTGGGGGAACACAGTTATCGTCACAGATATACTTCTCTTTTTAATATTTTATTATTTTTAGAACGGTTATTAGCCACCATATGGGTGCTGGGAATCAAACCCGAGTCCTCTGCAAGAGCAGCCAGTGCTCTAACTGCCGAGCCATCTCTCCAGCCCCATGGATACTTCCTTTGGGCAGTGCTGCTACAGAGTGTAGACAAGGAAGAAAGAAGAAGAGGAGGAAATGAGCCAGCCCACTGGAGTCCACCAGATGTACCTGGATTTAGGTCCCTTTTGTAGGTCCCTGAGGATCAGAGTGAGATTCCTCAATGATTCTTGCTCTCCCTCAAACATTGATGGAAAATACGTCTTGCAGAGAGACCAGCCTCTCAGGCCGACCCGAGGCCAGATTTCTTTGCTTCCTTCCCACAAGATTTCCATCTTCCCAGGATGGGGTGGTTGCTGCCTGTAGCCATCAGAGGCTCCCACCGGCCATCACAGCTGAGTCTGATTAAAATGATGGCGAAAACAAGTCAGCCATAACTATGGAAGGCAGCATAGGATACATGATCCTTCCAGCGGGGAGCAACGTAATAAAAGGCCCTGTGTGAGTCTCCTTTCCTTCTAATAAGCATTCTTCCTGATGACCTTCAAGATTAAGATTTGGGAGAGTATGTAAGGGACACATGGAGAAAAGGATATGTATATCACATTTAAATGTGTATATTTGTGTTGTTGTCAAAGATCAGTTTAAGCACATGGTTGTCTTTTCACTGTGGTCTTTCTTTTTATATATGTTTTTATTTATCCTCTTTATAAGAAGAGGGTGTTGAATTCCCATGCAACTGGAGTTATAGACAGTTGTTAGCTGTCATGTGGGTACTGAGAATCAAAACTGAGTCCCCTGTAAGATTAGCCAATGCTCTTAATCACTGAGCAATCTCTCCAGCCCTGACTGGTCTTTCTAAGGAGACATTTTCAAAGACAGCAGGCATCTTTGTGTCACCACCTAACAAAATCAGTTTCTTTTTTTTTTTTATGTGTATGAGTGTTTTTGCCTGCATGTATATAACTGTAACTGTGTCATGCAATGCCCATGGAGGTCAGAAGAGGCATTGAATCCCCTGGAACTGGAGTTACAGATGGTTGTTAGCCTCCATGTGGGTGCTAGGAACCAAACTACAGGCCTCTAAGAGCAGCCAGTGTTCTTTAAACACTGAACCATCTCTCCAGTCCCCTACTATACATTTTATTTACTTATTTTTTTATGTGTATGAGTGTACTGTCTACATATAGGTTGGTACACCCGTGTCACGCAGTGCTGCGGAGGTCAGAAGAGGGCGTCGGATTCCCCTGGAATTGGAGTTAAAGACGGTTCTTAGCCACCATGTGGGTGCTGGGAATCAAACCCGGGTCCTCTGCAAGAGCAGTCAGTACTCATAACCACTGAGCCATCTCTCCAGCCCCCCCACTATACATTTTTAACGGCTACATTAAAGCATAAATTCCCTGTACACTAATGGGACACCTTGTAATGTTTCTTTCATTCCATATCCATAATGTTCAAGGCAGGTTAACCATATTTTCATCTTCAATTATTATTTCTTTTGGGGGGGAATATTTTTGAGACAGGGTCTCCCTTTAGTCCCAGCTGGTCTGGAGCTCACTCTGTAGACCAGGCTGGCCTTAAACTCACAGAGATCCACCTGCCTCTGCCTCCCGAGTGCTAGGATTAAGGGCATGCGCCACCACACCTGGCGTCAATTATTATTTCTTTAGAGTGAGCATTTTCAAAATCTGCTGAGGCTCGATGGTAAAACGCTTGCCTAGCATCCCGAAGGCCCTGGGTTCTATCCTCACCATTGAAGAAAAATGCCTTCTAACTTTTTTGGAAATTATGGTACACTGTCACTATAGTACAGAGCCACAAGAGCACCTTCTCTCCAACTACAACCTGGTACTGATTGGTTGTCCCTCCTATCCAGCTTCCACTCCAACCACAACTGAATTCTCTATTTCAATGAGAGCAGCTTTATCAGATTCCACACATGACTGAAAACATATGACTCTTTCTCTCTGAGCCTGGCTTATTTCACATAACACCATACTCGACAGGTCCATCCTGGTCATCTTCTTGTGTGTATCTGTGTCTGTGTGTGGTTTCATTCATTTCTATGGCTCAGTAGTATTCCATTGTATATATAGACCACATTTTCTTTAACCATTTATGAGCTGGTGGACACTGGGTTGTTCCCACTCCTTGGCTGCTACAACTAGTGCAGCAGTGAACACAGGGGGTCCCCCGTCCCTCCGTTCCGCATCTCTGTGCTCCTCGTCCCTGGCCTTCCCCTCCATTCAGCCCCCATCATGTTATTCCAGAATTGTTTCCTTGATTCCTTCTATTTTAAAAAAACATTTTGCATATGTATGCGGGTAGTGTGTGTTCCCATGTATGGGGAATCACATGTGTGTGCAGGCGTATGTGCATGTGTGTGCCTGTGTGTGTGGAGCCTGGAAGTTGATATCATGAATCTTCCCTGACACTCTCCACCTTATTCTCTGAGGCAGAATCTCCCCACTGATCCTAGACATCATGATATATCTAGTCTAGCTAGCCAGCATGCTCTGAGGACCCCCGTCTACCTCCTCTGAGTGCTGGAATTACAGGCAAGCTGTCATGCCCGTCCAACAGTTAAGTGGGTGCTGCTGATCTGAACTCGGGTCCTCAGAGTTGCACAGCAACTGGCGATGGTGAGCCATTGCCACCGCCTCCTGTTTCTTCTCTTGATCTTAGCTTTTAGGGGAAGCGGAATGGGGGCATTGACCTGTATTTGGGATTCAGATGCCTATTTGGTCCATATGTGTCTTGGAGAATATTCTAGATTTGTTTCCCTTTTATTTGAATTCCTAGGTATTTTCCATATGGACTGTTACGTGGCAGGTTTCTAGAACATTCTGCATCTGATGCTGTTTTGATCATATCCTCACAGCTGTATGGTAATTGGCTGTAAGATTTAAGGTTCAGAGTTCAGTGAGCCAGGGCTCCCTTCACCCCAAAGCCATGGCTTCCCCTCCATCCCTCTTGTTGGCAGACAGGTACAGTGTCAGCCTGAGTCTTGTTCCCTTGTCATGACTCTGCTCTCTCTGGGGACTTTAGACTTCTCTCCCCTGTATAGTCTTCAGTCTCCCTCCCTCTGGTACATTGAGGTATGGGTTTTCTCTTAACTCCATATACCATGTGTGCTGGATAGCTTTAGTGTCAACTTGACACACCTGGGTTGAGGGAGCCTCAGTTGGGGAATTGGCTCCATTGGATTGGCCTGTGACCACATCTGTGGAGTATTGTCTTGATGGTCGAGCAGTGTGGGAGGGCCCAGCCCACAATGAGTAGTGCCACCCTGGGCAGGTTGTTGTGTACTGTATAAGAAGACGGACTGGGCATGAGCCAGGGGAGCAAGCCAGTGAACAGCATTCCTCCATGGCCTGTGCTTCAGCTCCTGCCTCCAGGTTCCTGCCCTGAGTTCCTGCCTTGGGCTCCCTGAGTGATGAACTGTGACCCAGAAGATGTAAGCTGAATAAACCCTTTCTTCCCCAAGTTGGTGTCGGTCAGAGTGTTTTGTCACAGCAATGGAAGACAAACTAGAACACCTTGTTTGACCCTTTTCAAGCTCTTTCCATTTCCTTTAGTTCTAGAAATCTCTATCATTTCCCCTCCACTGTTAATATTTTCTCCTGCAAGTATTATTGGCACTTTATGTATCAAATACATAAGGTTTTTATTTACCTCATGAAACCCCAGAGGGGAGGGCACTGGGCAAGAGTCAGGACACGGTGGCCCTGAGGAGGGTCCACCAAGAACCTCAGCCCAAGAGACTCAGTTACCCAGTTTCAGAATGGTCTGAAGATTGTAAAGTCTAAAGCAGGCAGTGTCTACCTCACAGGCCAACTACAGCCCGACTCCCCACATCTGTGGCACAGTTGCTTGACCTCACTCCCCCTTTTCCATGTGACTTTCCAAATAAGAACAGGGACTTGTGTTTAGGACAAACTGCAGCCACCCCTGTCCACCCGCCTTCTGCTGACCAGGCTCACTGTTCCTGTGTGCTGGAGGGCGGCCAGTTGAAAGCAGCTAAGCACTCCCAGTGCCTGGACAGATGTTCCTCTGGGCTTTGGACCTCGACATGAGCCTCTTTGAGGAGCTCGGACGGTCTCCAGATTGCTGCCGTCCATCTTGCATTGCCGCACAGTCCCAAGTGGTTTCCCTACATGGAGATGCCCACATCTCCAGCCCACAGGGTGGGAGCTGGAAGGGACGGCCCTGAGTATGGCATCCAAAGTGGATGTAGCCTTACCTCCGGCTCAGAGGCAAACGTGAGAAAGTTAATCACCAACCTTGGCCTTTGACTCCTGCTGGGAGTGGCTGGTGAAGCTGCTCTGACACCCCCTTTGGGGGACACCTGCTCCTCTCATGTGGGTGCGCTGCTGGGGGTACAGTCTGTAGGACAGCTAGATGCCCTCATGAGACACCATGCACAGGAAGTTTTCATGAGGATGTTCCTCCCAAGAAGCCCACAAGGAAAGAATGTAATGGGCATTTTATACCCAAATATGTGGTATAACCAAGGGCCAGCAGTTAGCCATGGGCCATGCCACAGTTCCACCCCAGCCATCCACTGACTGCCCATCTCTCCCTGCCCGTCTAGCTCCCCAGATAGCCACCACCACCTGCCCATATTTCACTTAGCCACCATCCATCTGCCTCTCACCTGGATCCAGCCACCCTCCAGCCACTCATCCCTCACGTCTCTCTACCCACTGACCATTATCCATCCCCTCATCCATCCCCTCATCCATCCACCTCTCATCCATCTATCCTCTCACCCATCCAGTCATCTGTCCATCCCTCAGCCAGCCAACGAGCCCCCATCCAGTCATCCAGCCAACCCCCAGCGAGCCATCCCGTCCCCATCGAGCCATCCCGCCCCCATCCAGTCATCCAGCCACCCCCCAGCCAGCTAGCCCGCCCCCATCCAGTCATCCAGCCACCCCGCCCCTATCCATCCATTCCCTCATCCATCAGGTCATCCATCCACTTTTTTTTTTTAATTTTTCTATTTATTTGTTTTCGTATGTGTATGAATGTGCTGTCTGCATGCAGGTTTGTGCACCCGTGTTGTGCAATGCCTCGGATGTCAGAAGAGGGTGTTGGATTCCCCTGGAACTGGAGTTAAAGATGGTTTTCAGCCGCCTTCTGGGTGCTGGGGATCGAACCCGGGTCCTCTGCAAGAGCAGTCAGTGCTCTTAACCGCTAGGCCATCTCTCCAGCCCCATCCATCCACTCTTGATCCATCCTTCTAGCCCCAACCAGCTAGCAAGTCTCCGTCCAGCCACTGTCCACCCACTCGTGGTCCCTCCTACCTGTCATCCACCCCACACACACACCTATGACATTTGAGTGACTGGACAGGGCCCCAAAGAGACCTAGAGACCCAAAAACACATGGCCCTGTGCTCCTAGAGCCTAGAAGGATTGTTGTACAGTCACTCTTTAGGTGGGCCTTTTGATAAAATAACATAATTACATAGGGCAAAATCTCACATGGTCCAAACTACTTCTTCAAACTGGGCCACAGCTTTGCAAGCCTAGTGTTGGCTCTGACTGGGAGCAGCTGCTTGAGTCCCAGAACATGGCCGTCGCACTGCAGAGGCCCAGCACCAAGCCCTTCCCCACTGCACACCAGAACTGTGGGAATCAGGGCCGCTCAGCACAGGGAAAGCACACCCACCCCAGTCTCAGGTTCTCTCCAGCATATAAGTGAACATCTCTTCAGTACTTGAATCCTTTTTTTTTTTTCTATTTTCTCTCAAACCTGGATAACCAGCCGTGGGCCAATGCGGCATCTACTCTGCGCAGCAGGCACAGAGTCCGAAGCTGAAATAACAGGAGCATAATGTCCTCAATAAGGGAGGTGGTTCTCCTGCTCTGTGCTGAGTTGAGGCTTGTTGGGAATTCTGGGAGTCTATTGGATGAAGGAAGGAGCCTAGTGGATGGAAGCAGGATTAAAGTAGGCTTTGGGATGGCAGATCTCTAGGAAACACATCTCATTGGTTTCTAGGAATTGGGGGCTAGCCTTTGTCTGACCCTCTCTTTGGAGCCTTTCTGTGGATCATTTGGGCTTCCTGTGCGTGAAAACCACCAATGGAATCCTAGAGTCTGAAGGAAAGCTTTCTAACCTGCAGGACAGAGTGACTGTGAAGGGCTGAATTCCCATCAGGCAGGTGTTCAAGCTGTGAGTTGATGTATGATGAATCCACTGCCCTTAGACACAGTCAACCCTCAGGTTCTGGCTCTAAGTGTTAGGGCAGTAGTTCATGGAGTGCAGACCCACCCCAGGTCTCAGTTGTATGTCCCATCAGGTATACAGGCAGCTTAGGCAAATTCATGCTCAGCCAAGAGGAAGATGCGGGCTACTGCCCTCTATTCTGGGTGCCCTGGTTCTGAGTGTGCTCAGCCAGTGTCTGTGCACAAGAGCCTCCGAAGGAAGCACACGGGGTTTAAATACCATCAACCCTGGGGTCTGTGTCAGTGGTTCAGCCAACCCTGGGGGTGGGGGTGGGGGACTTGCATCTTACAGACTTTCTTTATTGTCATTTTACTTCATATAACAGAATGGAACCAACACTGACCCAGCAGCAATCCTGAGATGGCGCAGAGTACGCAGCTACTGCACTCTTTCATACCAGGCCCTTGAGCATCCCAGAGCTTTGCTGTCCCCAGGAGTCCTGGGACCGGTCCCCCACATACCAAGGAGTAGCAGTGCATGGCTTCTAACTGATGGATACAGTCTTAAGCCAGGGAGAGGTGGTACATAGACCTCACTATTAGAGCCTCCAGGACAAAACAGTATTTGAAATCTGCTGCTGTTCCAAATGGTCCCACTTCATGGGACCCCTTCCCAGAGCAGGAGAACCACATGACCCCAACCAAGCACCTACTGCCGGTCTGTATACAAGCTCTAGATGATGGCTCAGGAAGGGCCATGTCCCCACCTCACAGACAGCTCAGTGAGCCCCACAGTCTCTCTATTCCTCACCTCCCCCAACCCCCCACCCCCAAGCTCCTCTTTACAAACGTGACTGCAGAAAAGCTCCACTCTCAGTTCTTGGCTCCCCACTACCCGAATCCTGCCCTTCTACTTTGTTATTGTAGCAATTTCCTTCATTTTAATTTTGGTTTATTTTTATTTTTATTTTTTTTATTTTATTTATTTCTGTATGTGTATGAATGTACTGTCTGCATGCAAGTCTGTGCACCCGTGTCGTGCAATGCTGCGGAGTTCAGAAGAGGGTCTCGGATTCCCTTGGAACTGGAGTTCTCCTGGAATTGGAGTTTCAGACGGTTCTCAGCCGCCATGTGGGTGCTGGGGATCGAACCCGGGTCCTCTGTAAGAGCGGTCAGTGCTCTTAACCGCTAGGCCATCTCTCCAGCCCATAATTTTGGTTTATTTTTAAAAATACCGTTAAGGCAGGGATGGGACAGAGTAGCCCACAAAAGCCATGTGAACTTCAACTGGATTCTTTTTATTTACTTATTTCTCTACTTATTTACGTCTGAATATAGCTCAATTGGTAGAGTGCCTGCCTAGCATATACAAAGCCCCGGGTTGAATCTCCACCATGACTTAAATAAGGTGTGGTAGCACATGGCAAGTAATCCCTGCATTTGTGAGGCAGAGACAGGAAGATTATAAATTCAAGGTCCTCCTGAGCTACATAGTTTGAGGCCAGCCTGGGCTACATGGTATGTATATATATATGTAATATTATATATATCATATATACCACGTAGCCCATATAATATCATATTATATATATAATATATGGTGGCACATCTTTAATCCTAGTGTTTGAGAGACAGAGCAGAGTTCTGTGAATTTTGAGCCAGCTTAGTCTACACAGTAAACTCTAGGATAGCCAAGGCCATATAGTGAGACCTTGTCTCAAAAAAATTAATAACATATATCATTGAACTGAAAGCTCACATAATATGAAATTAATTAGTTTAACTGAACAGCCCAGTGAAATTCAGCACATTCACAGTGCTGTGCGGACATCACCCCCATTAGTTGTAAAACAGCCATAGCACCCCAAAGGGCTTCCCGTGCCCACTCAGCAGCTGGTCTCGTCTACCCCGCCCGGGCAGCCATCAGCCCAAACCCTGTCTCATGGGCCCCTCTGTCCAGCACACTCTGTAAGAACATGGTCGTACACTGCATCACCTTTGCCCCTGGCATCATTGGCATTGTGTCTTTCAGGCCTGTTGGTGGCAGGGTGCCTATCAGTGTTTCATTCTTTTCTTCCAGGACTCGGACAGATCTCGGGTGCTTATCTGTCCACCTGCTGGTTCCCACTTTGGGCACTGTGACTAATACAGCGTCTGGTCTGTATAAGGTCCTTTCCTGTAGCTGTGATGACAGCTCCATGATGAAGGCAACTTACAGAAGGAAGAGATTATTTGACTTACGGGTCCAGAGGGGGAGTCCAGGATGGCAGAAAGTGGCCAGATCAGAAAGCTGAGCGCTCTCATCTGGCAAGGTTTAAGGAGTCTCAAAGCCCGCCCCAAGTGGCAGGCCTCCTCCAGCGTGCCATGTCTCCTCAAGGTTCTGAGACTCTCCCACATGCTGCGCCATGACCTTGGAGCCTATGGGGGACACTCGGTTAAACCACCGCACAGTCTAAATACTTGTTGAGTATTTTCAACCATTTGAAGCATAGACTGAGGAGTAGAATGACCTGTTAACTCCATTCAACCTTTTAATTCATTTTTTCACATGTATTTATCTATTTCTTTTGTGTCAGGCTGAAAAGTTAAAACCTGATTGTGTCCCTGGAGATTCGTAGCTGCACCTGACATGGTAACACATACCTGACATGGTAACACATACCTGACATGGTAACACATACCAGCAATCCCAGCACTGGGAGCTGAGGCAGGAGGATCAATTCAATGAGACTCTTACCTAAAAAAAAAAAAAAAAAAAAAAAAATCCAGGCCAGAACCTAGAGCTCATAATGTGGACTGATAATATCTCCATGTCCCTAAACTTGGAATGGACAAAGTGAGACCACAGAGATGACGATAGCCAGCCTGCAGGAGGCTCTGGGCCTGCATCCGTCATCTGCTAGGCTTTAACAGTGTGCTTTAAATGCAGGTGGAAGATCAGATCATCTCTAGAGCAAATGTCAGAGAAAGCACACCTTGGGAACATCACCCATAGGGCATGGCGGGGCGGCGGGGAGGAGGAAGTGGTGGGGAGCACAACCCATAGAGCAACAGTTCCTCTTGAAATACCGACATGGACACGTTCCCGTGGGCTAATTTCATTTGTAGCAGGTTGGGTGGCAGAGGCTCTCCAGCCTCTTAGGCGCGCCCTTCCTGATCCCAGGACAGGAAGTAGTTCTTGACAAGTAGTAGTTCTTCGGAGTTTGTAGTGGTTATTGTTGTTGTTTGAGACAGCCTCTGCTCTCCAGGCTGGCCTTGAACTGGCTCTGGAGTTGAGGATTGAACTCCGGATCCTCCTGCCTCTTCCTTCCAGAGTGCTAGGATTACAGGCTGGCTTAGACCTCACGAAGTAGACAAGCTGTCGACCAGCCAGGGCTCCAACCTCTGCCTTTGCTTCCCCAGTGCTGAGATTTCCCTCCTCCCAGCACACCCAGTCAGCCTGTCGCAGCTCTGCCCACCCCCTCTTCCCTTCAGGTAGCAGAGCTGAAGTTCTGCCAGGAGGTCACTGAGGAGTTTGTCAGGAATCCACACCACCTCATTGAAGCTAAAGGGGTAGAGGAGTTAAGGGATCTGCAGCCAGCAGGGGTGGTCTGGCCCCCAGCACCACACCTCTGACCCAGGCTGCCGACCACCCTCTGCTAGGTCAGGAGACTGCCTCTCTGCTGCTGGCTCGGAATCACCCTGTCTCCCGACAAAAGTGGATGCTCCAGACCCCACCTTGTCCCCACTCAGCTCATCTCCACATCAAGTTCACTGTGAAGCTGGGCTCCATTGCGGCCTGTCAGATGTTCAATTTCCATTTCCATCAATAAAAGCAGGGGACTTACAGACCCAGTTTGATGGCAGGTCCCCAGATGTAGAGAGGACAATGCTGAAGTTGGAGTACAAATGACAGCTGACAGTTCTAAGTTCTGGGGAAGGGGGCCTGGAAGGTCAGCAGCGCAGACCTGACCAAGCCGCCCAGCTGGCAGCCTAGAGGAGATCTGGAACAACAACCCTCCCCCCCACCAGGTTCCAGAATCTGCAAACAGTGAAGGACATTACTCAGAGAGAAGACATCTCTCCCCAGCCTCCCAACAGCCCAGAGCCACCCTCGATGGTCCCTGGCAGGCCAGCCTGCCTGCCATTGCCTGGCAGCTCCTGGCACCCTGGGCCACTCTTCTGGCCAAGTAGCTTCGGGGGCTTTTGCATGCCTTCCTCTTGGCCTGGCTCTGCCAGCTGACTGCCAGTTAGGGCAGCTGTGTCACTATTTCGGAACTCTTTGATCTCTTCGTGGAATTCAGGGGACGCATCTGCCAGCTTGGAACTGTTTCCCAGCAGCTGATAACAGCTGGGCTAAAAGATGAAAAGCCGCACAGATGTCTCAGCCAGTTCAGCATAAAATCAAGAAGCCAAGTTGTAAACTCCTGTGCCTGACGGTGTTTATGCCTGCCTACCCTCCTGGCAGTGGCTACGCCAGCCTCAGAGCCCCAAACTCCTTCAATAAGATGCCGTTGCCTTCCCTGAGGGCCATAAGATTCTTAGGATCACGAGAGAGCTCTGTGGACAAAGGGGCAGGAGGCCCAAGCTGATAGTGTTTGCCTCACCTCAGCCCCCGGAAGACAAGGAGGTTGTTTCTCTGTGTGTGTATGTGTGTGTGTGTGTGTCTGTCTGTCTGTCTCTGTGCATTTGGAGTCCAGTAGCATAGGTTGGGTATCTTGCTCACTTACTCTCTTGTTCTTTGAGTCAGGGTCTCTCACTGGCCTAGAACTTGCCACATGGGCTAACTAGTCCCAGAGATTCTCTCTCTCTCTCTCTCTCTCTCTCTCTCTCTCTCTCTCTCTCTCCTCAGCATTGTTATTACAGGCACAACATACATGTGTGGGTTCTCGGCTTTGAACGCAAGTCCTCGTGACTGCATGGCCATCTCCCCAGTCCTGTGTGTGGGTACATTACATTCAGGCCTGGCCCCCAGCACCACACCTCTGACCCAGGCTGCCAACCACTCTCCTGCTAGGCCAGGAGAGTTTCTCTGTGCGTGGCTACATTACCAAGGACCAAGCTGGCACACAGATACACCAGGTTACCCATAAGCCTCACAACAACTGGAGAATCAAGTACCTCGTTAATACCATCTAACATACTGGGAAATTGAATCCCAAGGAGCTGAGGTGACCTATCCAGGGCCACCTAGCAAGTGCGTGGCCAAACTGGGATTCAGCCCAGTTTGGCCCACCAAAGCCCCTGCTCCCACTATGCAAGATAAACCCAGAAGCACCATTTCTGACTTCTAGAAGTTTCCTTTGATGCAGAACCACCCCCAAGCTGCCCAGGCCAGTACCAGGTGCACAGAAGGAAGAAGCAGGAACAAGGGTAGCTGTGTGGGCAGGGGCCAGGCCCGGCAGGCCTCCACTAGCTTGGAACTTCGGACAAGCCAGGCCTCACTGCAGGCTTTGTGCTCTCTTGCGACTTAATTAGCAAATATGGATGAGTTATTTAAGCCAGGCACTGGCAGACAGGACAGACAAGATCTGTCCTTCAGAGGTGCTTCAGTTCTGACATGGTGGAGAGGCAGCAGGCAGGTAACACAGATACGATAAGGGAATTCAGAAGCCCATTAGAGGGGACATCAGAGATCGCCTCTCTGACAAGTGACATTTGTGCTAAGACCTGAACACCAAGCGCCCACCTCTTCTGAAAGAGGAAGCTGATGGGGCTGGGGCATTAGAGGATCAGAAACAAGGTACATGTGCATCACAGGCATGGGAGGTTTGAGTCAGGTAAGAGATGTAGACAAGTGGTAGCCCAGACAGGCTCAGACGGGCCAGGGTGAAGTCACTGTGCTTTACCTGGTGCAGAGATGAGGGAATAAAGCTACACAGGGTTGCCATGACGACTGCAGATGGAATAAGCTGAAGAGCAAAGCCAAGACAAACATTGTTCATTTAACTGGGGTGGTGACTCAGTGGGTAAGAGCTTGTTGTATAGACATGAAGACTTGTGTTCAGATCCCAGGTAAAAAGCCTGGTGGATCTGTGTGTGTCTGGCACTCTACCATGGGGGAGACACAAACAGAGGCATCCCTTGAGCTTACTGGCCAGCCAGTCTGACCAAACTGGTTATCTCAGAGGTCACTGAAAAGACCCTGTCTCAAAAAATAAAGGGAAGGTGCAGCAAGGTGGAGGAACGGGTAAAAGCGCTTGCCACCAACCCTGAGAACCTGAGATACGGTGGAAGTCGTCCTCTGACCTCCACACACACACTGTGGCACAGACACACACCCACACACACAAATAAAATGGAGTGATGGAGGAAGAAAGACAACCAAATCAACCTCTGACCTCCACGTGCGCATGCACATGTGTGACACATACCTGCACATACACACACACGCACACACATCCACATGAACACACACATACATAACAGAAACACAGAAGGGCAGCAGCACCAGGTCCCACTGGTACCCAAGAAACATGAACCTCCCATCTGACCACCCACCTCCTTCCTGGGACTGGCCAGTCAGGGCAAGTGTCTCGGGCCTTTACCTCCCAGATCTTCCTATTTCCTTATCGCACAGGCCAAGGGCTCTGTGGAGCCAGATGTCAACAGCTTTTCATGTGTATCCAGAGGTGTGTGGGTGGACCAAGATGTCCCAGGGGGGATCACAACACAAGTGAGTGCGGGGTCTTTGGGGACATCTGACAGCTCTTATGCTGGCCAGTGACCAGTGTGTCTGGAGAGCTGGGATCTGTGTCTGGAGAGCTGGCACCCTCTGTGATACCAGGGGCAGGGCAGCCCAGCCCCTGCTTGTAGAGTGTCTATGCGGGTGGCTAGGTATCTGATGGGCTGGGCTTAGAGACTGGCCAGCTTCATGTGGCAGTTGAGAGAGTGGGAATTAAGGTTTCATTCAGTCATGGTAGAAACGGAAGCTGTCCCTGATGAATTCCAAAGTCGCAGGCGGCAGATTTCCATCTTGGCTGTGTCATCTGCGAAAGAAATCACATACGCTAGTTTTCACCTGGGGATAAATTTGTTTCACCGAATTGGAAATTACTTTGGCAGTAAACTAAAGTGGGTTTGGGGAGGGGTTGTGGGAGGACTGTAAGCACAGAAAATGCCCTCAACACTTGAAACCTGAAAACGGCTGTATGGTGCGGGACATTCTTTCCAGCAAAGGGGCTTTGAGCTGCAGCGCCTATGAGGCTTTTTGGCTGGCCAGCCTGCCCTTTCCTTGGGCGCCCCCAGGCCCAGGACTGTCTGCGCTGTCTGTGTCCCTACGCACCTTCAGTTTTCATTTTCTGGGCTCCATCTTCAGTCTTATTCAGCCATCACACTTCTAAGACGTTGGCTGATATTACAGTTTAGGTCTTAAAGTGTATTAAAGGCTTGTGCCTCAGCCTCTGGTACTGCTGGGAGATGGTGGGTCCTCTAAGAGGTGGAACTAAGTGAAGGCAGTTAAGTCATTGGGGGTATGAGTTTGAAGAGGATATGAGGACCCTTGCCCCTCTCTCTCTCTCTCTCTCTCTCTCTGCCTCTCTCTCTTTCTCTCTCTCCCTCTCTCTCTCTCTCTCTCTTTCTCTCTCTCTCTCTCTTTCTCTCTCTCTCTCTCTTTCTCTCTCTCTCTCTCTCTCTCTCTCTAAAATAAACCAAAATTAAATGAAGGAAATTGCTACAATAACAAAGTAGAAGGGCAGGATTCGGGTAGTGGGGAGCCAAGAACTGAGAGTGGAGCTTTTCTGCAGTGACGTTTGTAAAGAGGAGCTTGGGGGTGGGGGGTTGGGGGAGGTGAGGAATAGAGAGACTGTGGGGCTCACTGAGCTGTCTGTGAGGTGGGGACATGGCCCTTCCTGAGCCATCATCTAGAGCTTGTATACAGAAACCATCTCTCTTCACAACAACAACGGAGTGCGTGTGCGTGTGCGTGTGTGCGTGGTGTGTGTGATGTGCCTGTATACAAGCGATGGCTCAGGAAGGGCCATGTCCCCACCTCACAGACAGCTCAGTGAGCCCCACAGTCTCTCTAGCCTCACCTCCCCAACCCCCACCCCCAAGCCTCTCTTGACAACGTCACTGCAGAAAAGCTCCACTCTCAGTTCTTGGCTCCCCACTACCCGAATCCTGCCCTTCTACTTTGTTATTGTAGCAATTTCCTTCATTTTAATTTTGGTGTTATTTTTATTTTTATTTTTATTTTTTAATTTATTTTCTGTATGTGTAATGATGACTGTCTTTGCATGCAAGGGTCTGTGCAACCCGTGGTCCGTGCAATGCCTCGGAAGTGTCAGAAGAGGGCCTCGGATTTCCCCTGGAACTGGGAGTTTTTCCTCCCTGGAATTGGAGTTTCAGACGGTTTCCTCAGGCCCGCCATGTGGGTGCTGGGGGAATGAACCCGGGTCCCTCTGTAAGAGCGTCCGTGGCCTCTTAACCCGCTAAGGCCCATCTATCCAGACCCAGTATTGTTTTTTATTTAGAAAATACCGTTAAGGCAGGGATGGGACAGAGTAGCCCACAAAAGCCATGTGAACTTCAACTGGAATTTCGTTTTATTTACTTATTTCTCTACTTATTTACGTCTGAATATAGCTCAATTGGTAAGTGCCTGCCTAGCATATACAAAGCCCCGGGTTGAATCTCCACCATGACTTAAATAAGGTGTGGTAGCACATGGCATGCAAAGTAATCCCTCAATTTGTGAGGCAAGGACAGGTAGAAGAATTATAAATTCAAGGTCCTCCTGAGCTACATATTTGGGGCCAGCTGGGCTACATGGTATGTATATATATATGTAATATTATGTGCATATATAATACCAACGTAGCCCAATATAATTCATATGTATAGTATAAATATGGTGGCACCATCTTTAATCCTAGTGTTTTGAGAGACAAGAGGCAGAAGTTCCTGTGAATTTGGAGGGTAGGCCAAGCTTAGTCTACACAGTAAACTCTAGGATAGCCAAGGCTGTATAGGGAGACCTTGTCTCAAAAAAATTAATAACATATATCATTGAACTGAAAGCTCACATAATATGAAATTAATTAGTTTAACTGAACAGCCCAGTGAAATTCAGCACATTCACAGTGCTGTGCGGACATCACCCCCATTAGTTGTAAAACAGCCATAGCACCCCAAAGGGCTTCCCGTGCCCACTCAGCAGCTGGTCTCGTCTACCCCGCCCGGGCAGCCATCAGCCCAAACCCTGTCTCATGGGCCCCTCTGTCCAGCACACTCTGTAAGAACATGGTCGTACACTGCATCACCTGGCTCGCCTCCTGGCATCAATTGGCATGTGTGTCTTTCCGGCTGTTGTGGCAGAGGTGCCTATTCAGTGGTTTCAATTCTTTTCTTCCAGGACTCGGACAGATCTCGGGTGCTTATCTGTCCACCTGCTGGTTCCCACTTTGGGCACTGTGACTAATACAGCGTCTGGTCTGCTGTCGTCTAAGGTCTTTCCGTAGCTGTTGATGACAGCTCCATGATGATAGGGCCATACTTAACCAGAAGGAACGAGATTATTTGACTTACGGGTCCAGAGGGGGAGTCCAGGATGGCAGAAAGTGGCCAGATCAGAAAGCTGACGCTCTCATCTGGCAAGGTTTAAGGAGTCTCAAAGCCCGCCCCAAGTGGCAGGCCTCCTCCAGCGTGCCATGTCTCCTCAAGGTTCTGAGACTCTCCCACATGCTGCGCCATGACCTTGGAGCCTATGGGGGACACTTCGGTTTTAATACCACCGCACAGTCTAAATACTGTTGAGTATTTTCAACCATTGAAGCATAGGACTGAGAGTAGAAGACTGGTAATCATTCAAGCACTTTGAATTCTTTTTTCACATGTATTTACTATTTTTTTGTGTCAGCTGCAAAAGTTTTAAAAACCTGATGTGTCCTGGATCATTCGTAGCTGCACCTGACATTGGTAACACATACCTGACATGGATTAACACATTACCTGACATGGATAACACATACCAGCATATCGCCGCACGGGGAGCTGCGGCAGGGGATCAATCAATGAGACTCTTACCTAAAAAAAAAAAAAAAAAAAAAAAAAACTCCAGGCCAGAACCTAGAGCTCATAATGTGGACTGATAATATCTCCATGTCCCTAAACTTGGAATGGACAAAGTGAGACCACAGAGATGACGATAGCCAGCCTGCAGGAGGCTCTGGGCCTGCATCCGTCATCTGCTAGGCTTTAACAGTGTGCTTTAAATGCAGGTGGAAGATCAGATCATCTCTAGAGCAAATGTCAGAGAAAGCACACCTTGGGAACATCACCCATAGGGCATGGCGGGGCGGGCCTGGGGCAGGAGGTACGGATAGTGGTGGGGAGCTACAACCCATTATAGAGCAACAGTCCCTCTGAAATACCACATGGACACGTTCCCGGGGCTAATTGCAAGTTTGTTGTTCAGGTCCGGTGTGTGCCTCGCAGAGGCTCTCCAGCTCTTAGGCCGCGCCCTTCCTGATCCAAGGACAGGAAGTATTCTTGCAAGTAGTAGTTTCTTCAGATGTTTGTAGTGTATTTGTTGTTGTTTGAGACAGCCTTTCTGCTCTCCAGGCTGGCCTTGAAGCGTGGCTCTTGGAGTTGAGGATGTGACCTCCGTGACCCTCTCTGCCTCTTCTTCCAGTAGTGCTAGGATTATCAGTGCTGGCTTAGACCCTCACGATCGGTTAGAACCACCAAGGCTTGTGCGTACCCAGCAAGGGCTCCACCAACTCGTGCCTTTGCTTCCCCGTGCTGAGATTTCCCCTCCTCCAGCACACCCAGTCAGCCTGTCGCAGCTCTGCCCACCCCCTCTTCCCTTCAGGTAGCAGAGCTGAAGTTCTGCCAGGAGGTCACTGAGGAGTTTGTCAGGAATCCACACCACCTCATTGAAGCTAGAAGGTGGTAGAGGAGTTAAGGGATCTGCAGCCAGCAGGGGTGGTCTGGCCCCCAGCACCACACCTCTGACCCAGGCTGCCGACCACCCTCTGCTAGGTCAGGAGACTGCCTCTCTGCTGCTGGCTCGGAATCACCCTGTCTCCCGACAAAAGTGGATGCTCCAGACCCCACCTTGTCCCCTCTCAGCTATCTCCACTACAATGTTCACTGTGAAGCTGGGCTCCATTTGCGGCTGTCAGATGTTCATTCATTTCCATCAATAAAAGCAGGGGACTTACAGACCCAGTTTGATGGCAGGTCCCCAGATGTAGAGAGGACAATGCTGAAGTTGGAGTACAAATGACAGCTGACAGTTCTAAGTTCTGGGGAAGGGGGCCTGGAAGGTCAGCAGCGCAGACCTGACCAAGCCGCCCAGCTGGCAGCCTAGAGAGATCTGGAAAACAACCCTCCCCCCCACCAGGTTCCAGAATCTGCAAACAGTGAAGGACATTACTCAGAAGAAGACATCTCTCCCCAGCCTCCCAACAGCCCAGAGCCACCCTCGATGGCCCTGGCAGGCCAGCCTGCCTGCCATTGCCTGGCAGCTCCTGGCACCCTGGGCCACTCTTCTGGCCAAGTAGCTTCGGGGGCTTTTGCATGCCTTCCTCTTGGCCTGGCTCTGCCAGCTGACTGCCAGTTAGGGCAGCTGTGTCACTATTTCGGAACTCTTTGATCTCCTTCGTGGAATTCAAGGGGACGCATCTCCCAGCTTGGAACTGTTTCCCGAGCAGCTGAATAACAGCTGGGGCTAAAAGATGAAAAGCCGCACAGATGTCTCAGCCAGTTCAGCATAAAATCAAGAAGCCAAGTTGTAAACTCCTGTGCCTGACGGTGTTTATGCCTGCCTACCCTCCTGGCAGGGCTACGCCAGCCTCAGAGCCCCAAACTCCTTCAATAAGATGCCGTTGCCTTCCCTGAGGGCCATACAGTTCCTTAGGAATCACGAGAGAGCTTCTGTGGAACAAAAGGGGCAGGAGGCCTAAGCTGATAGGGTGTTTGCCTCACCTCGAGGCGCCCCGGAACGACAAGGAGGCTGTTTCTCTGTGTGTGTAGTGTGTGTTGTGTGTGCTGTCGTGTCTTTGTCTCTGTGCATTTGGGAGTCCCCAGTGAGCATAGGTTTGGGTAGCTCTGCTCACGTTTACTCTCTTGGTTCTTTGCAGTCAGGGTCTCTCACTGCCTAGACTTGCCACATGGCTTAACTAGTTCAAGAGGATCTATCTACATCTCTCTTCTCTCTACTCTCCTCTCTCTCTCTCTCTCTCTCTCCTCAGCATTGTTATTACAGGCACAACATAGCATGTGTGGGTTCTCGGCTTTGAACGCAAGTCCTCGTGACTGCATGGCCATCTCCCCAGTCCTGTGGTGTGGGTACATTACATTCAGGCCTGGCCCCCAGCACCACACCTCTGACCCAGGCTGCCAACCACTCTCCTGCTAGGCCAGGAGAGTTTCTCTGTGCGTGGCTACATTACCAAGGACCAAGCTGGCACACAGATACACCAGGTTACCCATAAGCCTCACAACAACTGGAGAATCAAGTACCTCGTTAATACCATCTAACATACTGGGAAATTGAATCCCAAGGCATTGTACGACACGGGTGCACACACCTGCATGAAGACAGTACATTCATACACATAAGAAATAAATAAAATAAAATAAATAAAAATATTAAAAAAAAATTTTTTTTTGAGACAGGGTCTCCCTGTAGCCCCAGCTGGCCTGGAACTAGCCCTGTAGACCAGGCTGGCCTTGAACTCACAGAGATCAGCCTGCCTCTGCCTCCCAAGTGCTGGAATGAAAGGCGTGCCACCACACCCGGCTTAAAGAGGGTTCTTAGCCGCCATGTGGGTGCTGGGAATAGAGCCCAGGTCCTCTGCAAGAGTAGTCGATGCTCTTAACCACTGAGCCATCTCTCCAGCCCCCCCCCCAAAATAAAATTATTTTTAAAAAAGAAGCTTCAGGGTAGTCAGGGAGATGGAGGGGTTCTACTGATAATTGCCTCCTTCCTCCATGAATATCCTGCACAGCTGTAGCCCTCACCCCCTGCCCGGTTTTCTCACTGCTGCTACCATGTTCTCTCCTGACTTCTTCGTCCTTGGATCTCAAGCTCCTGGAAACAGTAGAGACAACTGTATATTGGTGCTAAATACGTGCTTAACCACCAGGCTTCGCTTGTGTTTTTCATTTAACAGATCTCTTATTTCCACACCTACCTAGCACAAACACCAATTGGGGTTGGTTTAGGCTGTATGTCAAAACAGCACTCCCTTGTTTTCTAAAATCCATTCATTGAGCATGCATCATAATTAACCAAGACTGGTAAAGGACAGCTCCTGCTTTTCTGAAACCTAACCTCACATGCAGTCACCCTACTAACAAGAAACACTGCTCTATGAGAAAGATATTATACCCAGTTTACAGGTGGGCAAACTGAGCCCCAGAGCCATTGGTATAGACAGTATGTGAGCAAGACAGGATTTGAGTAGGCACTCCAAATCTCATGGGTGGTTTGCGTTTATTCCTTTAGGGGGGAGAGAACTGACTGATTTAGAAAGCTGCTTTGAAAGGGGTCAAAGGGAATGGGAAGAATGGGTCCCCAGGGAAGAGAGGCCCATGAAGAGGTCAAAGGCAATGGGGCTAAGAGGAGTCGCCATTTAACCAGAACAAAGGAGACGGCAGCGGGGATCTGCAACTCACTGGTGACATGTGGGAGAAGGAGACATGTAGGATGAGCCAAGATGCTGTGCCAGTGAAAGAACCTGGCCGCAGGGTGCACACGGGCCATCCTACACGGGGGCCAGCCCACTGGCCTCTCCTAGCAGAGCAGCATGAGGCAGGCCAGCATCCTGGATGCTCAGCTTGACCATGGCCACACTATCTGCAGGACCCAGAGTCCAGAGCCTACACAGAGCCTGGAACTTGCCATGTGTGGTCCCCGCCATGCAGGCAAGATCCTTGTTCTTAGTCCGTTGGCTCCACAGGGTCCTGCACTCCCCACAGAAGAAAGATCGCTTCGTGCCAGGAGTGTCCAGGGACCTCTACAATACATGGGGCTACCTGAGGGCTACCCCTGGACAGAGGCTGCAGAGGGCTACTTAGTCTGAGCCACTGCAAGCGCTGACCATTTGTCATCAAACTCCAGCAGCTCAACTCTGTCCTGCTGCTTTCCTGAGCCCCAGTTTCCTTCCCTGCAGAACAGAGATATTAATACAAGTCTCACAGGACTCCTGGGCCTTTCATGAAGGGAAAGCTGGGCATGTGGCTCACTGGCAGAGCACTTGCCTAACATGTACCAGACGGCTTGGGTTCAATCCCCAGCACGGAAGAGAAAGGAGGGAGTGACAGATCAGAGTAGGCCTGGTCCAATCCTGAAGGTTATTTCTAACAGAAAATGTCTCCAAGCCTTGGAAAAGCTATTAGGCTTCTTGGCCCTTGAATGCCACCCCACTGGGTCTGGGAACAGCAACAGGTAGGCAGGTTTTCCATCTGCGCATGGCTCCGTTTGCTCCTCAGAACCCAGAATCCCTCCCAGGCATCAGTTGCCCTTACCAGGGCTCCACAGCACCGTACAACTCTCTATCAGTTTCCATGCTGTGCTGTAATTGGTTGTTTAATGATGCTCTCAGATCCTTGTGAGCTGCACAGGAGCAAGAACTGGAAAAGTGGGCTGAAGATATAGCTCTAGGTATAGTGCTTGTCTCAAGAATTGGAATCTGGGTGCTGGAGAGATGGCTCAGGAGTTAAGAGCACTGGCTGCTCTTGCACAGGGCCCAGGTTTGAATCCCAACACCCATATGGTGACTAACAACCATCTGTAACTCTAGTTCTAGGGGAACCAACACCCTCTTATGACCTCCATAGGCAGTGTACAGCAGGAGTGAACTTACATACATGCAGACGTAATACACACACATACATGCAGACGTAATAATAAAATAAAAATAAAAAATAATGTTTTTTAAAAAAGAATTGGAATGTGCTCACTGAGGTATCCCCAGTGCATAGTAAATACAGATGGGAGGTCAAAAAGATGGATAAGGCAAGGTTGATAAATTAGTGGATGGATGGATGGTGGGTGGACAGACAGATGGAGAGATAAGAAAGAAGATAGTCAAAGGATGAATGAACAAAGATTGATTAATTGTCATATGGGTGGATGAATAGACAGAAATATAGACAGCAGGATGGATGGATGGATGGATGTGTAGATGGCAGGATGGATGGATGGATGATGGATGGATGGATGGATGGATGGATGGATGGATGGATGAATTTAACAATGTACAGACAGATATTTGATTCACTGGATGGATAAAGACATTCATATTCACCTCCCAGAATAAATTTTGAGCAATTTTCTGTGGCAGAATAGATACAGTGATGATGTGAAAGAATCTGAATGGAGCCAAAAGGAAGTCAAAGTCAGGAAGGGCGAATCAGAAGCCAGCAGAGGAACAGAGACATGCCGAGGGCAGGGGTAGAGCTCATTGCAGATCACCTACCTACTGTGTTTGAGACTCTGGGCTCACCCCTGAGAGACAGAGGAAGACACAGAGCAGAGAATCCAAGCTGGAGAAACGCCCCAGAGGACAAATGACCTGGTGTTCACACATTCCTGGTCTTTTCTAAGCACGTCTTGTCTATAGACTGAAAGAGTTGTTCCCAAGGTCTCAATGCCCAGGACGGGGGGGGGGGGGGGGGGGGGGGGGGGGGGGGGGGGGGGCGATCCACAAGGCCCTCTCTTTCAGTCTAAAGGGGGAAAAGAGTTCTTTCTAAATAAACTTTGAATCTACTCCCAAGTGTGTTTGGAAAGCACAGTGGCAGCTTTCATGAGGGCTGAATTATAAGTGCTCCTTCGGAGCTGTGTTTGGGGACGCTCAGCCATGCAAGCATTCCCCAGTCCGGCGCTAAAATGTGTAGGAGACAAGAAACACATGTCGAGATGACGATGTCAGGCCGGCTCACTGCCGCATATGGGCTGCACTGTTGATGGAGTATTCGGCAAGTGTTCCAGCGAGAGGCCTTTCCTGAAATCAAGGTCAACAAGAATATTCCCCTGGCCCATAAATCCTTGGGACTAAAACCAGGCTTGTCTCCCACACATGTAGCTAATTATCTGGGGTCTCCGGGCTCTCCCTGGGGAGTGGTTAAGAGCCGTTTACTGGGGTTAGATCCACTCAAGTGGTTTCCAACCTTAGAAAAACTGTAGTAATTTACCCTTGGTTCAGAAACTGGCACATCCCCATCCTCAAGTTCCCACCACCAGTACAGAGAGAAGGGAAGTCCCAGGTGAGAAATACTGATGAGGAACAAAACTGCTGATGGACACCCTGGAACCGCCTTCCCCACTGCATGGCTGTCGGTAACCATCCACCTTGGTCGGCCTTAGCTGGAGGCACCCAGAGGCACCCATGCAGATGCACTGTGATCCCTGTTCCTGCTGTGGACAGATGGATGAACAGCATTCTCTAAGTACTTGTAGCAAATAACTAACCTTAGCCCAAAGGTGAGCAGGTAGGAGGGCTGACAGTTCTGTGTCTCAGCAGGGTGGGTAGGGTCTTGAAGGATGAGGAGTTTTCCTGGCAAGAAGTAAGAGAGGATATTGGAAGTACAAGGAAGACAGCTCAGGAGGTGTACAGCATCTAGCCAGGTGCTCCAGCTACAGGAGGTGGGCGATGAAGGCAAGCGATGTGGGCAGAGCCAGGCAGAGAGACGTCTGCGTCAGCCAGAAGGGACCTTGGTCATGGAGCTCTGTGTTCCGAGGAGGGTGGGACCATGTGGCCATCTTGTAAGGGAAACAGCATGATTTGGTTTGGGGTCTACAAGCATTGCCCTGACTGTGGGATAGAAAATGAGAGACAGAAGGTACAAGAGGAGAGAGGGAGGCAGGGCGAGCCTGTGGCCATGTGAAGAGATGCCCTCGGACTGACTGCACCTCCTCTGCCAGAACTGGTGGTGGGCTCGGTCCATCCCTGCTGATCCTAAGCAAGTTGTCATGGTGTCTTCAAGAATGAGCTGTTGTACTGTAGATGCTGCGGTTGCCTCAAGCCAGTGACTGGGCCTCTCTGTGTCTGGTTTCCTCCTGGTAAAATTGGATAGTAAAGGCTTCTGCCTCGGACCAGGGCTGTGAAAGTGCCGGACTGCATGGAAGGCATAACGGGCTCGTGGAGTGCACACTACCCTTGCCAGAAGAGCTTGTTAGCATAAACAATCTCATGGTGACAGGAAGAAATGCCCATGAATTAAGCCTCAGAACGGGAGTGACTAGCGTGCTGGGAGCTGGCTCTGTGAGTACAGTGCTTGCTACCCAAGTGTGAGAAGCTGCGTTCAGGTCCCCAGCACCCACATGAAGTCAGGCATCCTTGCCATACAGGCCCCCAGAACCTTTCCTCTCGGCCTCTTAACCCCAAAGCTCACTCTACAGAGCTACACAGTTGGAGTGGCTTCCTCAGAGTCCTGTTCCCAGTCCTGGCCGACTTTGACCTTGGACAGCCCCATCTCCACACAGAACCTCCATCGGAGTGTTTGTAACAGGGGTGCTGATGTCCCTGGATCCGCTCAGAGAGTTACATGAGCTAACAGAGAGTCTGACTGCATACAGCCATGCCCACATTTCTCAATTCTGGATGGCTTTTTGACAGCCAGCTTGACCATCTGCCAGTCTGCAGGGGTGGGGGAGTCCCCAGTACCCCAGAGCTTCTACTTTCCAGAACAGAATTCATCCCTGCTCTACACCATGATCTTGCATTAGCTGGGGTGTTGAGCCCCCCAAGAGACCTCACCTATGAGTCAGGAGCCACTTGAGTTTTCAGAAAGACCCTGAAAGCCGAAGAGAAAATAACAGAAACGAAATGGAGTGAGGACCGTTGATATGTACAGGGTGCAAGTAAACTGGAAGGATGTTGGTGGGTTTGCAGGGGAGGAGCTTTGCAATGGGTTTGTCAGGGGTTTGGTTGCTGTGCAGTGCTGAGGACTGAACCTGGGGCCTCTCCCATGCCAAGCCTGCCACTGAGCCACACCAGAGGAATAACTTCTGATGCCGTGTAACACAGTAAGATGACTGGGTGATGACATCAATCACAGATTTCAAAAGAGCTGGAGGGGAGGTTTCAAATGTTCTCAGAACAAAGAAGTGCTCAGTGTGTGAGGAGACGAATGCCCTGCTTACCCTGATCTGATTGAGACACAACACACCCATCCACCAATGTCACACTGTCCCCTGAAACAGGGAGTTGAGTGTCAATTTAAAATGTTCTGGGTTGCCAGGAGTGGTGGTGCACGCCTTTAATCCTAGCACTCAGGAGACAGAGGCAGGCAGATCTTTGTGAGTTCAAGGCCAGCCTGGTCTACAGAGTGAGCTCCAGGCCAGCTGCTGGGACTAAAGGGAGACCCTGTCTCAAAAATACCAAAAAAAAAAATTCTTAATAGGGCCCAGTGTGATAATGCACACCTTTAATCCCAACACCCAGGAGGCAGAGGCAAGCAGATCTGTGTGAGTTCAAGGCCAGCCTGGTCTACATAGGGAGTTCCAGGCCAGCTGAGGCTACAGAGAGACCCTGTCTCCAAAAGACCAAAATAAAGAAATAAAGAAATAAATAAAATAAATTCTTAATCTCTGTAAGGAGGGCAAGGATGGAACTCAGGGGTAATATGTGTGCCTAACATTTACAAGACACCGAATTCAGGGACAGGAAGATGGCTTAGCAAGTGAAGGTATTTGCCACTGATGACCTGAGTTCCATCTTTGGGACCCACATGGTTGAGAGAACAGACTCCTATAAATTTTCCTCT
This sequence comes from Rhizomys pruinosus, assembly GCA_009823505.1. NCBI lineage: Eukaryota > Metazoa > Chordata > Mammalia > Rodentia > Spalacidae > Rhizomys > Rhizomys pruinosus. Next base: position 1,112,866 of record VZQC01005388.1, read on the forward strand.
GACTTCCACACACATGCAGTAGCATGTACAGTGTACATACACACACACACACACACACATGCATAAAAAATAATAACAATATGGGAGCTGGAGAGATGGCCTAGCGGTTAAGAGTGCCAACTACTCTTGCAGAGGACCCAGGTTCGATCCCCAGCACCCACATGGCGGCTGAGAACCATCTTTAACTCCAGTTCCAGGGGAATCTGATGCCCTCTTCTGACCTCCACGGCATTGCACGACACAGGTGCACAGACCTGCATGCAGGCAGTACATTCATACACATACAAAAATAAATAAATTAATAAAAAAATAATAAATAAATTTTTAAGATTATCTTTTATTTTTAATTATGTGTATGGGGGCAGGGGGTATGCACACATGAACGTAGTACCTGTGGAGTCCAGAAAAGAGATGGAGTTACAAGGCATTGTGCACCTCCTAATGTTGGTGCTGGGAACCAAACTCAGGTCCTGTGCAAGAGCAGTACATGCTTTCAATCACTGAGCCATTTCTCTCCCAAGATAAACAATTTTTTAAAAAAATAACCTGTGGGCTGGAGAGATGGCCTAGCGGTTAAGAGCGCCGACCGCTCTTACAGAGGACCCGGGTTCAATCCCCAGCACCCACATGGCGGCCGAGAGCCGTCTGAAACTCCAATTCCAGGAGAACTCCAGTTCCAGGGGAATCCGAGACCCTCTTCTGACCTCTGCGGCATTGCACGACACGGGTGCACAGACCTGCATGCACAGACAGTACATTCATACACATACAGAAATAAATAAAAAATTAAAATAAATAAATAAATAACCTGTATTCAGGGGCTGAAGAGATCGTTCACAGTTAAGAACACTGGCTGCTTTTGCATCGGACCCAGGTTTGAGTCACAACACCCACATGACAGCTGACAACTGTCAGTAACTCCAGTTCCAGGGGATCCGACACCCTCTTCTAACCTCCTCGGCACTACACAACACAGGTGTGCTTACACATATGCAAGCAATACCCTCATACACATAAAATAAAAATAATAAATATTTTAAAGACTATTTAATCCCATATCATTAAAAAAATTAAGAAAAAAATAAGCAAGGAAAATAGATGATTTTGATACAAATAAGTAGCTAGAAAAAATAAAATAGAACTATATGACAGAAAATACTTAAGGGTAGGAATCTTCAGGGCATCAAGCCATATAGTGGAGCATCCCAGGCAGAGGTCACAATCAGAGCAAAGGCCCTGCGGTAGAGATAGGATACAAGCTTGAGCAAAGGTCATGGGGAGGGCATAAGGAGCAGCACATGGCAATGGGCAGTGTCAGATCCCCTCCTCACAGATGCCGGGAGGGCGATCAACTGTCCTTGTTTCCCAGGAGGCCCTTCGGTCACTTGCATACTAGACATCCGGCCACCCCACTGCTCACTGAAGTTCTCCATAGCTCCTGGCAAGCACCTGTTAAGGAGTGTGAGACCCTCCCCTCGGGAGAACTCTGTTCCCTCACACTCAAGTCTAGCATCAGAGTCCCCAGGAGCAGGTCATGCTTGTTGGGTGGTTAGCGTTTCCTCTGACTGCTTCTTCCTTTACCACAATGCTGGCTGCATTCTGCCAGGCTCCAGCAGCCCAGCCTCACCTGCCCCTTTCTAGAACCTTCTGAGTAGGCCACAGTGGAAGCTTGTAAGGAATTCTCATGAAAACTAAAGCTCATAGGAATGGCCTTTTAAGTTATTTAAAAAAAAAAAAAAACATAAAAATAAAAAGCTTTTCATTCTCTGAAAGCAGTAAATCCTGGCCTTCGTTAAGTTCGGAGGAGTGCAGGGCCCATGTGTCAGTGATTATGGCTTCGGGGTGAATGAAGAGTTGAGGAATTTGGCATCTTTGGGGTATGCTGGTTTATGTGAGCCTCTCTGGAGCCTGTTTTCCAACAGGAAACAGGATCCCAGGGGACCATGGGCCCTAGGAGGGGCTCATTACACTAGGCTAGATCCAGGGCTCCTCAGACACAGACTGGCAGCCCATATAGCCAGAGCTGTAACCCCAAGCCCCATCACTGCCAGCCAACCACATAGCAGTGCCCAGGTGACAACCCACCTGCAGTGCCCAGCATCAGCTTTCAGCAGCAACCTGCACCAGGCCTTCTGGACATCCAGGTTGACCTCACTCAGGCCCTGTTCTCTCCACATGCTCCTTCCTGTTAGGACCCCTCCAACCATTCCAAAGAGTTCTCAGAGCTGGGAGCCCTGTGGGAGAGAAGGGTCTCAGATTCTCAGGTCATTCCAAAGAGCCTCTCTCACTCTTTCGGCCTCCCTTCTGGAGGGGAGAGGCTCTGCCCAGCCTACAAACAGCATTTTGTGCTGCCTAAGACCTGGAACCAATGAGGCACCACGATTGCTTTCTTATCGTTCTGGAAGCTGGGAAGGCTGGCATTCAGGGGCGCACCTCCTGGGACCTGTGCGCAGTCAACAGAGGAGGGCTGGATAAGGAACATGGGGGAAGGGGAAGGCCACGCTGCCATGGATGGCAAACCTCTCCTGCAGGACTAATCACCTCAGGCTGGAGAGATGGCTCTGTGTTTAAGAGCACTGGCTGCTCTTGAGGAGGACCCAGGTTCATTTCCTAGCCCCCAGAGGGCAGCTCATAACCATCTGTAACACCAGATATAGGGCTTATGACATCCTCTTCTGACCTCACCCGGCATGTACTCAGTGCACATGTATACATTCAGGCAAAACACTCATACACATAAAATATTTTTTATTAATTTTTATTTATTTCTGTATGTGTATGAATGTACTATCTGCATGCAAATTTGTGCACCTGTGTCGTACAATGCTGCGGAGGTCAGAAGATGGCGCCGGATTCCCCTGGAACTGGACTTCTCCTGGAATTGGAGTTTCAGACAGTTCTCGGCCGCCATGTGGGTACTGGGGATCGAACCCGGGTCCTCTGTAAGAGTGGTCGGCGCTCTTAACCGCTAGGCCATCTCTCCAGCCCCATAAAATAAATTTAAAAAAAAAAATCACCACTTGGGGACTCTGCCTCCATCACTCTTGGAATGGGTTTCCAACAGTACTTGGTTCCACCTATGTGAGACAGACCAGCCAATCAAAGAGACACCCCAGTAATTCTTCCTTTAAGTCTCTACTGTGGGCGCCCCACATACCTCCTTAACCAGATGTCTTGACTGCAGTCACGCTGCTGCGCCCTGGATGCCACTCGAAGCTCGTCCCTTTCCATGTGCTGTTTCTTTCTTCCCTCTTTCCCGTACTTTTTTTTTTTTAGGCAGGGCTGAAGGTCAATCTCTGGCCCAGCTCAACCTCAGACTTTCTCTGTATCCGAGGATCATCTTGAGCTCCTGATCCGCCTGCCCCACCTCCTTGGTGCTGGGATGACAGGCTTGCTCTACCATGGCCCGTTTATGCAGTGCTGGAGAGTGAACCTAGGCGAGCTCACCACACTGGGCGAGCTCACCACAACTGAGCTACATCGTCGGCCCCTTCCAGACACATCCTGCCCTCTGGATGGGACTCTCCATTCTTCCCCATGAGCCTCCTGAAAAGGAGAAACTTAGGAGAGCAACATTGCTACAGGCTAGATCCCTGCGCCTGACCGGTTGTGACACTTAGGCCATCTCACCTTTGGGCCTCAGTTTCCTTATCTGTAATGGGCCAGCCAAAGCACCCAGCAAGTAGGCTGTCCGGGCTAGTATGAAGCAAGCCTTGTGCTTTCTGGGCACGGTCCTCCCACCGGCTCTTTTGCAAGCTGGCTCTGGGGTCTCCAGAGGATATAGGGGGTTGTACTGAAACAAGGCTGGTGTGCCACCACTGTGACTAACAGGTCTGAAGTTGGAAGATTCAGACCACAAACAACAGGCATTTTGGATGCTTCAGGAAGGCATCCCCTAAGGGCCTGGGGTTGCTCCAGGTCTCCAGTACTGCCCACAGCATGTGGCCTTCTAATGAAATATTTAATTCATCTGCCTAGGGGCCATCTCTGGCTGCTTCCATTTTGTGTGGTTCCTGGCATCTTTAAAAATAAATAAATAACAAATGTCAAGATGTGGTTATAAAGCTCACGGACTGTTTGGACCACATCTCTCTAACAAGCATCTTTTCTGGTAAGAGGGGAGCCAGCCATGGGCTGAAATCATGAGTCCATGATCCAGTCCGCATGGCTCCACCCCACTCCTGGCTGTGTGGTCTCGGAGGCTCAGTTAATCTCTCTATGCTTCAGTTTATTCATCTGTGGAATGGATGTCACTGAAATCATAGCCTTGCTCATAGATTTGGCACGAGGCAGTCTTGTTAGTGTCCTGGAATTGAGATGGATACCAGGCCTAAACACTATGAACAATCCCAGCTTTGCCTTGTCTTTTCTAAATACTGTCAGGCTACTGTAGCTGGCTGATCCCATCATCTCCTTTGGAAAAAGCAGCCATGTCCACCTAAGAGACCTTTTGTGAATGTGAGGTTGGGGGTCACCAGTCCACCCAGCCCCTCCTGATATGACCCCTCTTCATTTCTTCACTAAATGGCATGATATCTAAATGAGTAACTCCAGATCTGATCACTAGAGTGGTCAGGGTCTATCACCAGCCTCAATGTCGTCCCTGGTTCCAGACAGATGTGGCGAGGCTGCGGCACTGGTTTTCCAAACTTCCTGAGACCTTCCAGCAAGCAGACAGGTGTGGAAGATGCTGGAAAATTAGTCCACAGGGATACACAAGCTTTGGAGTAGACCAGATTCACAGAGTGAGAGGCTGGAATTTCAATATCCAGAGAGCAGACTCTCCCACAGTGCTGGCCGAGTCCCAGCTATCCTGCCAGCCTGCCCGGGAGGACTGAGGCCCCAACTCTGCCCAGGGGAACCCACCCCAATAAACCTGACCCACTCCGAGGAGCAGAAGACTGTTAAGGCCAAACCGGAACTGAGCAGAGGGAACACTACCCATCTAGGACAGAGTGAGACGGGGAGGCCGGCCTGAGGCTTGGAAGACCGAGTGACCTAAGGCCATATTTTTATTTGGTTTTTTATCTTATTTTTAAGATTTACTTTTTTTATTTTTATTTATGTATATATGTGTGTGCCAGTGTGTGTGTATGACATATATGTTGCTCACAAAGGCCAGAAGAGAGTGTCAGATCCCCCAGAGCTGGAGTTACAGGTGGCTGTGTATCATCCAGTGTGGGTACTGGGCACCAAACTCTTCTGCAAGAGCAGCGAGTTCTCTTAACTTCTGAGCCATCTATCCAGCCCCCTCAGGGTGTTTTGTTGTCGTTGTTTTTGTTGTTGTTTGGTATTTTTAAGACAGGGTCTCCCTTTAGTCCCAGCTGACCTGGAGCTCACTATGTTTTTAATGACCTGGTATTAAAAGCTCAAATCAGGGCCCTCCTCTGCCTTCTCTGCTCAGGCCCCAACAAACAGTGGCCCAGGGTCCTAAGAAACATGAAGGAATTCCTGGCTGAAGGTCAGGCCAGAGAGGAATCAGGACCACCTCACCCCACTGCCCTCCCAGAGTTCTGGGGTAACAAGCTCCCTCATGACAGTTGCTGAGAATCAGGGGCCGGATCCTGGAGCCCCACAGACCTGAGTTTGAATCCTAGCCCTGCCATTTCCTCCTATATGACCTTGAGGATGCTGTTTTCTTCTCTGACCACACCCAGCTGTGGCTTCCAGCAATATCACCTGAACTCCATCAGGCCAGCCTAAATGCGCAGTCTAGTTTTGTCCCTGGGATCATTTGGATAATTTTTTTTTGTTTCATCTGTGATAAATGTACACAACATAAAAGTCATCATTTAGTCATTTTAAGTATGCAGGTAACATATTAAGTGCACTCCATTGGTGTACCATCACGACTACCAGCCACTTCTAGAACTCTGGTCATGTTGAAAAGCTAAGTCTATTCCCTCCAGATCCCAGCAACCACCTCTCCACTGTCCATCTCTACCCATCTATTCTAGGTACCTCATATAGTTGCAGTTGTTGGTTATTTATCAGGGTGTGTATATATTTGTATCTGTGTGCCCTGTATGTGTTCCTGTGAGGGGGAAGGCCATAGATCAGCCTCAAGTGTCTTCCTCAGTCACTCTCCACCTTTTTTGTGGTTGTTGTTTTTGGTTTTGGTTTTGTTTTTTTTGAGACAGGGTCTCCATATAGCCCCAGCTGGCCTGGAACTCACTCTGTAGACCTGGCTGGCCTGAACTCACAGAGATCCGCCTGCCTCTGCCTCTAAGGCGTGCGCCACCATGCCCGGCACTAAAGACGATTCTTAGCTGCCATGTGGGTGCTGGGAATTGAACCAGGGTCCTCTGCAAGAGCAGTTGGTGCTCTTAACCGCTGAGCCATCTCTCCAGCCCCACCTTGTTTTTTGAGACAGGGTCCCTTACTGGCCTGGAGCTTGCCCATTCAGCTAGGGTGACTGGCTGGCAAGCCCCTGGTACCTGCCTGTCTCTGCCTTCCCAGCACAGGGACTACAAGCATGCACCACCCAAACTGACTTTATGTGGCTTCTAAGTCACCCACACATCTGGCTTTTTATGTAAGTTCTTGGAACCTAGCAAGTCCCTATGACAGTAGAGTGAGTGTTTTATGACTGAGCCGTCTCCCCAGTCCCGTTATTGTTTATCCTTCTGTGACTGCTGTTTCCTTCCACATGATATCCCCAGGGCTCACCCATGTAGTAGCATGTGTTAGAACTAACTTCCTCCCCTAAGGCTGAATCACACCTTATTACATACACAGACCATCCTAGCTCACCCATCTGTGAACTCCTTGGTTAGTTCCACCTACTGGCTGTTGTGTCTAGGATCATTTCTTGGCTTCTCTGAGCTTTGGTTCCCCCACCCTCTCACCCACTCTGATCTACAGGATCACAGAGAAATAAGAGCATATTCATGGAATTGTTGAATAGATGCAATTAGAAAACTGCACAAAACTCCCTGCTCTCTGGGGCTGGCAGGAGGGACAATAAGTCGACCCTGAAGGCTGAGAAGCCAGGCAGACCATTAGAATAAGAGACGGGGGCGGGGCTGGAGAGACGGCCTAGCGGTTAAGAGCGCCGACCGCTCTTACAGAGGACCTGGGTTCGATCCCCAGCACCCACATGGCGGTCGAGAGCCGTCTGAAACTCCAATTCCATGAGAACTCCAGCTCCAGGGGAATCCGAGACCCTCTTCTGACCTCCACGGCATTGCACGACACAGATGCACAGACCTGCACGCAGACAGTACATTCATACACATACAGAAATAAATTAAAAATTAAAAAAAAAAGAGACAGGGGCTTGGGCACCCTGTTTCCTGCACAGCCTGCTGGGATGGATGGCCGTCCTATAAGAGAGCAGCAATAAGCCAGGCGTGGTGGCGCACGCCTTTAACCCCAGCTCTCAGGAGGCAGAGGCAAGTGGATGGATCTTTGTGAGTTCAAGGCCAACCTGGTCTACAAAGCAAGTTTGAGGACAGCTGGGGCTACAGGGAGACCCTGTCTCAAAAGTACCAAAAAACTTTTAAAAAGATAGCAGCAATAAGACAGGTGCGGATGGAAATGTCATTAGAGGAAGTTGTGGCGGGCAGGCTTAAGGGACACTACAACTTTGAGACCAGTACCCTTACCAGCCTCCAAGGAAGCCTGTCAGGGTTCAGAGTCCCCCTTTGGAACTGGTCAATGATGTGAATTCTCCAGTCCAAGCAAAAATGAAATTTCTCTGTGTTAGAAATGTTCTCAGCCGGGTGTGGTGGCTCACACCTTTGATCCTAGCACTTGGGAGGCAAAGGCAGGCGGATCTTTGTGAGTTCAAGGCCAGCCTGGTCTACAGAGTGAGTTCCATGACAGCTGGGGCTACAGGGAGACCCTGTCTCGAAAAGAGAAAGAAAAAAAAAAAAAAGAAATGTTCTCTTTTAGCCCTGGACATAGCTCACCTGGTATAGTGCTTGCGGAGCATACATGAAGCCCTGGGCTCTTTCTCCAGCACCACATCAACCAGATGTGATAGTATTCACACCTGTAATCCCAGCAGTCAAGAGATAAAAGCAGGAAATCAGGAGTTCAAGGTCATCCTTAGCTGCATAGCAAGTTCAAAGGCAGCCTGGACTACATGAGACCCTGTCTAAAAAAAAAAAATTCCCATGTATCTCACCTTGAAGACCTGGAGTTATTTAATGTGCAGATGGCGGCCACAAGCATCCTGAGTCAGTCGGCCATGAGCTGGAAGCTTTGTTGGCTTCTGTTGTGCCTGAAACCCCAGAGCGCCATGGGCCATCCTGGTTCTGCACAGCTCAGAAGCTTCGGAGCTCCCAGCTTCTGTGTTCCGACGCCCAGGTTTACAGATGAGTTGGGTCTTTGATAAGTCCTCTGCTTTCCACCGAGTTACCCTTGCCCTTGTATACTCAAGGTAAAGGCTAGGGACTAGTGCTGTGGCTCAGTAGTAAAGCACTTCCTTTTGTGTAGGGCCTTGAGTTCCAACTCCAGCACCAGAAAGGAAAACATTTAAAAGACAAGGTTTCACCGGCGAGCTCAGCAGCTGACCTTGTACTCTCCACGGAGTTTTAGAGCTGCTCTGTCTCTACCTGCCTGGGAGAAGCCCCCTCATGCCACAGGGGTCCAGGAACTCAAAAAGTCACGAATGGTCAAACCATGGAAATTAGGAGTCAGCAGAGTGTGAGCCCATGGACAGGTCAACTATATTCAGCTTCACTCACCCAGGGCTTAGGGAACAGTGTGGAAGAGGGGACAGAAAGATTGTAAGAGCCAGGGCGGTGATGCAAGACCATGTGGAAATAGAGCCCTACAAGCTCCTGGGACCCTGCTCAAGTGAACCTACAGCAATGGTGTCAGCGTGCACAAGACCTGTGCAAGCTCAACCAGACAAGATCCCAGCATGGAAGAGCAGAAATGGATAGCAGAACCCAATCTTAGCTGAAGAAATATTGGCAGCTGACTACAGTTGGGTGAGGGAGAACCGGCCTTCTTTAAGTGAGGGACTCCAGTAGGCGGACTAGAGCTCAGTGGATGAATTGGTGCTGAGGACTGGCCAGGGAGATTAATTTGGCACAATAGCCCCAGAACAAATGACAGAATGTATGAACTCCAGAGGGGGGGGGTGCCGCGACAGGGGCCAATGGAGAAGATATTACAAAGGCAGTTAAGACTGACTGAGATGCTATGTATGAAATACAAAAAAATTCAATTAAAAAATTTCTAAAGATTACTTTGGCATTCACTCCATTTCCAAATTCTCCAACTCATACGAAGTTTTGTAATGTAATCGTTTTTTTTAAGTAATGCTAATAAAATTAAAAAAAAAAAAAAAACTAGGCCCGCTGGGCACGCCTTTGATACTAGCACTTGGGAGGCAGAGGCAGGTGGATCTTTGTGACTTCAAGGCCAGCCTGGTCCACAGAGTGAGTTCCAGGCCAGCTGGGGCTACATGGACACCCTGTCTCGAAAAGACAAAAAAAAAAAAAAAACAAAAAAAAAAAAAAACCTAGTTTTTTTTTTTTTTTTTTTTTTGCTTATTTTTTTTTTTTGTATTCTGTATGGATGTATGAATGTACTGTCTGCATGCAGGTCTGTGCACCTGTGTCGTGCAATGCCGCGGAGGTCAGAAGAGGGCGTCGGATTCCCCTGGAACTGGAGTTCTCCTGGAATTGGAGTTTCGGACGGTTCTCGGCCGCCATGTGGGTGCTGGGGATCGAACCCGGGTCCTCTGTAAGAGCGGTCGGCGCTCTTAACCGCTAGGCCATCTCTCCAGCCCATGGAGGTGGTGCTATTAAAGCGCTGGAGTTAGATGGCTTGCCAGACATGCCCAGCCTGAGACCCACAGGCTGCGCGTAGCCCAGGATAGCTATGATTGTAGCTCAACACTCCCTGGGCATCCTGGGAATGGGACGCAGCTATACGAGACACTGGCTGCACGGCCTTGACACCCTGCTGTAAAGCGATGGGGCAGGTGGTAGGGGTGGGAAGAGCACAAGTGATGAGGTTGGGAAGATGGGAGGGAGGACGAGGACAGGACAGGGTCACGCCTGGTGCTGTCTGGCTCCGCTGTTTGGGTACTTTTCCCGTTTGGGAAAGCAATTGGGAAGCAAGTTTGGGTTTGGGTGTGTGGCCAGCCTTAGAACTGAGCATCTGAGTATAAACAGAATAAAGGGTAGACCCATTGGCCATGTGTGTGAATCCCACAAAGGTCCCCAGAACCTGGCTGAGCCAGCCCTAGAATGTGTCCCCAAGCCTCCTCCTTCTTTACTTGGACCCTTTCTGTTGGGAGTTGCAGTCTGGCAAACCTGCAGCCCACAGGCCCCGCATCCTCAGGGACGTCCGGGAGCTTTATGGGAAGACCCCCAGAGGCGGGGCATCTTACCCTGTCTGCACAGTTACTCTGTTGCGTCCGTCTCCACTGGGCCTGCTGCCGAACCATGCCACCCAGGAGAACCACCCAGACAAACGCATCTGTTCAGCCACCTCAAAAAAAAAACAAATCTGGCCTAAGTTAAGGCAGACAGGGAATTTTATACTTGTGCCCAGCAATAACCATCAGAACGCCATGGCGCTGGTTTTTGATTTCCCACTTGAGCCTCCTTTCCTGCCATGCCTCACAGCTTGGCCTTCTATGGCCTGGCAAGGGCCCCAAGGTTTTATGGGTAAAAGTCGGGTATTCTCCCTCCACAAGCTGAGGAGCATAGCACCAACAGGCTGATGGAGATCTTGTCCCCACATGCTTGCACTCCCTAAAAATGTATCCCTAAAAATGGATGTGTCCACAGAGGCTAGAGGGCCCCCAAACACTGGAGCTTAGTTATTCTGCGTGGCTGGCTCACAAGCTTCCCAGATGCTCCCAGCCCCACAGCAGACACAGGGGAGGAGGTGTAGATGAGTGTTGGGCCTAAGTGGGCCTCAAATAGTGAGATACCCTCATGGAGATATCAGGGAGGCGACTGGCCAAGCAATGGGTGCAGATAGCACAGGTGTGGGCCTCGAGACACCCCATCAGCTCTGACTCCCATGCAGAGTCAAGTAGCCATTTGTTATGGGGCCGCTAAAATCCTTATCTTGCCAAGCTGACATGGTTCCGGGGAGATTCCAACACAAGCTCCACTCAAAGCCTAATTAGTACTGATCTTTATGGTGTTGGCTTTGCCATTTTGCTTTAGGGGACACCCCAGAGCATTCCCAGGGCTTTTGTAAGAAAAATCCCATTCTCAGCCTTATCTTTCTCCTAAGTCTGAGGTTTGTCAGCCGCAAACTCTCATTTCAAATGTCTCTGGACTAAGTCATCTTGCCTGAGAGAAGGTCTGGGAGGGGATAGATGAATAGATGAACGAAGGAGGCATGTGGGGAGGGCCTGGAAAAGCAAGGGAGGGGGGCAGAAGGGAGAGGGGTCTCTCCACTTGCCCCCTCCACCAGCCTCAGGCAGGCTGCTCCCAGAGTGCTCTGTGAATGTGGGCCAGCGGGCTTGGCCAACTCCTCCTTGGCGTTGGAAAGCATACAGAGGCCATGCATGAACCACCAGCTTCTCTTCTTGATTAACCATCCTTGTTTTCCTGTCTAGGTCCTCCAGGGCGGCGCGGCAAACCTGGACGAAGAGGTGACCCTGGTAAGTCCCAAGTTTTCTTAGTTCCTAAGCCTAGCTGGGAGAGACACGAAGGGTCCCAAACCTGGCTGAGGGTACCGCTCACCTACCCTCTGGTCCCGGTCCTGGTCCTGGGTCAGGTCTTCCCTCTTAAACACTACCTACTGTCTCTGGAAGTCACTGAGCCCAGTATTGTCTTTTCTTAGTTTCTTGATACCCATAATTCCCCAACTAGCCCCTCTGTCCTCAGCCTCCTGCTGAATCTTCTAGCCCTAGAAACTCAGTTCTTGGCCGACCACTCTGAAACAGCTCCCCTGTGAGGCAGGAGTCAGAGACTTTGCAAGGCCCTAGTCTCTCTCCTGGGACCATCTACACAGCACAAAGCTCCCCTGTATGTCCCAGCCTCTCCCCAGACCTGGCCTCGCCTACCTTTGGCAGAGCCATCAGGACAAGGATCCATCACCTTTGTCCAAGGGAACCCCAGGCTCCCTGTCCCCGCCACCACTTCCCCCACAATGACTTCGCTTTGCAGAGTCCCCCATAGCTTGCCCCCTTCTCCTGGCTCTTGGCCACTGTTCCCTAAGAGTCCTCCATTCCAGCTTCTGCGCTTCCTCACGTGCTAGACATCATTGAGGCCAAATTAGCTATGAAAACACAGCCTCAGCAAGACACACGGCGGCCTGTCTTTCCTCTTTCCCTTGCTTCCTTCCTCCTTCCTGATTTATTTACCAATAAGAAATCAGTCGCGCCGGGCATAGTGGTGCACACCTTAAAACCTAGCACTTGGGAGGCAGAGACAGGCAGATGTTTGTGAGTTCAAGGCCAGCCTGGTCTACAGAGTGAGTTCCAGGATAGCTGGGGCTTCAGGGAGACCCTATCTCAAAAAGACCAAAAAGGAAAAAAAAGAAAAGAAAAGAAAACAGTCGCTTGGAAGCCTATTATGGCCACATCTCTTTTGCCATTCATTTGTACTGGTTGGGAAACAGGACGCTGCTACGGATGGATGCTAGTATTCTCTGATCAACTGAATGAGTTTAAGGCAACTATGTACATAAAGGAGCTGTGCATGAAGTTGATGCAAAATTTACAAGTTGGATGAAACATTTGCTGCCTGAGGACTATCGAATTCTGTTTTTAAATGTGATAGATTGTTATAACCATCTTGGAATTCCTTCTCCCTAGATATGTGCTGCCTCTTCAAGAGCACGCTTCACAGCCATGCATTCTCTGAGTTAATGATCCTGTGAGTGTGCTCATAAATTACCAACAGAATATAAAACTGCTTGCTCTTCACTGTCTTTGTCTTTCTTGAAACTCACTGCTAGCTCCTCCCCTACCCTGGTTATTTCTGGTTCCATCCTTAGCCAAGTCCACACACACACACACACACATGCACTCGCATGTGCACCCACACAAACACACGCGCATGCCTGCACGCACACGCACGCACATGCACACACACGCACACACGCAAGCACACACACGCACACCTCTCTGCTCCTCTCTCCCCCACGGCATCCCACTCCTGTGCTCCCAGCTTCCCCAAGACACTGACAGCACCTCCTTCCTGTTTCCAGCCCCAGAAATTAGACCTTGCCTGTCTCAACCCAGTGTGGCCTATCTCCTCCATTCCACTTCCACACCCAGGGAGTGTGTGCCAGTCACTTGCTCCCTGTAGAGACACCTGGCAGTGTCCCTGGCCCCTCCCCTTCCCCACACCAAGCCCTTCCCGTCGTCTCTCCAGTCCATCTCAGATCTGTGCTGCCTTCTCAGTCCTCACAACCACAGCTTCCTGCTGCTCTTAGCACCCACCCCATCCCCCACATGCAGCCTGGGTGTCCAGGGCCCTGTCACCTCTGAGCCTTCACTTTAACCTCTTCCCCTGCCTCTACCTGGACTCTTCTGCGAGTCCATTTCTCTTCAACTTCCAAATCAGGCTTGGGTAACTCCTCTAGAAAGCCTTCTACAATCCTGGGGCTAAGGCCACTCCCAAGTCACCAGAATCTGGCGTGTAAATAGATGGAACAGTGAGTGAACACTTATCCCTTAAACAACTTCCAGGCAGGGCATGGTGGCAAGGAACCACAGAGCCAGGGGACCCTGAACCAAGAGGACCCCAGGCTAACAGGCCCAAGGAAAGCCAGGACAGGTTCAACAGAAGCTTGACTCTTCTCCCAGGAGCTGGGCCTTGCGTGTCTCCTGTACAGAAGCCCTCCTGGAGCTCCCGGAGATTGCTGGGAACAAACACCCTTCCGTTCCTCTTTGTGCCTGACTTTCAAAAACTGACACCTGTTTTACACTAAAGTACAGGAGTTCCCTTTATTCTGAATTATGTGTGGAATGGCCCCTCTGTGCCCACACCCTGCCAGATGCACACCTCATCTTTCAGCTCCTAGTTTCTACCCTTGTAAAACGTTTCATTGCCTTCTGCTGTACACTTGATAATATCCTTTTTGGAAGGAGATGAGGAATACAGTTACTTTTAAAGATAAAACAGAATATAACTCAGTTCAGTCCAAAACCTATTAGGGTAGCTGAGAAGATGGTTCCATCAGTAAAGTGCTGGCTGCACAAGCATGAAGACCAGAGTTTGATCCCCAGTACCCATGTAGAAGCCTGGGCATGGTGGCGGATGCTTGTAATTCCAGGCCAGGGAGCCACTAGGTGAATCGGTGACCTCCAGGCCAGGGAGAGACCCTATTTCAAAAAGCAAAATGGGGGGCTGGAGAGATGGCCTAGCGGTTAAGAGTGCCAACTGCTCTTGCAGAGGACCTGGGTTCGATCCCCAGCACCCACATGGAGGCTGAGAACTGTCTTTATCTCCAGTTCCAGGGGAATCCAACACCATCTTCTGACCTCCGTGGCATTGCATGACACGGGTGCACAAACCTACATGCAGACAGTACATTCATACACATATAATAATAAATAAAATTTAAAAAAAAAAAAAAAAGCAAAATGGGCTAGAGAGATGGCTTGGCAGTTAACTGCACTTGTTGCTCTTTCAGAGGACCCAGGTCCAATTCCAAGCACCAACATGATGGCTCACAACCACCTGTAACACCAGTTCCAGTGGGTCTGACTCCCTCTTCTGGCCTCCATGGGCACTGCATGCAGTGCAACATTCATATACATAAAATAAAAATAAATAGGGGCTGCAGAGATGGCTCAGTGGCTAAGAGCACTGGCTGCTCTTACAGAGGACCCAGGTTCAATTCCCAGCACCCACATGGCAGCTAACAATCATCCATAACTCCAGTTTTAGGAGAATCCAATACCCACATCTGACTCTGCAGGTATTTCATAATATGGGTGCACTTACATACATGCAGACAATACTCTCATACACATAAAATTAAAATTAAAATATTTTTAAACAATAAAATAAAAATAATTCTTTTTTAAAAAAAGATGGGGGCTGGAGAGATGGCCTAGCGGTTAAGAGCGCCGACCGCTCTTACAGAGGACCCGGGTTCGATCCCCAGCACCCACATGGCGGCCGAGAACCGTCTGAAACTCCAATTCCAGGAGAACTCCAGTTCCAGGGGAATCCGAGACCCTCTTCTGACCTCCGCGGCATTGCACGACACGGGTGCACAGACCTGCATGCAGACAGTACATTCATACACATACGGAAATAAATATAATTAATAAAAAAATAAAAAATAAAAAAAATAAAAAAAATAAAAAAAAATAAAATAAAATAAAAAAAGATGGAAATTGACTGAGGAATGACACCTCTGGCATCCACCGTGTGCACACACATGCACATATACATGTGCCTGCACACACATGAACACAAATACAAAAAAGTTAGAAAATAGGCATAGATTCATGTACGAGCAGCACTAATTGGACACAAGGGCTTATTAATAACAATGGAGGGGAGCTGGACAGATAACCTAGTGGTTAAGAGTGCCAACTGCTCTTGCAGAGGACCCAGGTTCGATCCCCAGCACCCACATGGCAGATGAGAACCGTCTTTAACTCCAGTTCCAGGGGAATCTGACATCCTCTTCTGACCTCCGCAGCGTTGCACAACATGGGTGCACAAACCTGCATGCAGACTGTACATTCATACACATACGAAAATAAATAAATAAAAATAAATTTAAAAAAATTAAAAAAATAACAATGGAGGACATGAGGTTGGAGGGAAGTAGTAGATGTGATACCCAAAATGCATTCCATGTATGGAATGTTCAAAGAAGAAATAAAACTATCCAGGTGTGGTGGCACACACCTTTAATCCCAGAACTCAGGAGTCAGAGGCAGAGAGATCTCTGTGAGTTCAAGTTCAGCCAGGTCTACATAGTGAATTCCAAAACAGCTGAGGCTACAAGGAGACCCTGTCTCAAAAAAAGACAAAAGGAAAAAGCAAATTAAAAAATGATTAATAAATAAAAAGTGATACAGAACTTGAGCGAATGGAGGTGAGGAGAACTTGGTGAGAGTGCAGGGCAAGGAGGGAAGAGAGATGCCGAGCAAAAGACGCCAAATAGCAGTTAAACATGAACACGAAGTCCTGGTGCCCTCCCCGAGTGACCACACAGAATGATGTGCTGTGTACTCAGAAATGATAAAGTAGAAGGAACTTTGAAATTTTTCATCATAAAAAAGGTAAATGTTTGAAGAAGTAATTTTTACCTGATTTAACCTAATTTAAACATTATACAATATATACATGTAATGAAGCGTTACCTGGTTCACCATTGATATGTACTTTTTATGTTTTATGTATAGGTTTAAAATAATTAAAAGAAAATAATTTGGTCAACACAAAAAACCTGAGGCTTTGACAAAAGGTACTTTAGCCTTAATGAAATAGCCACATGGTTTTAATTTTTGCATTGTTCCAAATTATATGGAAGATTTGTGTTGAGCATGGGATAATATGTCCAGACATTGACTAATATATTTGAATAGATGAGCCAAAATTAAATAGCACACATAATTATGCTTCAACCAAATTAAATAATTAATGTAGTTATACTTCAATGATTAAGGTTAGTAATAGCTCATTTCATATATATTTTTTCAAATGAAGGGCCTCAAGAAAGTAATAAAAAGCATAAGAGAGGGCATTGGACTATGACAAGAAAAAACAAAAGCCATTAGAATAGTGATTAATTTACAACAAAGACAAAGGAGTGAGGCTGGTGGAATGGCTCAGTCAATAAAGCATTTGCTGCTTCAGTGGGGACTTAAATTGGTTTCCCAGCACCCACATGAAAAGCTGCACCTGGTGGCAGCCCACACATGTAATCCCAGCGACCAGCAGATCCCTGGCCAAATGGGTGACCACCCAACCAGGGAGAGACCCTGTCTCAAAACACAGGGTGGGTCGTGCGTGTGTGCATGAGGAAGAATGACACCCAAAGTTGACCTCTGACCTACACACACACACACACACACACACACACACACACTCACACACAGGAATGCACTGGGCTGCCAGCTCTGTACCACGTCCTTCAGAATCCTGCATCTCATGTGATCCCCAGAGGACTGCAAGATGAGGGTGTGTTCCTGCCCCATCTTGTGGAGGAGGAAGCTGAGGCTGCAAGGGGAACACTATCTTGTCTAAGGTTAGCCACTAGACTAGGGGTGGGCAGCACCTCCCCATGTACAGCCCTCCTGTGAGCATCCTGATTCTCCCCAGCAGAGCCAGTGAGAGCCATACAAAGCAGATATACCCTCCCTGGTTGTCTCTGGCTGATCATGTTTACTTTAGACAGATCCACACAATGCAGCTCTTGGAATTATATGAAGCGGGCCTTGTCCTGTGCTCCCAAGAGAAAGACTGTGCATCTGCCTGAAATGCTTTCCTTTTTTAACTGTTTGTTATTTTATGCGTATGAGTATTTTGCCTCCATACACAGAAGTGTACCACATGTGTGCAGTGCCCATAGAGGCCAGAAAAGGGTGTTAGATCCCCTGGAACTGGAGTTACGAATGGTTGCCAAGTGCTATGTGGATGGTGGGAACCAAACCCAGCTCTGGAAGAACAGCAAGTGTTCTTAACGTCTAAGCCATCTCTCCCGTCCTGGCGTGCTTTCTACTGCCCATTGAGCCAGTTCCTTGGTCTCTCTCTGCAGAGGCCTTCCCTAGACAATGTCCCCCTGGTCCTGCAGTGTTCATTTGTCCATCTGAAACAGAATGGAGATCTTGCCTTCTCCCCCTGGCCGGGGAAGCCCAGCCTGGTCCCTCCCCTCTGGGGTTCTCCTCCTCTCCAGGAACCTTAGTCAGAATCCTTCCTCCTCCAGAATGGAGAACCTGTTCTATATACCACTTAAAGTAAACAATCTAAACTACATTATTTTTAATTAATATATTCATTATAATCCTCAGGAAAAATGGTCACTAAGAAAACAACAAAACTAGCAAAAGAAACAAGGAAATTAAAGTGATATGCTAGAAAATTCTATTTGACAAGATGGAAATATCAGTGGAGGGACAGAGGGGCAAGAGGTATACGTAGCATTAAACACAAACTGCAGATATTACACACAACGACACTGCATGTGAATGGGTGAATAATCCAACTAAACAGATGGATAGAACTGGCCGCAGTAAATACAAAGCATGACCCAAAAGATGTTCAGCTTTAGTAACCACTATGGAAGTGCACATCAAACCACAGGGAGATGCTCCCTCCCACCCACTGGCTTGTTGCTAGGAAGAGGAGGTTGATGAGTAACAGGGGGAAGGAGAGAAGGAAGAGGAAGATGGAGGAGAGGGAAGAGAAGGAGGAAGAGGAGGAAGAGAAGGAGGAAGAGGAGGAGGAGGAGGAGGAGGAGGAGGAAGAGAAGGAGGAAGAGGAGCCCCAAGACTACACCTTTTTATACAAGAGACACCTGTGGATTCTGGAAACTCTGGTGGTCCTTGAAGCAGTCCCCCGCACTCTGAGACCTGACTATGAATTAGATCCAGCGAAACTGTCATCTTCTCAATCCTTCACATTCCACCCAACTCTCACCAGCACCAGCACCAGCCCCTGTGCTACACAACACAATCTGACATAATTGCTTGGGCCAACCTCCATGCCCAGGCTGACCCGTATGACCCTGATTACAGATTGTAGGGCTTTGTACCTACCAGAAGCCCTTCTGGAAGGCACTTAGACAAGAGCGTCCTAGTTCTGTGGTTCAGTCAGCATTGGTTTTTCAACACAAAACTACCAACGGAAGCCAGGCGTGGTGGCGCACATCTTTAATCCCAGCATTTGGGAAGCAGAGGCAGGTGGATCTCTGTGAGTTCAAGGACAGCCTGGTCTACAGAGTGAGTTCCAGCTCAGCTGGGGCTACAGGAAGACCTGTCTCTAAAAAAAAAAAAAAAACTACCAGTGGAAAACCACCAGCTGGTTTTCTTCTGTCTGAGAACTAAGACATGTGTGTATATCTCTCTGTGTGTGTATGTGTGTGTGTCTGTGTGGGGGATACATATCTGAAAGATAATATGATGTAATTCAAGCCCATGATGATTTCTGAGGCCTCTCTTGTGCTAAGACTGTGCTGGTTGCTACATACACACACACACACACACACACACACACACACACACACACACACAAGTGCCTGTAGTCCCAGCTACTGGGGAAACTGAGGAATTGGGGATCAGAAATTGAACAAATTCCAGAATGCTTGCACATGACAATGCTACTACACGACGACACGACACCACACACACAGTGTTTGTTTGTGGATGGCGTCTAGCCTCATGTATGAAGCATCTGGGTTTTTCAACTCCTACATAACATCAATAAATTTATTTATCATGGAAACTTGTGGTGTGCAGTGTTGTATTCCAATACCGCGTGTGGAACTATCATAAACTGCTGTTCGTACTCTCTGTGAGCACTATCAGGAGTTAGAAAGTGGGCGGGTGCTGGGTCTGGGGGCATGTGCCATCATTGAGCTGCGGATTCTCTGGGACATGCCGCAATCTAATCTTCTGGCCTCATGGTCTACGATCGCTGCACTTCCCTCTCCAGGTCTTTATAAAAGAGGTCAACTCACTCGCTGTCCTTGAATCTGTACAATGGGCCTCAGATTTGGAGTGGGCTTCGACCCCTGACGCCCATGTGACATTCTTGCACGCAGGAGAGCCTGTGGGGGCAGCGCTATGGCCCCTCAAGATCAGTTGAGGCAGCTTCGGGGTGTACCCCTATGGGATGGGCTTGTGAAGCGTTAATGTGCCCAGTCAGGGCTGTAGGTTTTTTCTTACTTGTCCTCATGCAAGAGTGTCAAAGGAGTGATATTTAACGGCACACACACAGGCAAGAAGTAGTCTATGCTAGTCATCTTCTCTCTGTGAACCCGGACTGGTGTTTCTCCAGCAGCTCTCAATGCCCTACGCTTCTGTTAGTATTCTCAAGCAATTGGTATTTGCCTCTGTGTGGACTTGGCTCTGGGACCGTGGTACTTGGGGATACTGCTGGTGTGGTCAGCTTGTGTCACTTGTGTGCTTTATATCTGTGGTGACGGAATACCTTTAGCCGTCGGCGTTAGGGCTTCGTTCCCGTCAGAGCAGGTGGATGGGTACGCTGACCACAGGATCGGTCATAGGGGTCTTGTGATATGCAGTGCCCCCTCCTTCGGAGACTTGGACCCTGCCTCGCGGCGTGGGTACCTGGTCTTGAGGAAAGTCAAGTGCGAGCCAGCTTTGCAAGGAGCCCAGGAGGGAGGTGGCTGTGTCAGGTCTTGCAGAACATTGGAAATGTGGAACTGGCTGGCCTGCACGGGAGTGGCTGCTTCGGGGTATTTCGGCCCTCTTACCCTGCCTTGGGGCCTCTCATATTCCGTAAGCATTCTTACGAGATCTCCCGTTTGCGTGGCGTCATTGGGCCAGTTGAAATTCCGTTGTCACATTGGTAATTCCGAGGAGTGTCCTCCTCTTTGTTGAAGTGTGTTGGGGCCACCGCATTCAAATATGTGGCCATACTGGTTTGCTGTGCCTACCTATAATTAATTGGCCCTAGATCCAATGGGTATGCAACAGAGTCAAGTGTCGAGGGCGAAGGTAACTTTTGCCCTCTCATATACAGGTGGAGGCGGGGAGTCTGAGGCTCAGGGCACGCTTGGGAAGAGCACATTTCATCACCAGATGCTAGTCATCCTGAGCAGAGAGTGGTCTTACAAACGGGCTTAGCAGCCGTCTCCGGCATCACCAACAGGTCAGCCTCGGGCCTGTCAGCAACAGAGCAGCTCTGCCCAAAACCCAAGAGGAAAGCAGGGGTAGCACTGAGACAGGAGCCCTCTGCAGGGGCAGACCCCCGGCACCTGCTTAGAACAGGCCTCTGCCCTACATCTAGGCAAATAGGGGGCATTTCTATCGATCCGATTGCAGATGCTCTGTTTGCCGGCTACCAGGGCTCATGAGGATAGCGTCTCCGAGTTCGACGTGCCGCGGACTTGCTTTTGCACTTTTGTTCCTTGGACCCTTGTGTGTCTTGCTATCTACGAGGAGGGCCTGACCATTGTGGGTATGTAATTTGACTTCTGTTGTGTTTGGCTTAAGTGGCTAATCCATTGATGTGTAGGGCATGAGAAGTGTCTGGAATTGTGCTAAGTTTGTTGGTCGAGGTGGTTGAAGCTGTTAGGGATTTCTGGAGGATTTTTGGGAGGTGTGGAGTGTTCTCTTTGCAGGAGCAGCCTTAAGCGAACTGTGACGAGAAGTAGTTAGGTCTTTTTGGAGAAGGGTGACATTGGTCTCCGCTGGCTTGCAGGGGGCTGAGGTACGCTTATTAGCTCCTTGTCAGCCCGGAAGGTCCCACCTCCAAGGGACCAGTGGGGAGGCTACTGCCCGTGTCTCTGTCTAAGTGGCCATCGCAGGTGTGCTTCGGGGAGTTAGGCGTGGGACTGGGTGGCATTCTATCAAATCAACAGTGGGCTTGGTTGGTGGCAGCCTTTTCACAACGACAAGGGGTATTGCGCATCCTAAAGTAGAATCTGCTCAGAGTGTACTCAGTGAAGTTTTCCGGATGTCCCTTGAGGATAGTAAGTTAGTTGGTTCTTGAGGATCGATCAGGGTACTGTCTGGTGTTTACAGATGTCTTCCAGCTTGTTTTCCTCTTAGCTTCCCGAGCATTCCTGCAAGGTACCTTTGGGATCCTGCACCTCCCTGTTATCCTTACCACATTATTTGGGATCCTATTGATCTTACTTAAGATCATGCGCTTGGCCATGAGGACGATCTCTGATAACAATCAACTTATTTCCCTCATCTTGCTACACTCCTGCCGGGGAGTGACATGCAGAACCCTAATAAGCCAGTCCTCCTGATAGTTGGCTTGACAGACTCTTTGGGCCCCTTTCAACTACGCATTCTTCCATCCACTATAAGTCCACTTGTCTGGACCGCGGTTTCCCTTCTCCTGATCTCCATCCTCCCATCCCTCTCCCTTCTCTCCCTCCTTTTTCCTGCCTCCTTATTCCTATCGCTTCCTTCCTCTACCTATTCTGTGTCTTTCTCTCTCTTTCGTGTCCTCCTTCTCTTTTTCTCTGCTTCCGCCTCATAGGTCCTTCTCTTCCTTCGGCACTAGTCTTTCTTCGTCTCCCCTTCTCTTCCTGTGTGTGTTGTTGTGTAGTTGTAGTGTTGTTTGTCGATGTGTGTTCCTGACTTTCATATGATAATTCAGATCATGGCCTCTCAATAAACTTATAGTGGAAGGGCCTCCTGGCGTCGAGAGTTGCATGTGTCACGACACCTGGTCTTTCGCCCACTGGCTTGTTTTGTGTGCATAATCCTTGAATCCTGAGAAGCTGCTGTCGTTTTTCATCAATTTAACTCTATTTTCTAGAAAGGTCAAGGCTCCAGAAATAGGCTGTAGGTACCATTTCACTTTACTTTTATGTTTGTCTGTAAATAAAATATTCTATAGTTTTCGTATCATTCTTATGGTGTTATGAGTAACATTGCTGGCACGACGGACTAGCCCAATTCTCCTTTGTGGGCCTTAAACTTGGAAGCCAGGGAGGCAGGCGAGGGACGACTTTTTTCTTCGTGTCTGTGTTCCTGAAGGGTATCTTTGTCCTGCTTTTTATGGGTCCTGTTGAGTACCCTTCTCCTTCCTGTGGACTTTTACCTAATACCCTTCCTCACTAGTTCTCACAACTCAACTTTTGCGCCTTAATATGATAAGTTGTGGGGTACTTTGTACCATATAAGGCCAAATACGGAAAAAAAAAAAAATGAGAGCTTCTCTGACTTCTGCTAGAGTCTGAGATTGAAGCTAAGCTACTAGGAAGAGCAGACTTAGCAGAGTCTTTTCATGAAGGTATGTGCTGCCCCATGTCCAGGTGGCAGACCTGGGCTGTGGCCATGAGTGATGACTGGTGTCGGAATGAAACGTGTATCCTGTCTGGATAGCCTCTTTGCATTAATTCGACTCATTGAGGCAGCCCTGGAAACCGAGAGAGCCAGGGTTCTGCCCGTTAGCTCACGCTTCGATCCCTATCTCCATGTACAGTAAAAGAGTAGGCAGCGACGAGGAGGAGAGGAGGAGGAGGAGGAGGAGGAGGAGGAGGAGGCAGGAGGAGGAGGGTGGCCAAGAGCGAGGTCGAGTTCAGTCAAGGTTCAGGAGGAGAATATTGGATTAAGAGGAGAGGGCAGAGAGAGACCAAAAAACAAATGACAAATTACCGGGTAGCCATCTCGTCCTGATTGCCCCTGTGGTAATTAATATGCCATTAATAATCAGAGCTTCAGCAGAAAACCATATGGCAGTACTTAGAAACCCAGTTGGGCCACGTTACCCCCCCCTCCCCCTCCCCCATGCGATCATCGAGGTGCTTGTTTCTTTGTTCCTCGGCTCAGGTCAGTCCTGCTAGAAGAAGTGCCTGAGACACAGTCTGACACACATGCATCTTCCTCTCTCTCAGACCCCTGGTAGGGGCGGCTTAAGAATTCTCACATTTGCTTAACCCATTTAAGAGTTTAACTACCAAGCTAAAATAAAACGACTCCTCCGCTCTCTACAGCTCGCATTTCAGCGAGTCCGCACAAGCTGCCTCCAAGGGGCTGCTGGGAAGTAACAGTTGTGGCCAATAATCTACACATTTTTCCTGGCTCGCTTTCGTTGGGTCCAGGTGATACATGGTGCTGTGTGCACCAAGAAGCCCGGATTTTGCAGGGTGCTGACCGGGGAAATGAGTCATCTAAGGAGAAGTCAGTGACCACATGGCTCATCGGAAAAGAATTCCTTTGTAAGGTTAATTGTGGCGCCAGTCAACTGTCAACGTGCTTCTTGAATGGACTCATCGGGGTTTATCAGGGTCTGAAAACCGTCAAGACGAATCAAAGGCAGTCGGATCCATGCCCAGGAGAACATGGGACTTCCAGGGCTATGGAGTCCGTACAGTCAAAGTGGCCTTTGTTGGATCAAGGCAAACTCAGGGAGCCTCTCTTCACTGTCTTCACACTCTTCTTAGTGTAGTGACATCTTCCCTTCTGCTGCCACCTCACCGCCTCTGCCAGCCAGCTAGGCTCATGAGGTCCCAGCTGGGAATAAGATGTTCTGGCTAAGAGGAAAATGAGTGCTAAGATCTCGTGTTGGAGCCCAACTTTATCTTTGAACTACTGTCTGACTCCTTTAGCCAAAACACGTGAGTTTTAAAAAAAGCATGTAGAAATATCAGCAGCCACCAAAGGTTGGAGCGGAGCTGCCAGGCTTGTGTTAACGCTCGTGAAAGGGGGCTGCTCTAGAAGGCCAGGGGCAAGTGGAGCTCAGGGAATTCTGTCCTGTGTTTATCTGCTGCTTAAAAAGTAGTGTAGCCTTTGGCTGGGATGGTTCCATTTTTTGCTTTGTTTTTTTTGAGACGGGGTCTCCTGTACCCAGGCTGGCCTTCAAGTCTGCCTCGCAACTCCACTCCCAAGTGCTAGGTAACAGAATTACATCGCTACACTGAGGGTCTCCCGTAGCCCCAGTTGGCTGGAGCTCTCTTTGTAGACCAGGCTGGCCTTGAATTTGCCAGCTCACTATACTGAGTTTTATGTAGTGCTAGGGATCAAACTGAGGACCTTGGGCATGGGAGGCGTAATTGTATCAATTGAACTACACCCCCCAGTCTTTGTTTTTGGAAGGACATATTTCTCTAACCAAAAAATGATTTCATAGGAGTGCCACATGGAGAGAACCAAATAAATGCCTTATCTTTCAGGAGCACAGAGTCCGGGACACTTACTGGAGGACCTGCAAGACACAAGCAGAAGAGCCACCGTCAACACCAGAGGCGCAGAGGATCCCTCCCTGTCTTTGGCACAGCTCTGGCCATTTCCCACCCCTATCAACTCAAGGTATCTATGGAGTCACAGCGCTGCCTGTTATGGTCGTGCAAACGAGGGTCAGCCACAAAGTCAAGAGGAGGCCCTGGGCGGCCCTGTGGTGATAAGGGGAGCTCCCAAGGGTATTGGGGTCATGAGTTCATGAGGTTGGGTGGTGTTCACTTGTGTCAGATTCTGGAAATCTGAATATGAATCAGATCTCCTTTGCCTGATGAATGGGTTTTAGGTCTTATCAGAGAGGAGAGAGAAGAAAAGAAAGTTTCGGTGGTAGAGGAAGAGGTGGGGTAAAAATCATTCAATAGATAATGGCTGAGCAGAGGGTGCCGGACCACAGATTTGGGGTTGAATGTGCAGGAGATTAAAGGAACAGTCTAGAACGTTTCCTTTAATCCTAGCACTTGGGAGGCAGAGGAGGTCAGGATCTTTGTGAGTTCAAGGCCAGCCTGGTCTACAGAGTGAGTTCCAGGACAGCTGGGCTAACAGGGAGACCCTATCTTGAAAAGACCAAAAAAAAAAAAAAAGGGAACAGTCTAGAAACCATGTTGGGGCTGCAGCTGAGGCCCACAGTAGACAACAAAAGCTCACAGAGAGCTTTGATAAGAAACCCAGAGAGGGCCCAATTTCACAGTTCACAAAGTGTGCTGAAATCTGTGATTCCACTTGATCTTCACAACATCTTTTGTAACTTTTGAGGAACACAGATGCCCAGAAGAAAGCGGCTTATCGGGTCATTGTCCAGTCAGCCAACATGCATGAAGACAGATCACCAGCACTCATGTAAAAGCTAGGCTGCATGCTATGTACTCATAATCCCAGTTGTTGGAGGGGGAGGAGGACATAGGACAGTCTCTGGGGCTGGCTGGTGAGCCAATATCACCAGCCAACCAGTGGGCTCCAGTTTCAAGTGGAGACCCCACCTTCAAAAACAGTGGGGCGGGGAAGATGGCTCAGTAAGAATGTTTCTGTGCAAGCACAAAGACCTGAGTTCAAACCCTATGCACATGTAAAAAAGCATGCGTGCACATGCGTGCATGTACACAACTGAAAAAAAAAGGGTGAAGAAACAATTGAGAATGACAGCTGATAGTGCGTGACTCCAGTCTTCACACATGTGTACACCTGTACCCCTCCAACACAAAATAATTGAAAAAAATTGTGCATGTATTGAACTTGTCATTGTCTTTATTCTCTAAGCAGTGCAGTGTGACAATTTGCATACATTTGCATTATTAGGAATGACAAGTTATCTAGAGATGATTTAATATGTCTGTGAGGATGTCTGTAAGGTGTATGTAAATATCACCTCATTTTATATAAGGGTCTTGAGCAATGAAGGCAGGTCCCATGGGTCCTACAGGACCGCTGGAGCCAGTTAAGGGGTGGGCCTCCCGGAGGGTGGCCACCCCGCTCTCTAAAGCTCTGTGTTGTCCACTAAGGCGTGCTGCTGCCAACCCAGCAGCTCCTGTTCCTCTCCCACCCCAGACCCCATCCTGCAGGGCGACTCTACACGCGGCAACCTTCTGCAGTTACGGGGATCAGGAGCATGTCTGCGGGTTCAGCTGTGAGCTAGGAGCCTCGGGGGCAAGGCAGGGAAAGGCCAGCGGGGACCGGGGTCAGGAGCTCTGCCTCACAGAGTTCACTTGGGCAGACAGACACAGGGAACCGTGACTGTGGGGCTCAGGGGCTCCACAGATGGAACAAGGAGCCTGTAACCAGGAGGCTCAGCTGGGTCCCGAGCAAGAGAGAGAAGAAACAAATCACAGCAAAGCGGGGGTGGGGGGCAGGTGAGGTGGGGAATAAGGCGGGGGCAGGGGGTGGGGGGGGAGTGACAGAAAAGCTTAGAATAGAACATGCTCAAAATCCCTGGGCTTTTCAGAAGCGGAAGTGAAGCAGGCTGCAGGGGGAGGGGGCCTGAGATAAGGAGGCCCGGCCCAGGGTCTGTCTCCATGTCACAGGCTGTGCTGCAGGTGGCCCCAGCAGCTGCCGGCATATCATCCTGAGCTGTTAGCCGTGTGGGCGCCCTGCGGCATGTAGACAATGGCGCCCCCCTCCTCAAAACGTACTTCCAGGACCTTCTCTTCTCTACAACTTCTCACAGTCTAAGTTCCCTCTAGCCAAATCTGCTCTGTCACTGCTTAAGATCTCTATAGTCCCTGGGACCAATCAGCTATAAGTGATGATGGTGGAGGAGGTGGTGGTGTGTGTGTGTGTGTGTGTGTGTGTACATGCATGTGCCATGATGCATGTGTGGAGGTCAGAGGACAACTTTTGGAAGTCAGTGCTCTTCTGGTAGGTAGGTCTTGGGAATGGAGCATCAGGTTGTTAAGCTTGGTAGGCCATCTTAACCACGAGCCATCTCACTAGACCAATCCTCCATCCCTCCTCCTCCCTCCCTCCTCCCTCCCTCCTCCCTCCCCTCCCTCCCTCCTCCTCCTTCCTTCCTTCTTCTCCTCCTTCCTTCCTTCCTTTTCCTTCCTTCCTTCTTTTAATTTTGAGACAAGGGTCTCTCTGTAGATCCAGCTGGTCCTGAACTTCCTATGTGACCAGGCTGGCCTCAATTTCACAGAGATCTTCCTGCCTACTGCCTCCCAGAGTTCTGCCTGCCTCTGCCTCCTGAGGTGCTGGTATTAAAGGCATGGGCTACCCATGCTGGCTCAACTATCACTTTATACAAGCACCACGATCAGCTTGGTAAGGAGACTCCTAGGGCACCAGCTAGGGAGCCTCCTATGGTATGCAGAATAGAACTGAAACTTCTAGAAAAGGTCTTCTGTGCCCTAGCCCTTGTCAGTGCCTGGTCTCATCTCTCTCAGAGCCCATATGTACCAGCTGTCCTCAGTCTTAGCTCAGTCACCTCTGCCATGTTCCTGTGGCCCTCAAGGCACGGCTTCACCATCACTGCCTTGGACAAGCCTTCTACAAAGATGTTTCCAGGCCTGTCCCTCACTGCCTTCCACCGTGCTTCCGCGGTCATTTCCTTTGAAGCTTTTTGCAGTCTGTAATGGTGAATCCGCTTATTTCGGTGAGCATGGTGGTCATCCCCGCTGGCAAGACGGCCCCTTGAGAGCAGGACCATATCAGCCCAGCTCATGCAGCCACCCTACCGCCCAGCTCAGGGCCTGGCAGGCACATGCACTTGATAAATAGGTGCTAAATAGACAAGGGGCAAAAAGGGCAGGAGCCACCTGGTGGGTCATTACCTCTGCTAAGCCCCCTGCATGTGACTTTATTACACAGAATTTACTTGGTGGCACGGCTTCTGGAGATAGATTCTGCACCTTGTAACAAGTGGGAACCCAAGAGTGATGGCTGGGAAGGGGCACAGTCTAGGCCATCCAGGGGTCCCTGTTTAGAAAGTGGGACTGGCTCATGGCCCCCAACCGACCCCATACATGGTGGTCCCACACAGTCTAGCTCCACAAGTGTGTTCTGTGTCTCAGGCCTTGTGCACACAGCTTTCAAACATGTGTTCCAAGCCCTGGAAGATGGGAACAATTAAATGAGAGCTTGATGACTCGGGTCTGTGTACCGAATGGCTTCCTAGTCTGGGGGCCATGCTCACCCATACCTTGGGGGTAGGGGAAGTGCCTGGGTGGGTGAGCAAAGGTGGGCGGGGGGCCTGAGAGTCTGCCCCATCCACCTGGAGCTTTGGGCTCCTCCAGGACCAATCATCTCCTTAGTGTTTCCCAAAGGAATGTCTGGCCTTCCTGCACACAGCATTTCCTCCAGCCTGCCGGGGCCTGGTCCACACAGCAGATGTGATGGCTGGCCTTATGGCCTGAGGGTGCTGGGCTTACTGTCCTTGCTTCCAGCCCTCTTTGATACCCTGGACTCTCAGGTCCCCCTCTGCCCATTAGCTGCCCTCCCTAGTTTGAACAGGTGCTCAACCCACTGGGCCATGCGCTCTAGAACCTCGCAGAATGCTTCTGGGGACTTTCTTCCTCAAGGGTAGACTGCTCCAAGGGCTTACATTTTTAGTGACTGTAGATTATTAAGGAAAAGTGAGGACTCCTGAGTGTGGGAGGGGCTCAAGGAAAGAACACCCCAGGGATTTCACATTATTTTATTTTTAGCCGGGCGTAGTGGTGCACACCTTTAATCCAGCACTTGGGAGGCAGAGGCAGGCGGATCTTTGTGAGTTCAAAGCCAGCCTGGTCTACAGAGTGAGTTCCAGGACAGCTGGGGCTACAGGGAGACCCTGTCTCAAAAAGACCAAAAAAAAAAAAAAATTTATTTGCCAGGCGTGGTGGCGCAACGCTTTTAATCCTAGCACTTGGGAGGCAGAGGCAGGTG
Organism: Rhizomys pruinosus; assembly: GCA_009823505.1. Lineage (NCBI taxonomy): Eukaryota > Metazoa > Chordata > Mammalia > Rodentia > Spalacidae > Rhizomys > Rhizomys pruinosus. The sequence continues at coordinate 1,142,006 of VZQC01005388.1, forward strand.
GATCTTTGTGAGTTCAAACAGCCTGGTCTACAGAGTGAGCTCCAGGCTAGCTGGGACTTAAAGGGAGAACCCTGTCTCAAAAAATACCAAAAAAAAAAAAAAAAAAGAATTTATTTGCATTTTATGTATATGAGTGTTTTGTCTGCGTGTATGTAAAGCTACCACATGCATGTAATGCCTAAGGAAGCCAGAAGAGAGTGTAGGATGCCTTGCGTCTGAAGTTGGGAATGGTTGTTAGCCACCTTGTGAGTGTTGGGAATGGAATCTGTGTTCTGGAAGAGCAGTAAGTGCTCTTAACTGAATGAGCTGCTTCTCCAGCCTCACGCCACAAGGATTTTAAACTGTCTGTGGGGTAGGAAGAAAGTAGAAGGGCTGGGAAATTCTGAGGCAGTATGAGTTGATGAACCAGGACAGTCTGAAAGGGGTTTGTGTCTGTGAGTGTTGTAACCATCTCTGCCTCCTGGAACGGTGGGAAAGGACGGAAAATTTTGTTGTAGTTTGTGTNCCAGCTGGTGGTTTTCCACTGGTAGTTTTTTTTTTTTTTTTAGAGACAGGTCTTCCTGTAGCCCCAGCTGAGCTGGAACTCACTCTGTAGACCAGGCTGTCCTTGAACTCACAGAGATCCACCTGCCCTGCTTCCCAAATGCTGGGATTAAAGATGTGCGCCACCACGCCTGGCTTCCCGTTGGTAGTTTTGTGTTGAAAAACCAATGCTGACTGAACCACAGAACTAGGACGCTCTTGTCTAAGTGCCTTCCAGAAGGGCTTCTGGTAGGTACAAAGCCCTACAATCTGTAATCAGGGTCATACGGGTCAGCCTGGGCATGGAGGTTGGCCCAAGCAATTATGTCAGATTGTGTTGTGTAGCACAGGGGCTGGTGCTGGTGCTGGTTGAGAGTTGGGTGGAATGTGAAGGATTGAGAAGATGACAGTTTCGCTGGATCTAATTCATAGTCAGGTCTCAGAGTGCGGGGGACTGCTTCAAGGACCACCAGAGTTTCCAGAATCCACAGGTGTCTCTTGTATAAAAAGGTGTAGTCTTGGGGCTCCTCTTCCTCTTCTCTTCCCTCCTCCTCCTCCCTCTCCTCCTCCTCCTCCTTCCTCCTTCTCTTCCTCCTTCTTCCTCCTCTCTCCCTTCCTCTCCATCTTCCTCTTCCTTCTCTCCTTCCCCTCTGTTACTCATCAACCTCCTCTTCCTAGCAACAAGCCAGTGGGTGGGAGGGAGCATCTCCCTGTGGTTTGATGTGCACTTCCATAGTGGTTACTAAAGCTGAACATCTTTTGGGTCATGCTTTGTATTTACTGCGGCCAGTTCTATCCATCTGTTTAGTTGGATTATTCACCCATTCACATGCAGTGTCGTTGTGTGTAATATCTGCAGTTTGTGTTTAATGCTACGTATACCTCTTGCCCCTCTGTCCCTCCACTGATATTTCCATCTTGTCAAATAGAATTTTCTAGCATATCACTTTAATTTCCTTGTTTCTTTTGCTAGTTTTGTTGTTTTCTTAGTGACCATTTTTCCTGAGGATTATAATGTTAATTATTAATTAAAATAATTGAGTTTAGATTGTTTACTTTAAGTGGTATATAGAACAGGTTCTCCATTCTGGAGGAGGAAGGATTCTGACTAAGGTTCCTGGAGAGGAGGAGAACCCCAGAGGGGAGGGACCAGGCTGGGCTTCCCCGGCCAGGGGGAGAAGGCAAGATCTCCATTCTGTTTCAGATGGACAAATGAACACTGCAGGACCAGGGGGACATTGTCTAGGGAAGGCCTCTGCAGAGAGAGACCAAGGAACTGGCTCAATGGGCAGTAGAAAGCACGCCAGGACGGGAGAGATGGCTTAGACGTTAAGAAATTGTGTTCTTCCAGAGCTGGGTTTGGTTCCCACCATCCACATAGCACTTGGCAACCATTCGTAACTCCAGTTCCAGGGGATCTAACACCCTTTTTGGCCTCTATGGGCACTGCACACATGTGGTACACTTCTGTGTAGGAGGGAAAAAAAACCATAAAAAAAAAACATAAAAAGGAAAGATTTTCAGGCAGATGCACAGTCTTTCTCTTGGGAGCACAGGACAAGGCCCGCTTCATATAATTCCAAGAGCTGCATTGTGTGGATCTGTCTAAAGTAAACATGATCAGCCAGAGACAACCAGGGAGGGTATATCTGCTTTGTATGGCTCTCACTGGCTCTGCTGGGGAGAATCAGGATGCTCACAGGAGGGCTGTACATGGGGAGGTGCTGCCCACCCCTAGTCTAGTGGCTAACCTTAGACAAGATAGTGTTCCCCTTGCAGCCTCAGCTTCCTCCTCCACAAGATGGGGCAGGAACACACCCTCATCTTGCAGTCCTCTGGGGATCACATGAGATGCAGGATTCTGAAGGACGTGGTACAGAGCTGGCAGCCCAGTGCATTCCTGTGTGTGAGTGTTGTGTGTGTGTGTGTGTGTGTGTGTGTTAGGTCAGAGGTCAACTTTGGGTGTCATTCTTCCTCATGCACACACGCACGACCCACCCTGTGTTTTGAGACAGGGTCTCTCCCTGGTTGGGTGGTCACCCATTTGGCCAGGGATCTGCTGGTCGCTGGGATTACATGTGTGGGCTGCCACAGGTGCAGCTTTTCATGTGGGTGCTGGGAAACCAATTTAAGTTCCCCACTGAAGCAGCAAATGCTTTATTGACTGAGCCATTCCACCAGCCTCACTCCTTTGTCTTTGTTGTAAATTAATCACTATTCTAATGGCTTTTGTTTTTTCTTGTCATAGTCCAATGCCCTCTCTTATGCTTTTTATTACTTTCTTGAGGCCCTTCATTTGAAAAAAATATAAGAAATGAGCTATTACTAACCTTAATCATTGAAGTATAACTACATTAATTATTTAATTTGGTTGAAGCATAATTATGTGTGCTATTTAATTTTGGCTCATCTATTCAAATATATTAGTCAATGTCTGGACATATTATCCCATGCTCAACACAAATCTTCCATATAATTTGGAACAATGCAAAAATTAAAACCATGTGGCTATTTCATTAAGGCTAAAGTACCTTTTGTCAAAGCCTCAGGTTTTTTGTGTTGACCAAATTATTTTCTTTTAATTATTTTAAACCTATACATAAAACATAAAAAGTACATATCAATGGTGAACCAGGTAACGCTTCATTACATGTATATATTGTATAATGTTTAAATTAGGTTAAATCAGGTAAAAATTACTTCTTCAAACATTTACCTTTTTTATGATGAAAAATTTCAAAGTTCCTTCTACTTTATCATTTCTGAGTACACAGCACATCATTCTGTGTGGTCACTCGGGGAGGGCACCAGGACTTCGTGTTCATGTTTAACTGCTATTTGGCGTCTTTTGCTCGGCATCTCTCTTCCCTCCTTGCCCTGCACTCTCACCAAGTTCTCCTCACCTCCATTCGCTCAAGTTCTGTATCACTTTTATTTATTAATCATTTTTTAATTTGCTTTTTCCTTTTGTCTTTTTTGAGACAGGGTCTCCTTGTAGCCTCAGCTGTTTTGGATTCACTATGTAGACCTGGCTGAACTTGAACTCACAGAGAATCTCTCTGCCTCTGACTCCTGAGTTCTGGATTAAAGTGTGTGCCACCACCACCTGGATAGTTTTATTTTCTTCTTTGAACATTCCATACATGGAATGCATTTTGGGTATCACATCTACTACTTCCCTCCAACCTCATGTCCTCCATTGTTATTTTTTGATTTTTTTAAATTTATTTTTATTTATTTATTTTCGTATGTGTATGAATGTACTATCTGCATGCAGTTTGTGCACCCATGTTGTGCAACGCTGCGGAGGTCAGAAGAGGATGTCAGATTCCCCTGGAACTGGAGTTAAGACTCGGTTCTCACTGCCATGGGGTGCTGGGGATCGAACCTGGGTCCTCTGCAAGAGCAGTTGGCACTCTTAACCACTAGGTTATCTGTCCAGCTCCCCTCCATTGTTATTAATAAGCCCTTGTGTCCAATTAGTGCTGCTCGTACATGAATCTATGCCTATTTTTAACTTTTTTGTATTTGTTCATGTGTGTGCAGGCACATGTATATGTGCTGATAGTGTGTGCACACAGGTGGATGCCAGAGGTGTCATTCCTCAGTCAATTTCCATCTTTTTTTATTTTATTTATTTTTTTTATTTTTTTTATTTTTTTTTATTTTTTATTTTTTATTAATTATATTTATTTCCGTATGTGTATGAATGTTACTGTCTGCATGCAGGTCTGTGGCACCCGTGTCGTGCATGCCGCGGAGGTCAGAAGAGGGTCTCGGATTCCCCTGGAACTGGAGTTCTTCCTGGGAATTGGAGTTTCAGAGGTTCTCGCCGCCATGTGGGTGCTGGGGATCGAACCCGGGCTCCTCTGTAAGAGCGGTCGGCGCCTTAACCGCTAGGCCATCTCTCCAGCCCCCAATTCTATTTCTTTTTCTTCTGTCTGAGAACTAGACATGTGTGTATATCTCTCTGTGTGTGTATGTGTGTGTGTCTGTTGGGGGATACATATCTTGAAAGATAATATGATGTAATTCAACCCATGATGATTTCTGAGGCCTCTCTTGTGCTAAGACTGTGCTGGTTGCTACATACACACACCACACACACACACACACACCCCACACAACACCACACCACACACAAACTTGTTCCGTCCTTCCCACCGTTCCAGGAGGCAGAGATGGTTACAACACTCACAGACACAAACCCCTTTCAGACTGTCCTGGTTCATCAACTCATACTGCCTCAGAATTTCCCAGCCCTTCAGCCTTATCTTCCTACCCACAGACAGTTTAAAATCCTTGTGGCGTGAGGCTGGAGAAGCAGCTCATCAGTTAAGAGCACTTACTGCTCTTCCAGAGAACCAGATTCCATTCCCAACACTCACAAGGTGGCTAACAACCATTCCCAACTTCAGACGCAAGGCATCCTACACTCTCTTCTGGCTTCCTTAGGCATTACATGCATGTGGTACGCTTACATACACGCAGACAAAACACTCATATACTAAAATCGCAAATAAATTCTTTTTTTTTTTTTTTTTGTTATTTTTGAGACAGGGTCTCCCTGTAGCCCCAGCTGTCCTGGAACTCACTCTGTAGACCAGGCTGGCTTTGAACTCACAAAGATCCACCTGCCTCTGCCTCCCAAGTGCTAGGATTAAAGGCGTGCGCCACCACGCCTGGCAAATAAATTTTTTTTTTTTTTGGTCTTTTTGAGACAGGGTCTCCCTGTAGCCCCAGCTGTCCTGGAACTCACTCTGTAGACCAGGCTGGCTTTGAACTCACAAAGATCCGCCTGCCTCTGCCTCCCAAGTGCTGGGATTAAAGGTGTGCACCACTACGCCCGGCTAAAAATAAAATAATGTGAAATCCCTTGGGGTGTTCTTTCCTTGAGCCCCTCCCACACTCAGGAGTCCTCACTTTTCCTTAATAAATCTACAGTCACTAAAAATGTAAGCCCTTGGAGCAGTCTACCCTTGAGGAAGAAAGTCCCCAGAAGCATTCTGCGAGGTTCTAGAGCGCATGGCCCAGTGGGTTGAGCACCTGTTCAAACTAGGGAGGGCAGCTAATGGGCAGAGGGGGACCTGAGAGTCCAGGGTATCAAAGAGGGCTGGAAGCAAGGACAGTAAGCCCAGCACCCTCAGGCCATAAGGCCAGCCATCACATCTGCTGTGTGGACCAGGCCCCGGCAGGCTGGAGGAAATGCTGTGTGCAGGAAGGCCAGACATTCCTTTGGGAAACACTAAGGAGATGATTGGTCCTGGAGGAGCCCAAAGCTCCAGGTGGATGGGGCAGACTCTCAGGCCCCCCGCCCACCTTTGCTCACCCACCCAGGCACTTCCCCTACCCCCAAGGTATGGGTGAGCATGGCCCCCAGACTAGGAAGCCATTCGGTACACAGACCCGAGTCATCAAGCTCTCATTTAATTGTTCCCATCTTCCAGGGCTTGGAACACATGTTTGAAAGCTGTGTGCACAAGGCCTGAGACACAGAACACACTTGTGGAGCTAGACTGTGTGGGACCACCATGTATGGGGTCGGTTGGGGGCCATGAGCCAGTCCCACTTTCTAAACAGGGACCCCTGGATGGCCTAGACTGTGCCCCTTCCCAGCCATCACTCTTGGGTTCCCACTTGTTACAAGGTGCAGAATCTATCTCCAGAAGCCGTGCCACCAAGTAAATTCTGTGTAATAAAGTCACATGCAGGGGGCTTAGCAGAGGTAATGACCCACCAGGTGGCTCCTGCCCTTTTTGCCCCTTGTCTATTTAGCACCTATTTATCAAGTGCATGTGCCTGCCAGGCCCTGAGCTGGGCGGTAGGGTGGCTGCATGAGCTGGGCTGATATGGTCCTGCTCTCAAGGGGCCGTCTTGCCAGCGGGGATGACCACCATGCTCACCGAAATAAGCGGATTCACCATTACAGACTGCAAAAAGCTTCAAAGGAAATGACCGCGGAAGCACGGTGGAAGGCAGTGAGGGACAGGCCTGGAAACATCTTTGTAGAAGGCTTGTCCAAGGCAGTGATGGTGAAGCCGTGCCTTGAGGGCCACAGGAACATGGCAGAGGTGACTGAGCTAAGACTGAGGACAGCTGGTACATATGGGCTCTGAGAGAGATGAGACCAGGCACTGACAAGGGCTAGGGCACAGAAGACCTTTTCTAGAAGTTTCAGTTCTATTCTGCATACCATAGGAGGCTCCCTAGCTGGTGCCCTAGGAGTCTCCTTACCAAGCTGATCGTGGTGCTTGTATAAAGTGATAGTTGAGCCAGGCATGGTAGCCCATGCCTTTAATACCAGCACTCAGGAGGCAGAGGCAGGCAGAACTCTGGGAGGCAGAGGCAGGAAGATCTCTGTGAAATTGAGGCCAGCCTGGTCTACATAGGAAGTTTCAGGACAGCTGGATCTACAGAGAGACCCTGTCTCAAAATTAAAAGAAGGAAGGAAGGAAGGAAGGAAGGAAGGAAGGAAGGAAGGAAGGAAGGAAGGAAGGAAGGAAGGAAAAGTGAAGGACAGGCCCCCTTTCATCATACAGAGTATGATGCTTCCAGGTGAAATGTTGCATAGTCATTTAGCACCTCCAGCTTCCTACAGGAAGCAACATACGTGACTAGAAACGGACGGATGAATCACAATACAACTTCCCCAAAAGATCGTCCACAGCTGCTCTGGATGTGCTCCACCTGCCTGATCTGATCTGACTAGAGGACCAGATCCAGAACTAACCTCCGTCTCACTAGTCACCACCAGCAATCACCAAGGAACCTGGAGAGGCAGAGGCACTTGCAGGCTGGAGAAACAGATGAATGTCAAGAGCTACAGATCTGTGGCCTTGATGTGACTGGAGGCAGAAATCCCCCAAATGAGTTCCAGGGGTGTTCTGTGGATCTTGAGGATAGAATATGGCCAGGCATGGTTGCATGCACCTGCCATCCCAGACTGGGGAACTGAGGCAGGAGAATTGCAAGTTTGAGCCCAGCCTGGGTTGTACAATGAGATGGTGTCCACCAGGGGGAGCAAGGAGCTCAGCAAAGGCAGGTCACACCAGCTGGTCATTTCCAGGCTCTCAGGGCTTCAGACAGGATCACCACCCCCTTATGGAGCAAATGCAGACATGGGGTAAGAAATGACACAACTGGGAGAAACTGGGGCTTGATTCAGTGACAGTGTGTTAAGGAGTAGGTTCTCACCTGTCTTGTCCTGTTCCTTTCTGTGANCCCCCTGCCCCCGCCTTATTCCCCACCTCACCTGCCCCCCACCCCCGCTTTGCTGTGATTTGTTTCTTCTCTCTCTTGCTCGGGACCCAGCTGAGCCTCCTGGTTACAGGCTCCTTGTTCCATCTGTGGAGCCCCTGAGCCCCACAGTCACGGTTCCCTGTGTCTGTCTGCCAAGTGAACTCTGTGAGGCAGAGCTCCTGACCCCGGTCCCCGCTGGCCTTTCCCTGCCTTGCCCCCGAGGCTCCTAGCTCACAGCTGAACCCGCAGACATGCTCCTGATCCCCGTAACTGCAGAAGGTTGCCGCGTGTAGAGTCGCCCTGCAGGATGGGGTCTGGGGTGGGAGAGGAACAGGAGCTGCTGGGTTGGCAGCAGCACGCCTTAGTGGACAACACAGAGCTTTAGAGAGCGGGGTGGCCACCCTCCGGGAGGCCCACCCCTTAACTGGCTCCAGCGGTCCTGTAGGACCCATGGGACCTGCCTTCATTGCTCAAGACCCTTATATAAAATGAGGTGATATTTACATACACCTTACAGACATCCTCACAGACATATTAAATCATCTCTAGATAACTTGTCATTCCTAATAATGCAAATGATATGCAAATTGTCACACTGCACTGCTTAGAGAATAAAGACAATGACAAGTTCAATACATGCACAATTTTTTTCAATTATTTTGTGTTGGAGGGGTACAGGTGTACACATGTGTGAAGACTGGAGTCACGCACTATCAGCTGTCATTCTCAATTGTTTCTTCACCCTTTTTTTTTCAGTGTGTGTACATGCGCACGCATGTGCACGCATGCTTTTTTACATGGGTGATAGGGATTTGAACTCAGGTCTTTGTGCTTGCACAGTAAACATTCTTACTGAGCCATCTTCCCCGCCCCACTGTTTTTGAAGGTGGGGTCTCTCACTGAAACTGGAGCCCACTGGTTGGCTGGTGATATTGGCTCACCAGCCAGCCCCAGAGACTGTCCTATGTCCTCCTCCCCCTCCAACAACTGGGATTATGAGTACATACTGCCACGCCTAGCTTTTTACATGAGTGCTGGTGAATCTGTCTTCATGCATGTTGGCTGACTGGACATGACCTCAGATAAGCCGCTTTCTTCTGGGCATCTGTGTTCCTCAAAAGTCTCACAAAAGACTGTTGTGAAGATCAAGTGGAATCACAGATTTCAGCACACTTTGTGAACTGTGAAATTGGGCCCTCTCTGGGTTTCTTATCAAAGCTCTCTGTGAGCTTTTGTTGTCTACTGTGGGCCTCAGCTGCAGCCCCAACATGGTTTCTAGACTGTTCCCTTTTTTTTTTTTTTTTTGGTCTTTTCAAGATAGGGTCTCCCTGTAGCCCCAGCTGTCCTGGAACTCACTCTGTAGACCAGGCTGGCCTTGAACTCACAAAGATCCGCCTACCTCTGCCTCCCAAGTGCTAGGATTAAAGGAAAGCGTTCTAGACTGTTCCTTTAATCTCCTGCACATTCAACCCCAAATCTGTGGTCCGGCACCCTCTGCTCAGCCATTATCTATTGAATGATTTTACCCCACCTCTTTCCTCTACCCAAAATCTTTCTTTTCTTCTCTCTCCTCTCTGATAAGACCTAAAACCCATTCATCAGGCAAAGGAGATCTGATTCATATTCAGATTTCCAGAATCTGACACAAGTGAACACCACCCAACCTCATGAACTCATGACCCCAATACCCTTGGGAGCTCCCCTTATCACCACAGGGCCGCCCAGGGCCTCCTCTTGACTTTGTGGCTGACCCTCGTTTGCACGACCATAACAGGCAGCGCTGTGACTCCATAGATACCTTGAGTTGATAGGGGTGGGAAATGGCCAGAGCTGTGCCAAAGACAGGGAGGGATCCTCTGCGCCTCTGGTGTTGACGGTGGCTCTTCTGCTTGTGTCTTGCAGGTCCTCCAGTAAGTGTCCCGGACTCTGTGCTCCTGAAAGATAAGGCATTTATTTGGTTCTCTCCATGTGGCACTCCTATGAAATCATTTTTTGGTTAGAGAAATATGTCCTTCCAAAAACAAAGACTGGGGGGTGTAGTTCAATTGATACAATTACGCCTCCCATGCCCAAGGTCCTCAGTTTGATCCCTAGCACTACATAAAACTCAGTATAGTGAGCTGGCAAATTCAAGGCCAGCCTGGTCTACAAGAGAGCTCCAGGCCAACTGGGGCTACAGGGAGACCCTCAGTGTAGCGATGTAATTCTGTAATCCTAGCACTTGGGAAGTGGAGTTGCGAGGCAGGACTTGAAGGCCAGCCTGGGCTACAGGAGACCCCGTCTCAAAAACAAACAAGCAAAAAAATGGAACCATCCCAGCCAAAGGCTACACTACTTTTTAAGCAGCAGATAAACACAGGACAGAATTCCCTGAGCTCCACTTGCCCCTGGCCTTCTAGAGCAGCCCCCTTTCACGAGCGTTAACACAAGCCTGGCAGCTCCGCTCCAACCTTTGGTGGCTGCTGATATTTCTACATGCTTTTTTTAAAACTCACGTGTTTTGGCTAAAGGAGTCAGACAGTAGTTCAAAGATAAAGTTGGGCTCCAACACGAGATCTTAGCACTCATTTTCCTCTTAGCCAGAACATCTTATTCCCAGCTGGGACCTCATGAGCCTAGCTGGCTGGCAGAGGCGGTGAGGTGGCAGCAGAAGGGAAGATGTCACTACACTAAGAAGAGTGTGAAGACAGTGAAGAGAGGCTCCCTGAGTTTGCCTTGATCCAACAAAGGCCACTTTGACTGTACGGACTCCATAGCCCTGGAAGTCCCATGTTCTCCTGGGCATGGATCCGACTGCCTTTGATTCGTCTTGACGGTTTTCAGACCCTGATAAACCCCGATGAGTCCATTCAAGAAGCACGTTGACAGTTGACTGGCGCCACAATTAACCTTACAAAGGAATTCTTTTCCGATGAGCCATGTGGTCACTGACTTCTCCTTAGATGACTCATTTCCCCGGTCAGCACCCTGCAAAATCCGGGCTTCTTGGTGCACACAGCACCATGTATCACCTGGACCCAACGAAAGCGAGCCAGGAAAAATGTGTAGATTATTGGCCACAACTGTTACTTCCCAGCAGCCCCTTGGAGGCAGCTTGTGCGGACTCGCTGAAATGCGAGCTGTAGAGAGCGGAGGAGTCGTTTTATTTTAGCTTGGTAGTTAAACTCTTAAATGGGTTAAGCAAATGTGAGAATTCTTAAGCCGCCCCTACCAGGGGTCTGAGAGAGAGGAAGATGCATGTGTGTCAGACTGTGTCTCAGGCACTTCTTCTAGCAGGACTGACCTGAGCCGAGGAACAAAGAAACAAGCACCTCGATGATCGCATGGGGGAGGGGGAGGGGGAGGGGGTAACGTGGCCCAACTGGGTTCTAAGTACTGCCATATGGTTTTCTGCTGAAGCTCTGATTATTAATGGCATATTAATTACCACAGGGGCAATCAGGACGAGATGGCTACCCGGTAATTTGTCATTTGTTTTTTGGTCTCTCTCTGCCCTCTCCTCTTAATCCAATATTCTCCTCCTGAACCTTGACTGAACTGCCTCGCTCTGCCACCCTCCTCCTCCTCCTCCTCCTCCTCCTCCTCCTCCTCCTTTTCCTCCTCCTCCTCCTCCTCCTCCTCCTCCTCCTCCTCCTCCTCCGTCGCTGTTTTCTTTCTGTGGTGGGATCAGCGTGAGCTACGGGCAGACCCTGGCTTCTCTGGTTTCCAGGGCTGCCTCATAGGAAATGCAAAGAGGCTTCCAGAAGGTACAGTTTCTTCCAGCCCAGTACATCTCTGCCAAGCCCCGGTCTGCCCCTGGCTGGGGCATACCTTCCTGAAAGACTCTGCTTTGCCTCTTCCTAGTAGCTAGCTCATCTCAGCACTCAGGGTCAGGGAACTGCTCAATTCCAGTTTGGCCTTTATGGTACAAGTACCCCACAAACTTTCATAGTTAGGCCAAAAGTTGGTTTGTGTCTGGGGGAGGGGTTCTTTCCAGGTAAAACAAGTACCATTCCAGGAACACAGGAGAAGTGGCCCTGCTGCCATCTGGGCCTTGCCAAGGTTAAGGAAGATGGCAGTAGCTTCCAGAAGTACACCAGTGACGGGTGTGGTCCTGCAGCCATCTGGGCCTTGCCTCTGAAAAGGTTAAGGATGACGACAGCAGCTTCCAGGATTGATGCACTACAACAAGCAGGGGCGAAGCCAGGTGTGGTGACACACACCTCAGGCAGGAGGTCCACTATGAGTTTGAGGGCCAGTCTGACAACATAACAGGACACACACACACACACACACACACACACACACAAAGGAAGGGAAAGAAGAAAAGATAAGTGGAGGGAAGGAAAGGAAAGGGGAAGGGAAAGGAGGAAGGAAGGAAGGAAGGAAGGAAGGAAGGAAGGAAGGAAGGAAGGAAGGAAGGAAGGAAAGGAGGGAGGGAGAGAGGGAGGGAGGGAGGGAGAGATGGAGGGACCGCTGGAAAGAACGTAAGGGGGTCTGTCACATGTAGGGACTGGCTTATTCTGTGTCCTCAGGCAGGAGTGTGCAGAGAGGGAAATGTTGATTTGTTCAGAGATCTCTCATGGCCAGCGCTGTCTAGAGTCATGGTCCCAAATAATGGTGGTCAACAGGAGTGCAGTCCCCAGTCCTGCAGGAGATGCCTCCTGGGAAGCTGAGGAAACAGCTGGAAGACTTGAAACCCAGCAGTTCCCTGATCTTCAGAACCACTACTACTAAGTCCTAGGGGACTTGGAAAACTTTCATGTACCCTCTGAGGTTACTCTTTAGGCTGCGCATACCCCTCTGTTTGTGAGGCTGCATCCCAACAAGCCCACTGTTGATTGAAAATGCACCCAGTCCACCTACCTCCCAGCCATCCTGGCTTAGCACAGAGCACGGCAGAGCCTCCCTGGTCCCCCTTGGGCTGGGACCTTGGGGCTGACAAGGAGCTATAACTGTCTGCCCCTGGCAGCCATGTCACAGTATCTTCTCCACAGTGCTTAAGCTGCCCTGGCAGAACCTCACCCTAAATTCCAAATCCAGTTCCTGCCAATGCTTGGCTTTCATGCCATAATGTAGTTGAAAAAACAGAAGTCAAATAATTACAAGTCAGGCCCCTCTGTAGATGCAAGGACCAAAGGACAGTGGGCAGTGGGCAGTGACCGGGCGCTTTCCTCTAGCTGTAGGCATCAGAGCCATTGATGGCTGATGGAAATCATTTTTGCCTAGATGTAGGGCAGAGGCCTGTTCTAAGCAGGTGCCGGGGGTCTGCCCCTGCAGAGGGCTCCTGTCTCAGTGCTACCCCTGCTTTCCTCTTGGGTTTTGGGCAGAGCTGCTCTGTTGCTGACAGGCCCGAGGCTGGGTGTGGGGTACGCTGCAGGTTGGGGCCATCTCTGTCAATGACTAGCTTTGGTGCTGAAGTTGCTCTTCCCAAGTGTCCCTGAGCCTCAGACTCCGTCCCTGTCTATGAAGGGCAAAAGTCCTTTCCTCGAAGACCTGGGCTGCCATTGATCTAAGGCCCATAACATGTAGGTCACAGCAAACCAGTGTCACTATGTGCTGGAACACTAAAGGGACTGTCGGAATTAAATGTGAACATTTCAAGCTTTGCCCACCAAAGGGGATCTGTGAATCTTGGGATTGGAGGCCCAAGGCAGGTAGAGGCCAATGAGAGCCCGTCAGGCCAGCCATTTCCACTTCCTGTTTGCAAACCTGAAGCCACCTCCTTGGGTCCTTGAAACAGCTCCTGAGTTCCCAAGAGACCCAGGCGAGCAGGGTCCAGTGTCGAGGGAGGGGGCCCTGATATCACAGCCCATGACCATCCTTGGTCAGCTGGTACACAGACACCTGCTGACGGGCAGGCTAACTGCGAGGCTAGGTATTCCTGTCACCAATGCCAGGAACAAGCTGCTCACCCAGCAGTATGCCCAAGTACCCGGTTCCGGCCCCGTCACATGGGCAATCCCTTTGCTGAGAACTACAGAGGAGGGCATGGCAGCTGCTGGAGGAAGAACAGTCTTGTTCAGAGAGAGATGGACTTGCATAGACTACTTCTGCCTGTGTGTGTTGAGTTAAATTCCAATCTCTTGACCTGTGGGGAATAGAAGAACCTCAGCTGGGCCTTAGCTTACAAGCCATTCCCATGGGGTCACCCCAGCAGCTGCCTTGTCTTGAGGGGCCTAGGCTGCCCCACAAGGCTCTCCTTGTGCAGAATGTCCATGGGCTGTCAGTGGGTCAAGCCCACATCCAAATCTGGGCCCCATTGTACAGATTCAGGCAGCGTTTGACCTCTTTTTAAAGCCTGGAGAGATCACATCTGCTGAGCCAGAAGATTAGATGTGACGGCATTCCCAGAGTCCCCTCTGTGCACATGCCCCCAGCACCCTGCCCGCCCCTTCTCAACCCTGATAGTCTCAAGAGAACGAACAGCAGGTTTATGATAGGTTCCCACGCGGGTATTGGAATAACACACTGCATCACACAAGTTTGTCCATGATAAATAATTTTTGTGTTATGCTAGGAGTTGAACCCAGTGCTTCATACATGAGCTACAGAGCCATCCTCAAACAAAACTGTGTGTGTGTGTGTGTGTGTGTGTGTGATTGTATGTGCAAGCTTCTGGGATTTGTTCATTTCTTCCCCAATCCCAGACCCCCAGTGCTGGGATTACAGTCACTGCCACCATGCCTGGATTTTGTCCTGGTGCTAGGGCTCCAAACTCAGGCACTCACACCCGCCATGCAAGTACTTCACACCCTGATCCCTCACCCCAGGGCTCCAAAATAAAACTTGCAAGCTGAGGATGTAGCTCAGTTGATAGAGTGCTTGCCTGGCACATACGGAGCCCTGGGTTCAATACCTAACCAGGCATATTGGTGTATCCCAGTAATCTCAACACTTGGGAGGTGGAGGTAGGGGGGTCAGGAGTTCACGGTCATCCTCAGCTACGTAGTGAATTTAAGCCCAGCATGGTGGCACATGCCTTTAATCCCAGCACTTGCGAGGCAGAGGCAGGCAGATCTCTGCAAGTTCAAGGCCAGCCTGATCTACACAGTGAGTTCTAGGCCAGCTGGGGCTACAGGGAGACCCTGTCTCAAAAAGACACCCCCCCGCACCAAAAAAAAGGCATAATGAATTTGAGGCCAGCCTAGACTACATTAAACCATTTCTCAAAAATAAATAATAAATAAAGGAATGAATCTTTTTTTTTGTCTTTTTGACAAAAAAAGGCATGTGCCACCATGCCCGGCTCAAATGAATCTTTTTTTAAATTTTTTTCTTTATTAATTTTATTTATCTCTGTATGTGTATGAATGTACTGTCTGCATGCAGGTCTGTGCACCCATGTCGGGCAATGCCGCGGAGGTCAGAAGAGGGTGTCGAATTCCCCTGGAACTGGAGTTCTCCTGGAATTGGAGTTTCAGACGGTTTTCGGCTGCCATGTGGGTGCTGGGGATCAAACCCGGGTACTCTGAAAGAGCGGTTGGTGCTCTTAACCGCTAGGCCATCTCTCCAGCCCCATCAAATGAATCTTTTTAAAAAATGAAAAAGAAGGGCAAGTGAGATGTCTCAGCAGGCAAAGCTACTTGCTATGTAAACCTGGCAACCAGGGTTTGATCCCAGAACCCATGCCAAGTGTGGGAGGAGAGGACCAATATAAACTTAAGGATTTGAAAAGAACCAAACTTTGAGAATGGTTAGCTTTAGTAACAGATGTTTTCCTGTTGGATTTTGGTTTGAGGGGGATTTTTTTCCTCGTTTGGGGCTCTTAGAGGCCTTGTTTGTTTTGTTTGAAGCTTAGTAAACTTCGGGAGCAAGAAGGATTTTTTGCATTGTGCCAGAATCTCAGCACTTCCTAAGGGGTAGGAAGAGAAGGAAAGCTGGTGTGCAGAACTGTGGTGGGCTCTCTGCTCTCACCCCTTCTGGCCTCTGCAGCTGGAACCATACCCATATGTGCAGCCAGAAGGAGAGGCTAGGCGACACGGGGCAACGGGGGCCACCCACATCTGTGGGCAGGTTGTAGACCTGAGGGGGTCAGAGCTGCCAGGGCTCTGGGGTCACTGTCACTATGCCCTCCCCGAACAGAGGCCATCTGTCCTTTGTGCCCCCAAGGTCTCGTTAACAGAACCTTCTGGATGTAATAAATTGTGGCCGGAGTCCACTGTAAAACATTTGGAAGATAGAGAAAAGCACAAAAAAAGGAAAAAGTCATCCCCCTCCCCCTGCCACTCCCAGATGGTAAATCTTGGTATTTCAATGGATGTGCTTCTAGCATTTTAAATGCAAATTTGTTTTCAAATTTATGCTAAGTAGAATACAGGGACATGCTTCTTGAAGCCTATCATTTCATTTGATACATCATGAGACACTCCCACATCAATAAAGATTCTCATAGTATGTAATAGCTACATTATATCTGGTAATACACACAATTTTATTTATGCAATCTCCAAGTTCTATTATTTATATGGACAGTTTTTTTCTCCTTATAGTCAACATCCTGGAAATAAGTGAAGCCTTATTTCCATGATTATCTCCATAGAATAAATGTCTATACATCGAATTGTTGTACCAAAGGGTTTGCACATGTTTAAGGCTTTTGATGTGCGTTGCCAAATTGCTGTCTGGGAGCCTGCACTCATATACATGCCCACCAACAGCGCATGAATGTCTCATGTTCCTCCAAACTCTGGCGAACTATGGATATTATCATACTTTTAATTCATTTCACTGTGATAAGTTTTGAAATATATGTCTATATGTGTGTGTGTATCTTGTTTTAATTTAGGGTGTAGTTTCATTCAAAGTATAGCAATGCAGCTCGTTTTGTTAACGTTGTGTTGGTCTGCCACCTTGTGGTGATAACTGGAATTGCAGGCATAGGTTGGTCAGCAAAGGGGGAATTCTGAGCTCAGAGCGTTGTGAATCAACAGTGGGAGCTTTCATAACTTGAGCTTTAATGACCTTCAGAAGGTTAACGTGTCTTGAATACAATGGAATGTGCCAAACACCGTAAAGGAGAGCAGGGTGGATGGATAGGTGTGTAGCTTGGATCAAATCATCAAGAGACTTCTGGAGAAGATGACATTAGAATGAGACTTCAGTAACAGAAACGTTTCGTAGTGGAGAAATAGCCCCAACAGAGGAAAGAATAGGTAAGAAGTGCGGGTGGGTTTTGAGGTTTGGGTCAAGCTTTGTATGGAGCAGCTGGAAGCCAAGGGGACAGAGGGAGGGCGAATGTCAGGGAGGCATGGGCAGTGAAGGGGGAGGCATGGGCAGTGAAGGGGGAGGCATGGGCAGTGAAGGGGGGAGGCATGGACAGTGAAGGGGGAGGCATGGGCAGTGAAGGCGGGAGCATGCTGGGGAAATGGCTCAGAGCTCTGGATGATCCTGCAGGGGACTCGGGTTCAGTTCCCAGCATCTACATCAGTCTGCTCACCTGTAACTCCAGTTCCAGGGGATCCAACACCCTCTTCTGGCCTCCATTGGGGTGCATAAACTCAAACAAAGTGTACAGACATATGCATAAATTTAAAAATCAATAAATTCTTGGGGGCTGGAGAGATGGCCTAGCAAAAGAGCACTGACTACTCTTGCAGAGGACCTGGGTTCGATCCCCAGCACCCACATGGTAGCTGAGAACCACCTTTAACTCTAGTTCCAGGGGAATCCAACACCCTCTTCTGACCCCCGCAGCATTGCATGACACAGGTGCACAAACCTACATGCAGACAGTACATTCATACACATTAAAAAAATTTTTTAATAGGGCTGGAGCGATGGCCTAGCGGTTGAGAGCGCCGACCGCTCTTGCAGAGGACCCGGGTTCGATCCCCAGCGCCCACATGGCGGCCGAGGGCCGTCTGAGGCTCCAATTCCAGGAGAGCTCCAGTTCCAGGGAAGTCCGACGCCCTCTTCTGACCTCCGCGGCATTGCACGTCACGGGTGCACAGACTTGCATGCAGACAATACATTCATACACATACGGAAATAAATAAAATTAAAAAAAAATTAAAAAAAAATTTTTTAATAAATTAAAAAATAAATAAATAAATTCTTATTTTAAAAAGACCTACCTAGGGGCTACATGGAATAAAACCTTGCAGCCTGGACTGAGAGGCTCACTAAGGCTTTGGAAAGCAATCTAATTTCACTCTGTGTTTCTAGGAAACTCTTGACCCCAGAGACAGCTACCAAAGGTCCAAAATTCTTCCAGACGTCCATGCTTCCTTTAGGAATGGAGAGTGAACTGCCATACCACGTCCCTGAAGCCAGCAGTGTGCCCGCAGAAGCAAATGCTGGTTGTAGGTGCTTTCTGGATACATGCTGGACCAATGTACAATGTAGTCCAATGATCACATCCTGGGAGGCCAGTGGTCCTGGCCCTGCCTAACAAGAAACCACGCAAGTGGCCGTGAGGGTGATGGGACTTAGGCCAGGGCTCACCCATCTAACATGCCAAAACTTGGACTAGCGTAACCAGGCTAAGGAATCCGCCCTGTCACGACAACCAGCTGGGCCATCATTAAGTGGGCGCAGCAGAGACTGGGGCTTAGCAAGACCATTTTTCTCCTCTCATCACCCAAAGAAACAATATTTAAGTGAATATTCTATTTTTTGTTCATCCTTGTTTTCATCCGTCCCTAGAGCCTCTTCCTATGGACTGCATTTCATAACCACCATTGTCAATCCAAGATCCTTTCCTACTTTCAAAAAAAAAGAAAATGTATATAACTTAAATAAAGAGCTCCACAGGCTGGGAACGCAGCTCCCCAGCAGAGTACTGGCCTAGCATGTGTGGGGCTTTGGCCTTGATTTGCCCATCTGTCCATGTTGTCCGCATTATTAAAATTTAGGGAGAAAATCATTGCCTTCGTGATAAATGTTCAAGTCTTTCCCTCTAGCCAGGGTCCTGTCCCTGGGAGCAGAGTCCAGCCAGGGGACCACTTGTCAGGGACCAGTGTGAACAAGGCTCTGCCCCTGTCCTTTTGGGCTCTGAGTCTGCACACAATTGAGACCTGAGCTGGATGGAAACTCTAGCAGTCATATCTGTGTAGCCTGTCAGTTTCAAGGCCTATCCCAGCTTGCATTAGTCCTGTTTCTATTACCATAATAAAATACCAGAGGCGGGGCTGCAGGGATGGCTTCGCAGTTAAGAGCACTGGCTGCTCTTGCAGAGGACCCAGGTTTGATTCTCAGCACCCATGTGAAGGCTAACAATCACCTGTAACTACAGTTTCAAGGGATCTGAAACCCTCTTCTGATCTCTATGGGCTTTGCACACCATGGGTGTGTTTACACACATGCAGGCAAAACACTCATACACATAAAATTCAAAAATAACAAATAAAATAGTAGAATTAAATACCAGAGGCAGACTAAATTTATAGAGTAAAAAAAGATCTAGACATGGTGGGCCATGCCTATAATCCCAAGCTACCAAGAAGTCAAAACAAAACAAGACAAAAAAAAATGACAAGATCAGAACAAACCTGGGCTATAAAGGCAAATTTTATCTCAAAAAGACGGTCTGCACAGATGGCTCAGTTAAGAGCATAGGTTGCTCTTGCAGAGGACCAGGTTCAGTTCCCAGCACTCACATGGTGGCTAACAACATCTGTTAACTGGTTCCAGGGGATTCAGTGCCATCTTCTGGCCTCCAAAAGCATTGCATGCATGTGATGCACTTACATACATGCAGGCAATCATACACATAAAAAATAAAGTCTGAGTATCCATTATCTGAAATCTTCAGGTTGTCTTTTAGAAAATTTGCACACTTGAGGCTGGAGAAAGCTCAGTGGCTGAATGTTCTCCATCTTGCTGGCCCCAGCCTAGCTCTCTATTTATATGGGTGTTAGGAATCAAACTCAAGGCTTTATGCTTTTGCAGCAAGCATGTTACTGACTGAGCCACCTTACCCGCTCTCACTCTTTAAATTTTTTAATATTTTTTTTTTGTATTTTTGAGGCAGGGTCTCCCTTTTAGTACCAGCTGTCCTGGAGCTCACTCTGTAGACCAGGCTGGCCTTGAACTCAAAGAGATCCTCCTACCTCCACCTCCCAAGTGCTGGGATTAAAGGCATGTGCCACCACACATGGCTTTTTTTTTAATATTTTAAAGCTTTGTTAATGTATAGGAGTATTTTGCCTGCCTTTATGTATGTCTGCCATGTGTGCGTGCAGTACCTGTAGAGGCAAGAAAAGGGCATTGGACCCCTTGGAACTGGAGTTACAGATAGTTGTTAGCCACCCTGTGGGTTCTGGAAACTGAATAACCCAGGTCCTCTGCAAGAGCACCCAATGTTCTTAACTGCTGAGCCATCTCTTCAGCCCAATACTATATATTTTAAATGTGTTTGTGGTTGTAGGGCAGAGGAAGGAGGAAGGGAATGTCATTAGGAGGGAGCTAGGAACAGTGCACTGATGAGCATCCAACCGAGAACTGAGAAAGAAGAGATGATGCAAAGTGTGAGATTTGACATGGATAAAGTGATCAGGAATCAGGGACCAGTGACAGGCTCAGCAAGTAGAAGAGATTGCCACCAGGCCTTCCCACCTGCGTTGTATCCCTGGGACCCACAAAGTAGGAGGAAAGAACTGACTCCCATAAGCTGTCCTCTGAGCTCCACATAAGCACCGTACATGCATGCATGCATACACCACACACACACACACACACACACACACACACATACAATATTGTTATAAAAATCTTTACTTAGGAATCAATCTATGCAGGGTGCAGGGTAGATCTCACTAGACTCAGAACCCCTCACCTGGGCATCTCCCAGGCTGAGCAACACACACAGACCCCCGTCTGGCTAAACTCAAGTACCCAGGGGAGCCGGGCCTGCACACTGTCTTCCAGCATCAGTCATGGGGCATTGACAGCCCAGGCCCCAGGGGACAGTATGAGCTCTGGGCTGAAATGTGGGCTGTGAAACAGGGCCCCGGCCTGGGACCAATTTTGAAATGAATAAGTTGGTTGGACTGTTTGGAATTAAATGAATTTTTAAAAAAAAGGAACCCTGAGCACCACACACTCAGAGGCTTTCTTGCACTCTTAGAGTTCAAAAACAGCTTTGATTGTTAAAATGTAATTAGTTAAATGATTCATCTGTAATATCCCCAAATTCATATGTTTTTTTAAGAGTTGAACATCCTCCAGCTCACTTCCACCTGACCCCTGTGGGGCAGCTCCCAGCCCCCGGGATGCTGGGCAGAGTGAGGACTGATAAAAGACATTTCCTGAGTCCCCCATAATGGTCCCCAGGCTGCAACCTCAGGGGGACAGGAAAGGGTCACCATACCAGAGCTTCCTCCCCAGCTCTCACCGTGAGGCAAAGCAGAACAGGTTCTCCTAGAATCCAGCCGTGGTCTGGGTCTAGCTCTTCCTCATGTTTCCTGTGAAGGTGCTACGAGGGGCATCCAAGGGACAGGACATGCCAGGGCCAGTCAGGGAAGCCTGGGCTTTCAGTCAGGGAAGCCTGCGCTTTCAGTCAGGGAAGCCTGCACTTTCAGTCAGGGAAGCCCGGCCTTTGGCTCCTTCCCCTGGGTTCCAGGGGCCCCAGGCACCCTCTCACATTTCTGCATCTTCCTGACACAGATGTGTCACTCTGGGCGAGGCAGAGGACGGTGGTCCCTCACTTTGCTGGTGCTGGCTGCCAGCAATGGCAATTTAGAGAGTGGCACCCTGCTGACTGGTTGATGGCCGAAACCCCCCAATTTCCCAGGCAACACAGCACCCTCCACATCGTGCCTGCTGCATGGAAGAGCAAGTTCACAGACATGCACCCCCGTGAGCTGGGCATACAGACTAGGTTCAGTGAATGTCAGTTCCTGCCGCGATGATGTTCACAGAGTCCAGCAGGGGGAGCTCTTGAGGCTGACCGAGCCCTGCCTGAGCCAGCATCCTCAATGCCCAGTTCCAGACTGGCCTCCCACAGTAGGACACAAGGACAGGAGTCAGGCCCGCCGACCTCCACCCCGACCCCTAGCAGCATATAGCAGGTCGAGGGCACCCTCTAGTGTTCACAGAACCAGCCACCTGAGCTGGTGGAAACTGGACATTCATCCATAGGGTCATTCTCTCCTAATCGCTGGTTCGTTCAATAAGTATTTATTGTATTTTTACCGTTCTGGGCACTTTGGCATTTCAGTTGTAGTGGCCAGAAATGCATTCAGGTGTTCCTATCCCATGAGAGCCGGGGGGGGGGGGTGTGAAAGACTCAGAACTCGAGTGATTTCCAGCCTCAGTGTTTAAGTAGCTGTACCACCTGTACCCGAGTCTAAACTGGCCAGACCAGGGGTGCTGCGTCAAGTAATGCAGTGAGATAATATGAGACCAAAGCAAAACAACTAAGGGCTGAGAATGTAACTCAGTGGGTAGCCTGATAGCGATCAGCCAGGTAAGAAAACAAGGGGGGGAAATGCCAACAGGAGAGCCCAGAGAAGAGGGGTTTGGGCTGAACTGGAGGGGTCCGGTAACATAGAGTCATGAAGGTCAAGTCTGTTCAAGTCAATCTTTATAGCGTCGTTCAGTATTTCAGGAAAAGCTGGGAAATGCAGGCTGAAGAGATGGCTCAACAGTTAAGAGCACTGACTTGACCCAGGTTTGACTCCCAGCATCATGGCAGCTAACAAGCATCTGTAACTCCAGTTCCAGGGGATCCAACACCCTCTTCTGACATCCATTAGCATTGCACACACAGGTGCACTTACATGTAAATAGGCAATACACTCATGCACATAAAATGAAAATAACAAAACATTTTAAGAAAAGGAAAAAGAAAAGCTGGGAAAATCGAGTTTTAGTTTTTACCGATTTATTTATTTTTATTTTATGTGTATGAGTGTATTGCCTGCATATGTGTAAGTGCACCTATGTCATGCAGCGCCCACAGAGGTCATAACCTGTAACCTGGGTTATGTACAGTTGTTAGCCACAGTGTAGGTGCTGGTAGATTGTCTAATGTACAAACATCCTGGGTTCCACCTCCAGTACTCAGATGTGTGGGGGTGGAGTAGTGTAAGTAAATTCAAGTGTAAGTAAACTGGGAGAATGCAAGCAGATATCCCCATCAGACAGACCAAGGACAGAGCAGGGGTTTGGCCCGAATGTGGTCCCCAGGCCCTCCTAATGGACAGGGGGAGATAGAGCACCCTCAGTTTGCGTGAGCTGTCCCCATCACTGTCCCCTGGTTCCACCACAGAACTGGAGCCACACTGTGACCCTTCTGGTCTGCTTGGTGGCACTAGATCTCCAACTCATCCAGGACTGGCACTCGGGGTGCTGATGACGGTGCCCTGGCCTGTCTGCTATTCCTAATGCCTTCTGCCACACAAGCCCTGTGTGCTGAGCCGGTGATAACTGACCCAGGCATCTCAGATAGACACAGCCTGACTCCCTGCTCCTAGGAAGTCAAGGCCATTTATTCCTCTCTGCCCTGATGAGCAGCTTTTCCAGATACCTGACAGGGTAATCATGTTTCTCTCCACCAAACACCAGTAATAGGTGAATGGGTAATTTAAGGAGTTATTTGGGATCCATTCAAAGGCTTAACCCTGTAAATACCACCTCTTCTAGACATGGTGTGTGATGTGGACATAGATGTAATTGCTTCCAGCTAGCACAGGCTACTCACTGAGCAGACCCTCTCCCTCAAATAGAAGCCAGCTGTTTTCATGGCTCAGACTCACACAACTGAAAGAGACCGAGGTCAAGGGTTGCAAATTCCTGCCCCGTGGAGCCAGCAGGTCACCTCTCCCAGACAGACAGCCGGATGTGAGGCCAGGGAGGAGCAGAGCTGTGGCCCTGGGGTTATGCCCAGCTGAGACAGCAGTCCCCAGTACAATACCAGGCAAGCAGGACTGTAGCCCAGGAGCTGGGAGATCTTACTATTTTTTAAGAAAATTCCAAACTCTGGATATTGATGTGAAATGTTACATTTATTAAATGTGGTTGCTAATTCCGTTGGCTTGGGATTTTTTTTTTTTACTTCATGGACCAAATAACATTTGGCTCCAAGAAAGACAAGATCCAAGCCCAGTCCCTCAACACTCTGTAGATGAGGGACAGAAAGAGAGGCAGCATGGGTAGAACCAAGGAGCAAGTGCCAGTGTGTGTGCATGTAGGCACATATGTGCCACCATGCATGTGTGGATGTCAGAGCTCAACTTGAGAGTTGTCTCCATCTACCATGTAGGTTCTGGAGAGGAAAGTTGGGTTATCAGGCTTGATAGCAAGCCCCATCACCCACTGAGACATCTGGCCAGCCTTCACCTGTACATCAGATAATTGAGAACTGTGCAATCAAGTCACAAAAAAAAATTTTTAAAAAAAAACTCTTAATATTTTCAGTAAGTTTGTGGCTTTGTGTTGGGCCCCGTTCATAGCTATCCTTGGCCACATGGGCATTGACACACCTCCTTGCTAGAGCTGGGGTGCGGTGAGTGAGGGGCGAGCCCACTCTGCAGAGCACCCAGAACCTAGAAAGGAAAGAGTACCGGGCCACCGGCAGGGTACAAGCCACGGCTGGACTGCCACACTGAGGTTCTGTCTTCCCTCGCCCTGGGGCTGAGAATTTAGTTTGGGAAATTGCTAAGCACCCAACTGTGCCTGCAAGCCCATGTGTGTGCAGCAGCCAGGCCTGAGAAATCAGAACCATATGGAGCTGACCTGCCTGGAGGGGCTGCCCCCCATCCCCAGCTCCTACCCTGCTGGCCAGCCCTGGTGAAAGCTGGGACAAAGCTCAAGGAGCCTTCATGCAGAAATGCACACTTCCCAGGCTGGGACCTCAGACCCCATCAGCCTTGTAATCTGAAGAATTGACAACATCTGGGGTGTAATTACCAGGCCCTGAACTGATAATCCTGGTAAGCCTCCTCACCCAGGGGTGCATTTTGAGGGCTCTGGTCCCCCACCAGGAGCTGTCAGCATTAATTACAACAAGAAAGCAAGACAGTCACCCAGCTCTGGCCGGGTGGGGCATTTGCCCTGTCTGCATCTAAATACTGCCAATTTCTTGGTTCATTCTTTCTCCAGAGGCTCCTGCCCATCTCAGGGAGCATGAACCACCTCAAGCCAGGCATAATGACACACACCTGTAATCCCAGATCTTGGGAGGTAGAGGCAGGAGGATCCAGAGTTCAAGGCCAGCCTCAGCTATGGGAGACCCCATTTTAAAAAAAAAAAAGGACATTAAGATGGCTCAGTAGGCAAAGGTGCTTGGTGCCAAGCCTGATGACCTAAGTTCAGTCCCCAGGACCCACCTGCATATACATGTCTCTCTTTCTTTCTCTCTCTCTCTCTCTCTCTCTCTCTCTATCTCACACACATAAATAAATAAATAAATAAATAAATAAATAAATAAATAAATAAATAAGGGAGGGTTTCCCCTTGGTCTTTTTGAGACAGGGTCTCCCTGTAGCTCTAGCTGCCCTGGAACTTGCTATGGAGACCATGCTGGCCTCAATCTTACAGAAATCCACCTGCCACCTCTGCTTCCTGGGTGCTGAGATTAAAGGTGTGCATCACCATGCCTGGCAAATGTCATTAAAAAAAGTTAGCTGGGCATGGTGGCGCATGCCTTTAATCCTAGCACTCGGGAGGCAGAGGCAGGCGGATCTTTGTGAGTTCAAGGCCAGCCTGATCTACAGAGTGAGTTCCAGGACAGCTGGGGCTACAGGGAGACCCTGTCTGGAAAAGACCAAAAAAAAAAGTTAAAAGCGTTGACTGAAGCCTGGCACGTTGGCAGCCTGGAATAGCACACACCTTTAATCCCAGCACTCAGGAGCTTGGGGGACAGAGGCAGGTAGATCTCTCAAGTTCAAGGCCAGTCTGGTCTACATACTGAGTTCCAGGATGGCTGGGGCTACAGGGAGACCCTGTCTGAAAGAAAAGCACTGGCACTGGTTGCTCTTGTGGAGGAATCCATTTCCAGCACCTACATGGTGGCTAACAGCTGACCATAACTGTGGTTCCAGAGAACTCAGCATCCCCTCTAGCCGCTGCACGCACATGGTGTGCTTACATACATACAGGCAAAACATCCATACACATAAAAAGCAAAACTAAGAAACATCAGAAAGGCCAACTCTCCACCAACCCCTCCTCTGCCCTCCCTCCCTGCCTTAAAGGAGACAGCATCAGAGCTTGCCCAGACGTACCCGGCATGGAGGAGTGGTTCCTACAGCTTTCAGTGGCTGAGCATCTCAAGACCTCAAGGATGGAGCCACTAGACTCCACATTCCCAACTGTCAAAAATCAACCTCTCAACACACTTGTTCTCATGTCTCAAACGATGACTCTGTGGAACCCGACCTTGGAACAACCCAAAGGAGTAAAATGAAAAAAGCAAACCCGAAAGCTAACATATAATTCAGGGGCTGGGAAGATGGCTCAGCACTTAAGTAGAGGACCCAGATTCAGTACCCAGCACCCACACTGCGTGACTCACAACTGCCTGTAACTCTGGCTCCTGGAGATCTGATGCCCTCTTCTGGCCTCAATGGGCACTGCACTCATGCACACATACCCACACACACAAAGACACACATATACACATAATTAAAAATAAATCTTTTTTTTTTTAAGAAAAAGGTAATGTGTCATCAGGTGACACAGGTGGCCACTCAGCCACACGAAGGTCACTCCTAGCACTGTATCTGCCAGGCCCAGGGCAGATGCCAATTCTGTGTCAATTCTGTGTTAGCTTGCCTATGGGCATCATGTGTCTTAGGTTGATCTGGGAGAGGAAGAAACAAGGACAACTGAGCTGTATCCCAACTTGAATTTGTCACTTGAGAGAACAGGATGGCCTCTACCTTCCAGGTGAGGTCGTTAGGGGATAGAACGTCCTGGTTCCTGAGTGAGGCTCGGGACGGCTTGGTTCTTCGCTCCCTCGTGTGCAGCCCCTGGCTTTAGTTGTCTCTGGACATCTAGAAACATCCTGGAGCCAGCTGATCTCAGGGAAAGAACAACTTCAAGCAGAACCAAGGCTCGTAAACAGATGTGGGGTTTCATGGAGGGCGGAAGGCGATGAAAACCTCTAGTGGATACCACAGCTTTGATCAGTCAGGGGACAGCCCATGGAGAAGGGGTGCTCACAGGCATGGTGGCTCAGAGGAGGATTTGAACCCAGGCCCAGCAAGCCTCAAGTTCTGCCTTTGGTTACTTTCCTGCTTGCTGTTTTTCCAGGGAATACAAGGAGAGAGGCTGATAGTTGGAACCCCATTGTCTGGGGAAGAAGAGGGTTACTTTGGTGGCAAAGACCACCCCCCATCCTGCCAACCCTTTAGTAGCATGTATCTGGTGGGTCTACGTTTCTGCTCTTCTAGAACATTCTGCCTGGGCCCTGCCTGACCACACACAGTCGCATTTGTTCCTGGCACTAGGCAGACCAGACTCTCCTGATGTATCTTTCTCTCACAAGCACCCAGAGCCAGGATCAAGATTTTTCCAAGCCCATGTGAATGCCTAGTTTTCAAACCATCCATACAGCCTAACACCTGGGTTACTCTGCAAAGTCTCAGCCAGACCCCGAGATGGGGGGAGGGGGGTGGGAGGAGAGGGGTGGAGACCCACAAAGCACAAAGCAATCTGGACAAGGTGTGTGGGAAAGAAACCTGTTACACAGAGCGTTTCTTAAACTTACTGGACCATGGAAACCCTTCCCCCAGGAAAATCTGTAGGAACAGTGTGCCATGGGGAATCAGCCTGGGAAAGCCAGGGCAGATACAGGTAGCTTTCATCCTAGGGAGTTTCACAACTCAGAGAAACTCATCTCTTCCTTCCAACCTCCCTCAGGATAGGAGATCAGTCAGAATCATGGTCCCGAGCCAGGCAGGTCCATCTGACTCCACAGCTAGGTTGTTCTTTCCTCTCCTGCCTCTGAGCCCCTCCTCCTCAGCTGCCACTCACTCCCAGGGGCTGCCCTCCACCAGCAGCCTCTCCTAGACCTAATCCCTAACCCAGAAGGGAGTTAATTCAGTGGTCTAAGACACCTTTCTTACCCAGGTGTCATCAGAGATGAGCCCAGAGCCACCTCTTTGGATGAAGGCATGGTGTGGGTCAGTCAGGTCCATCCCAAAGCCGCTCTCTAACTCCGCCCACACAGCCCTCCTCCCCTTAACACCCACACTAGATCCAGGTCCTCAAGTGCTTCTCCAAGCAGCTCCCCCTAATCTTTTCCAGTCCCCCAACCGAAAGCTAAACATGCCACTTCTTGGCTCTCAACTGCCAGAGTCCATTCTCCGTCCCTTCATCCTTTCCACTTTATGTAACAAATTGCTACCCCTCATCTGCAAATCCCAAGTGCTCCAAAGTTAACACGACACCTCAGCTGGAAAGTTCCACACCACAAAACAATGCTTTGCACACAAAATTACCTTCAAGGCTACACGAAAAGCTTACTAAAGAACCTGGATGAATTTCATGTTTATACTTGGGTCCATCTCCAAGATACCTCATTATGTAAATGCAAATATTCAAAAATGCAAAAAGAAATCCAATGTATGTGTAGTCTCAAGCCTTTTAGATAAAGGATGCTCAACCTATATTTGTAATGAGCTATCTTTTTTGTGTGTGTCTTTTGAGACAGGGTCTCCCTGCAGCCCCAGCTGCAGGAACTCACTATGTAGACCAGGCTGACCTTGCACTGACAGAGATCCACCAGCCTCTGCTGGGGTTAAAGGCTTGTGCCACCACCACACCCAGCTGTAATGAGCTATCTTAAAGATTCAACCCGGGCTGGAGAGATGGTCTAGTGGTTAAGAGCACAGACTGCTCTTGCAGAGGACCCAGGTTCAATTCCCAGCACCCACATGGTGGCTGAGAACCATCTTTGACTCCAGTTCCAGGGAAATCCAACGCCCTCTTCTGACCTCTGCAGCATTGCACGACACGGATGTTCAGACCTGCATGCAGACAGTACATTCACACACATAAAAAATAAATAGGGGCTGGAGAGATAGCCTAGCGGTTAAGAGCACTGACTGCTCTCGCAGAGGACCCGGGTTCGATCCCCAGCACCCACATGGTGGCTCAGAACCATCTGTAACTCCAGTTCCAGGAGAACTCCAGTTCCAGGGGAATCCGAGACCCTCTTCTGACCTCCGCGGCATTGCACGACATGGGTGCACAAACCTACATGCAGAAAGTACATTCATACACATACAAAAATAAATAAATAAATAAATAAATAAATAAATAAATAAGATTCAACCCAAGTCTAAACACAAAATTTACTTATGTGTTATATATACTTTATGCCTAGAGCCTAAAATTAATGAAATATGTTACATAAAAGTTATGTGATGTGAAATAGTCTACTTGAGGTATGGCATTAATATTTCAAGTTTCAGATTTTAAGACAGGGTCTCAGGTAGCCTAGGCTGGCCTCAAACTTAGCATGTAGCTGAGGATGGCCTTCAGCTAACTTCTGCTCCTCCTGCATCCTCCTCCTGAGGGCTGGGATTTCAGGACTGCACTACCATACCAGTTTAGGGGTGCAGTGCTGGGGATCAAACCCAGGGCTTTGTGCATGCCAGGCAAGCGTTCCACCAACTGAGCTCCCTCCCAGCCAGGAGTTCAGTTTTTCTGCTGAGAAATGTCCAACCCATATTCAAAAAAATCTAAAGAAAACCTGAAACCCAAAGCACTCAGGTCAAGAAGGGGCACTGAACCCGTGAGTGTGTGTGTGTGTGTGTGTGTGTGTGTGTGTGTGTGTGTTGCAAGCATGCTTTTTTGCTGTATTTCGTTGGTTTCATTCAGCCCACATTTCCTGGTCACATATTCTACAACAGACCTCACCCACACACTGGAGACTAGTGTCTGAAGGCAGGCTCCCTTCTCGGCTCTACTGCAGACAGGGCATAGAACACATTTTAACCATCTGTCATGTGCCACCATTGTACTGTATTTCTGGGAACGGGGACAGATGGGCTGACTCTGGGAAGCAGACAAGCTGGAGGACTTCATGGAAGAGGCGGAAAGGGGAAGGGGAGGAGAACAGGGGCAATGTGCAAAGACTCAGAAAGGTAGAGCTTCAAGCAGTGCTGCTGGGTCAAAGGAGAAGTGGCTGTGAGGATGAGATGACTAGAAAAGAGGAGGACGGGCTGGAGGAGACCAAACTGCATGGGTCTGCAGCATCAGACCTGAGGGCTTCCCCTGAAGCCCTGTCGACAGGTCAGGGTAAGATTTGTTGAGTGGACAGCTGGGTGAACAGGTGAACATGCTCCATAGGGTCAATAGCCCTCTGCAGACACCACAGAGACCTGGGGGTCTTCAGCTGCCTGGCTCTCAGCCCCTGTCCTCGAGTCGTCTGGCCAGGGAAACCCCAGAAACAGAAGCTTCTGCACCTTCAAGCCCTCTGCTCTGTCTCTGCGATTTCAGAAGGACCACCGCACCTTCAACCCTCTGCTCTGTCTCTGCGATTTCAGAAGGACCACCGCACCTTCAACCCTCTGCTCTGTCTCTGCAATTTCAGAAGGACCACCGCACCTTCAACCCTCTGCTCTGTCTCTGCAATTCCAGAAGGACCACCGCACCTTCAACCCTCTGCTCTGTCTCTGCAATTCCAGAAGGACCACTGCACCTTCAACCCCTCTGCTCTGTCTTCTGTCTCTCAGCTCTGCCTTCCTCACTGTCACTGTTTCTACCTCAAGCCACATGGTGGGCCCAGGAACCCCAGCTCAGGCTCATTGGGAGAAAAGAGCTCTCTTTCCCCACAAGATGACTGTTTAAAGTCCCAGGCATGATGCTCCTGGCTCAGTCTGCATCCCAGGCTAGTGCTTGGGCCTGTCACCTTGACAAAGAAACACGCTCATGTGCCATCCCCCAGAAGTCTCTAATGACTGGGGGTGCTTTAAATAAGAAGTGGAGTTACGTCATCGGAAGAGGGGACCCTGGGTAACTGACAACACACGAATGACCTTTTCCCGCTCCCCACCCAGTCCACAGATGGACCCTGATCCCTAGGTTCAGGGAAGGCTTCATTTTCCTGTCACAGAATACTACCTCAGGGATCATAAGATGTGAAAGAAATGGTCCTGTGTATAACTCTTGATCTCTCTCACATTCCAGGGACCGCTGGGTCTGGATGGCAAGCCCGTAAGTGACAAGGCAATTCTAGATGGCTCTGGAGTGGGGGTGACCATGGGGCACCTGAGGGAACTGGGAACTTGGTTCAGTGCAGAGACAGCCACTTAGGTATCACATGAGTTCAAATCCATCTCCACCATCTGCTGACTGAGCAGCCATAGGGAGACCATTTCTCCTTCCTCATCTATAAACACGCTCTCTCGGGGGTGTCGTGAAGTTATGGAGAACCACGGGCAGCACGGTCCTCAGTGTTTAGTTGGCCTTCAAAGTCTACAAGCCCCACCCAGCAGGCCCCAGGCACAGAGTGTATGTGACACATTCTCAAGGCTTCCATGGTGGGCACTGAGCTGAGAAGTTTTCAATACCTGCTCCAGGAACCCATGGTCCATAGGCATCCTCGGAAGGTTAACAAAAGGCACAGGGAGACACACAATTAACTGCTGTGTGTAGATGGATGTAGAGAGATATGTACAGTGGTGGATGGGTAGGCAGATGGATGGATGGATGGATGGATGGATGGATGGATGGATGGATGGATGGATGGATAAGTTGGTAGATGAGTAGATGGATAGAAGAAAGAAAGATAGATAGATAGATAGATAGATAGATAGATAGATAGGGAGTAGATAGATAAGAAGATGGATGGATGGGTGGTGGATGGATGGATGGATAAATTGGTAGATGAGTAGATGGATAGAAGAAAGAGATAGATAGATGATAGATAGATAGATAGATAGATAGATAGATAGATAGATAGGGAGTAGATGGATAAGAAGATGGATGGATGGGTGGATGGATGGATGGATGGATGGGTGGATGGGTGAGTGGATGGATGGATGGATGGGTAGATGGAAGGATGGATGGGTGGATGGGTGGATGGATGGATGGATGGGTGGATGGGTAGATGGATGGGATGGATGGGTGGATGGGTGGATGGGTGGATGGGTGAATGGATGGGTGGATGGATGGATGGGTGGATGGGTGGGTGGATGGATGGATGGATGGATGATTGGATGGATAGATGGATGGAAGGATGGGTGGATGGATGGGTGGATGGGTAGATGGATGGATGGATAGGTGGATGGGTGGATGGGTGGAATGGTGGATGGGTGGATTGAGCCCAGACTCCAAGGGCCTACCACTCTTAAAGGAGAGTATGCTTCTGAAGACAGCTGTGGTAAAGGCCTCCTCACCAGCAGAGGCCAAGCAGGGAGGATTTTGTGTAAAAGACTAGTCCATGCACCCCTTTTCGTGCTGAGAAGATGCCTGTGGATGCTGGCTGGTGATCCCCAAGCCCTCACCCCAGGGACAAATATGGAGGAACTTCCAGGAGAAAGCAAGGACTCTAAGGCCTGGCAGGCTAGCACAGTGTTCCCTGCAGCTGCCCATAACCCTGCCAGCCCCCAAGGGCCTCCTGCCCACAAGCCGTGGACAGCCAGAAGTCGAGCCAGCCTGCCTCTCCGCATTCCTCCTCTGCTCACACTGGTTTTTTTTCTCTATCTTCCTTCTCCAGGGACTTCCAGGCCCCAAAGGGGAAAAGGTAAGTACTTCTGATGCTGTCCAGAAGGCTACAGCCCCCTACTCCAAACCTCAGTTCCAGAGTGGAAAACTGAGCAAATCAAGGCCTCTCCTAAAGCCTCAATTTCCCCACCTATAAAGTTGAGCGAGCAAGGCCTAGCTCCTAAATGTCCAGGAGGCTTACATTTGACCTGGGAATGTACGGGAGGGTTGAAGCTGAGTTCTGATGTAGCAAAACAAGGCAAATTTCCAACAGTGCGCAGGGTTCTGGGAGAGCTTAGAGCATGAACAGTGATGGCTGTGGGAGGATTCCAGGGAAACGGGCAGTGTAAGCTACCTTCTCAGCCTCTAGAGAAATGGATGATGGATGGATGGATGGATGGATGGATGATGGATGGATGGATGGATGGATGATGGATGGATGGATGGATGGATGGACAGATGAATGATCACCACTGATAAATGGATAGAGCCCAGATTCCAAAGAGCCACTGCCCTTGAAGGAGAGTATGTTACTGTAAGTTTACAAGATCTGCCCACTCTGGGCAATGGCCCTCTTGCCATTAAACATAGGACCACCAAGTTTCTTGGGAGAGAGCAGAAGAGATCTGTGTGGTCCTGGTATAAGATCAGGAGGATCCAGAGCAGACCTGAGAGTGTCAGGGCTGAATGAGGGTCTCCAGAGGCCTCGCGCAGCCTTGGCCTGGGATTTAGAAATAGAGAAGTGAGAGTGCTGGGTGCTGGGTGCTGGAGCCTGCCACATGATGTGGCCACTCAGGTAGGGACAGGCTGGAGCTTCCACTGCCAGCAGAGTGCAGGGAGCTGTGGAAAGGCACAGGATCTGGTGCCCAGAGCCACCTCTGAATTCCAGCTCCAATACTGTATGGCTTTGAGCTCTGGGAACCTCAGTGTCGCCATCTGTAAATTAAAGCCAGCCTCACAGAGCTGTGGGGGAGACTGCATGAGGACATCGTCTGACGGTCTTTGTTGATGTGTGCAGGACTCTAACCCTGCTGGCAGGTGTTTGATTGTCTTCCCACCAGTTCTGGCTGGTGCCACCAAACCACAGAAATAATCCAGCAGCTCAGGGACCAGAGAGAAGCTGGTGTCTCGATATCTATTACTGTATAATGTGCCGTGTCCAAGCTCAAAGGGTTATGATCTCTCTTACTAATCCAAGGTTCTGGGATTCTGAGAGGACACAGTGGGAACAGGTGTCCCTGCTGCACTGTGTCTGAGGCCTTGAATATCTAGGAAGCATCCACAGATGAGGGAATGCCTAGTTTTAATCTACTAGCTGTGTGACCTTGGATAGATTACTTAGCCTCTCTGTGTTTCCATATCCTCAGTGGAAATAGAGATTAAAAACAAGGGGCTGCCTGTTGTTTTTGCCAGAATGTATGTGAAGCATGGAGTAAATGCTCAAAGGAAAATGTGAGAAATAATTAAATCAGTGGCCATTTACTTCCCTATGTTTGGTTCCCAGGGTGCACCAGGAGACTTTGGCCCGAGGGTAAGAACGGAGCACCACCTCCCTCATCCAGCCCTCATGGTTTGTTTAATATTATTATAATAAGGCATTTCTAGCATTTCTTCAGGGTCCCAGCTCCCCATGGCTTACCACAGAGAGGCAACCTCCCCCCTCACCAGCGCCCTCACCCAGTGAGGCAGCTACGTCCCACACAGATGACAAGTGTCTGGCAAGTGTCCTGGTTCCTGTGCTTGTCACCAGACAGTGGGGTTGGCCCTGGGTCCCACTCAGAGACTGACCTTCCTGAGGGCCATCTGGCACTCAGGAAAAGAGAAGGACCCAAGGTCGGCGTCTCAGACCCCAGAGTCCAGCCCTGCTGCTTCCCAGCCCTGTAACTTTGCGTAAGTAGCATCCGAGACACAGGCCCTTCAACCGTGAGTCGGTGATGGCCCCTCCCCTCCCCAACACATACAGCGAAGACTCATCATAATCACAAAAGTCAGCAGCAGACATGGGCATCCAACATAGCGACAGAGAATGGATGTCTCTTCCAGCCTACAGCTACCCTCAGGGCCCCCTAGGCTCAGAAACTTAGAGGTGCTTGTGCTCAACCTTATGTGGTCCCTAAAAGTGGGTCTTGACAGGAGCACTTAAGAAGCGCTACCAGAGCCGCCTGGTGTGGGGGTACACACCTTTAATCCCAGCACTTGGGAGGTAGAGTCAGATAGATCTCTGTGAGTTCAAGGCCAGCCTTGTCTACACAAGTTCCAGGCCAGCTGAGGCTGGAGGGAGACCCTGTCTCAAAAAAAGAGAAAGGAAAGAAAGAAAGAAAGAAAGAAAGAAAGAAAGAAAGAAAGAAAGAAAGAAAGAAAGAAAGAAAGAGAAAGAGAGAAAGAAAAAAAGAGAGAGAGAGAAAGAAAGAAAGAGAGAGAAAGAAAGAGAGAGAGAAAGAGAGAGAGAAAGAAAGAAAGAAAGAAAGAAAGAAAGAAAGAAAGAAAGAAAGAAAGAAAGAAAGAAAGAAAGAAAGAAAGAAAAAGAAGGAAAGAAAAAGAAGGAAAGAAAAAGGGAGAAAGAGTGAAAAGAAAGAAGAAAGAAGTCAGGGTGCCCTAACTAGAGAGACCGGGAGTGCGGCACCGGCTGCCCATGAAAGGTTCATGTCTAAGGTTGTAGAGGGGACACTGGTGCAAGGGTCACTCATCCATGTCAAGAAGAGCTGTCCCTTGCTGGGTCTTTGACAGAGGAATTGGACCAGAGCCTCAGAGAGCTGGTAAGATTTCTCTGAAGTCAGAGAAAGGAGATTGATTCATTATTCTGTGGCTGCCAAGAAAAATACTGCTTCATGGAAGCTAACTTCCCAGTGGTGTTGCCCAGCCTGCACACACTAGAACCCCTCTGATCCTGGAGTTATGAAAGACCACATTTCTTCCCAAGCCCCTTGCCTCCTCAAGGATATCCTGTCTGTTGTCTTGGGGTTCCAGTAACCTGGGAAACAACTTTACCCCCCCCCCCAGAAAAAGTTCAGTGGCTTCAAAGGATCATTTATCATTATCTCTCACGGTCCCAGAGGTTGGCTAGAGTCTCGTGACTACCACAGGCAGAGGGGACGACACCCTCGTGTGGCTGCAGTTGATGTAACTATTCCCACTCCGCTGAGAAGCAGCCTCCTGTGGCTCTCTGTGTGTCTCAGGGATTCCTCCCAATATGGTGGCTGGGTTCCTAGAGAGGGTTGTGGAAGCAGTTTTCCAAGAACCAGAAAGTGAGAGCTGCCACACCAGGATGGACCTGGCATCACACCCTGCATTCTATTGGACAAATGAGTCACGGGAGGTGGAGAGATGGCCATTGGTTTCTGTCAAAGAACCACAAGAACTGCAGCCCCATAGCCAGCGTGGCAGCCATCTTTGCCAGGAGGGAGAGCACACTCAGCCACAAGTTGCCTGTCTCTGGGTTGATTCAGGTGGCTTTGCGTTGTGATTTTTGAGATTACCCTTCTGCTTTTCTGACCACACACACCTTGTTTGCCAACTAGATGGTTTTCCCACGGCTCAACACAGGCTTTATAAGTAGAGACCATCACGGGTACAATCTCCGTGTCCTCAAGGTAGACTGGCTAAGCAAAGTGCCTCGGCCTGCTGGTTTGCTGTGCTCTGTTACCCCAACTCACACTGTGTTTTCAGGGCCAGACCTCAGTCATCCGGTCCCAGGGGGAGAGGGAAGGTTAAGAGAAGAAAGTAAGAACCTTCTAGAAGGTCAAAAATCCTCTTTCTACCTTAGTAAGTGGAGTCAGGCCAGGGACTCCCAATCTGGGGCCTTTGAGCTGTGAGAGGAACAGCAGGAGAAGATGAAATTCTTCCAGATTCAGTACTTCGGTACTCAATAAAACAGGAATATCCACCCACCATTACTGAAACTGGGTCACTTACCCACAATGCCACTTTGGGGTCTAGAACTATAACCCTTTGATCAGGGGAGAAATACAAGTGAAGTATGTCTTAAGTGCAGTTTGCTAGAGAGGTGAGTTCTTGTCCTGCTATGGGGAAGCCACAGATGAGAAGAGGTTCTGGCATGGTGCGGTGGCCCACACCTATAATCCCAGCACTCGGGAAGCAGAGGCAGGTGAATCTCCATGAGTTCAAGGCCAGCCTGGTCTACATAGTGAATTCCAGGTCAGCTGAGCCTATGGGGAGACCCTGTCTCAAAAAAGACAACAACAACAAAAAAAAGTTTGTTAGAAAAAAGAAAAACAGTGTCTAAAAAGACCACTTGCTGGCTTACAAAATGGTTAAAGCACTTACAACTCAAGCAAGGGGACCAGAGTTCAGATCCCCAGAATCCACATTAGTGTGGGGTGGGCATGGCAGCCTGCCTGTGATCCAGCCTTGGCAAGTGGAGATGGAATCCCCACAGCAGGCTGGCTAGTAAGACTAGGTATATCTGTGAGCTCTGGGTTTGATTGAGAAACCTTGCCTCCATGAATAAAATGGAAGACAGAGGATGACCTTTGACATCAACCTCGGGTCTCCATATGCACACACCCATGCGCACACTCATGTTTGCATATACACACACAAGCATACATACACGCACATGCATATACACACATGAAAAATGGAAAAAAGTTAAGTGGAAAAATATTTTAATTTTTTTTGGTCTTTTCGAAACATTGTCTCCCTGTAGCCCCAGCTGTCCTGGAACTCACTCTGTAGACCAGGCTGGCCTTGAACTCACAAAGATCTGCCTGCCTCTGACTCCTAAGTGCTAGGATTAAAGGTGTGCACCACCACACCCAGCTTAAAATAATAACTTTTAAAAAGACCATTTGCCCTGGTAGCAAGAGGAGGCTCAACCTGTGCTAGTGTGGCGACCCTGAGGGAGTGATCGCACCCCCCACCCCGCCCCCTACACTTCATCTGTAAAATGGGAGCTGCCCTGGCCTGCGGTTCACAAAGGCTGCAAGTCTCCAGGAAGTGCTGGCTCACACGGTGCTGAGTTCACTCAAAGCTTCTTTCCTTCTTGGAAGTCAGTAGACTGGGAGCCACTGTACTGTGACCCATGACCTGGTACCACCTCTACTGTGCCATGTGGCAGGCACACTGTGGGCGTCCTTTCTTGTAAGGTGGACCATGAAATGCTGGTTCACCATGCCTGAAGTCTGGCCTGGTACTAACACAGGGGCCAAGAGTCAGGGCTTTGGCATCGCATGAGACTGTATGTCCCGTCTTGTCTACTGTTAACCTTTTATTTTGAGATCATTGTAAATCCATTTACATTTGTAATAAATAACACCGCATGTGTCCTTCATCCAGCTGCCCCACTATTGATATCTTGTACCACTGTTGTACAGTCTAACAATCAGGAAACCAATAACCATTCAATCCACCAACCGCACTCCCATTTCCCCAGTTTTATACATGCTTGTATGTGTGCATGGGCACGTGTGTGTGCATGAGTGTGTGCATAGGTGTGTGAGTATGTGTACATATGTGTTGAGTATGAATATATGTATGCATGAGTTTGTGAGTGTGTGATTTTGTGTGCATATGTGTGTTGTGCATCAGTGTGTATATATATATGAGTGTGTGCAAGTGTGTGATCATGTGTGCATGAGTGTATTGCATTAAGTGTGTAAGTGTACATTATGCATGTTTGTGCAGGCATGTTTTCCTCTGTGCAGTGTTATCATACATGGGTTCATGTATCCGCCACACAAAAATCCCTCAGGCTTTCCTTTGCTACCTAGGATCACACTCTCATCCTTAACCAACCACTAATCTGTATAACTTCTGTATAACTATTCAAGAATATCAAGTAGACACAATTACATAGCCTTTAACTTTTTTTTTTTTTTTGGTCTTTTTGAGACAGGGTCTCCCTGGAGCCCCAGCTGTCCTGGAACTCACTCTGTAGACCAGGCTGGCCTTGAACTCACAAAGATCCGCCTGCCTCTACCTCCCGAGTGCTAGGACTAAAGGCGTGCGCCACGATGCCCGGCAACTTTTAAAATATTTTTAGGGCTGGAGAGATGGCCTAGCGGTTAAGAGTGCCGACTGCTCTTGCAGAGGACCCGGGTTCGATCCCCAGCACCCACATGGCAGCTGAGAACCGTCTGTAATTCCAGTTCCAGGGGAATCTGACGCCCTCTTCTGACCTCTGCGGCATTGCACGACACGGGTGCACAAACCTGCATGCAGACAGTACATTCATACACATACGAAAATAAATTTAAAAAAAATTTTTTTAATTATAAAAATATTTTTAAAGGGGCTGGAGAGATGGCTCAGCAGTTGAGAGTACTGACTGCTCTTGCAGAGGACCCAGGTTCAACTCCTAGCACCCACACAGGGGCTAAGAACCATCTTAGGCCAGGCGTGGTGGTGCACACCTTTAATCCCAGCACTCGGGAGGCAGAGGCAGGTGGAGCTCTGTAAGTTCAAGGCCAGCCTGGTCTACATAGTGAGCTCCAGGCCATCTGGGACTAAAGGGAGATCCTGTCTCAAAAAAAAATTTTTTTAAGATCTTTTTATGTATGTGTGTGTGTGTGTGTGTGTCTGTCTGTCTGTCTGTCTGTGTGAGTTGTATACACAACTGCAGGACAGAGGGCATTGGATCCCCTGGAACTGGAGTTACAGGAGGTTGTGAGTTATCCGGCATGGACGCTGGGAACCAAAGAGGGTCCTCCACCAGAGCAGACACCTCTCCAGCCTCAGGCATAAAACCTTTTGAGGCTGACATTTCTTTTTTTATTATTTATTTATTTATATATATATATTTTTTTTTATCAAATCTAGACCCGTGTCCCTCCCATCCCCCCACCCCACCAGAGCTCATGCATTCTGCCAAACATGCTTTTCATCTCTTTCTCAGTCTTTCTCAATATTCTCCATGTGGAAGTTGACTGTTTTGAGCAGAAGTTCACTGTTTTCATAAGTTTACTGTTTTGAGCAGAATTCCTTTTCTCTTTTGATTGGTTTCTTTGTTGTTGTATGTTGTTTGTGTGGTTGGTTTGTCCCATATGGAGTCATTCCCAACATCTTTGGAACAAAAGCTCAGGGGCCATGGCACACAGAAATACAAATAGGTAGATTGGCACTAGCATCACAATGGGGGAATGACCATTCATCGTTTGTTTTTTTTCTGGGACGTGTTACTTCACATCAGCATGATGTCCTCTAGCCCAGCCATCTTTCGTCTGCAAACTCACGATGTCATTTTCTTTACATGATTGCAGTAGAACTCCATTGTGTAGTGAGTATCCACATTTCTCTTATCCACGCATCAGTTGAGGAGCATTTGGGGTGTTGGTTCCAGCTCTTTGCTATTAGTGAAAAGAGTATGAAAATAAACATGCATGGCATGTATCCTCTGCTGTGGGGTGAGTCTTGATGGGTACATGCCTAGGATGGTATGGCTGGCTCAGGTTCATTCCAAGTCTTCCAAGGGTTCTCCACTGCTTTCTCATAGTTGGCTGCACGTCTACATTCCACCAGCAGTGGAGGAGTGTTCACCCTTTCCCCAGACGAACCGTCTCCAGCACTTGTTCTATTTTTTCTTGATCCTAGCGCAGTCTTATGTGGGACGTGAGATGATATCATTAGGTGGTTTTGTGGTGCGATTTCCGTAATGATAGTGATGTTTAACATTTCTAGGTGTTTCTCAGCCATCCTCTAATTCCTCTACTTGTGTAAGTCTCTGTTTCAGTCTCATTGGCTCCATCTATTGATGGGGTCTTTTGTTTTCTGCTTCTTTGTTTTTGTTGAGGCGTTTATATCTTCTGGAAATCAATGCTTTTCAGATGTATTCAGCTGCTGAAGGTTTGCCTCCACTCTGTGGGATTTCCCTTCACTTCCTTGATTGTTTTTCGCTTTTGAGTTTCATGAACTTTTGATTAATGAAGAGTACCCATTTGTCAGATTGGTCGACCTTAATCTTGTGCAGCGCTGCTGGGTCTGATTTCAGGAAGTCTCGTTCCTATGCTAATGTCTTTAGTCCTGTCTGCCAACTTCTTCTTCTATCACCTTCGAGTTTGGGGTTCACTTAGAGGTCTTCTGATCCAATCTGGAGTTGACTTTTTTGTACAGGGCGCGAGGTAGGGGTTTATAAATTTCATTCTCTACAAGTGGTGATCAAAGTTTTCCAACACCACTTTGCTGGGAAGATGCTGTCTTATTCTCCATTTGTCTTCCTTGGCCCCCTTGTCAATATGAAGTGGCTGAATCTGTATGTGCCAGGTTTGGATCTTTGGTTTTATGTTCCATTGGTCAACAGGTCTTTTTTGTGCCGTACAGACTGTTTTTATGACTAAGCCTGTAGGATATGTTTGAGTCTGGTATAGCAGTCCCCCTGTGTAGCTCTTTCGCTCAGGGTGTTTTGGCTCTATTCGGCGGTCTTTTGTTTTTTCCAAATAATTGAATTTAAGGACTTTTTTTTTTTTTCCTAAGCCTGTAAGAAACTCTGGGAGATTTATATTGGGATTAGTAGTTTCACATCTATAACAAGACGTTGTCGGTAGAATGGACAATTTTTCACAATGGTTATTTCCCACGACCTTAGAGCAGGGTGGTTTTTTCCATCTTCTGCTGTAGTTCACTTCCTTCAAAATTTCTTTCTTAAAAGGTTTTGACAATTTTTGTTGTAGCATCTTTGGTGTCTTTGGTTAGGTATTTTCCTAGGTATTTTAGTTGTTTTGAGGCGTATTGGAGTGGAGGTTCTCTTATGAAATCCTTTCCCGGTTGCTTGTGTTGTGGTTAAAGAAAGCCATGACCACTTTTATAGGTTAATTTTGTAGTCCTGCCACTTTGCTGAAGCTGTTATCGTTTCTAGGAAGGTTTTCCTGGTGGAGTTTTTTTAGCGTCCCTTAAAGTAAACAATCATATCATCAGCAAATAGGGATATGCTTACCTTCCTATTTTCCAATTAGTACTCCTTATGAGGCTGACATTTCTTAGCTGTGCATAGTTTCCTTGCAATGTGTCCACCTTCTTACACGCGTGTGTCTGCCTTCTTACACGCGTGTGCCTGCCTTCTTACACATGTGTCTGCCTTCTTACACATGTGTGTCCCTGGCCTTCTTTACACACATGTGGGTGTCTGGCCTCTTACACATGTGTTTCCTTCCTTCTTACACCATGTGTGGTCCCTTTTTCCTTACCACGCATGGTTGTCCCTTCTTACACCGTGGTCCAAAATTTCTTTTTTTTTCTGCTATTTTTCCTTATTTTTTCCCCATCTCCCCCATCCCTGAAGGGCTGTTGTTTTTTTCTTTTTGTCTTATTTTTTTGGGGGGGTGGCCTTTTTGAGACAGGGTCTCCCTGTAGCCCCGGCTTGGAACTTACGCTGTAGACCAGGCTGGCCTTGAACTCACAGAGATCCGCCTCCTTCTGCCTCGAGTGCTTAGATTAAAAGGGTGCGCCACCACGCCGGCTTGTCTTGTTGTTTTTTTTTTTTTTTTTCTGGTA
Source organism: Rhizomys pruinosus (assembly GCA_009823505.1). Lineage (NCBI taxonomy): Eukaryota > Metazoa > Chordata > Mammalia > Rodentia > Spalacidae > Rhizomys > Rhizomys pruinosus. The sequence goes on from VZQC01005388.1 coordinate 1,183,793, forward strand.
TGTGTATCAATGTACTGTCTGCATGCCGGGTTGTGCACCCGCAATGTCGTGCATTGCCGCGGGAGGTCAGAAGAGGGGTCTCGGATTCCCTGGAACTGGAGTTCCGTCCACTGGAATTGGAGTTTTTCACAAGACGGCTCGCGGCCCGCCATGTGGGTCTGGATCGGACCCGGAGTTCCTCGTAATAGCGTCGGTCGTCGCTGTTAACCGCTAGGCCTCCTCTCCAGCCCCTGTCTTGTTTTTTATTTTTTTTTTTTTTTTTTTTGGTCCTTTTACGAGACCCAGGTTCTCCGCTGTAGTCCCAGCCTGGTCCGGGACCCACTCTGTAGACCAGGCTGGCCTTGAACTCACAAAGATCCGCCTGCCTCTGCCTCCCAAGTGCTAGGATTAAAGGCGTGCGCCACCACGCCCGGCTCTTGTCTTGTTTTTTAAATGAAATCTTTTTTCATTTTTGAGAATTTCATGGTTGAGAATTGTTCAGTTTGGTTTCAGGTTTGGGTTTGGTGTTTATTTGTTAGTTTTTTGCTTTTTGAGACAGAGTCTCATATGCAGCCCTGGCTAGTTTGGAACTTACTATGTACACCAGCATCTACCTGCCTGTACCCCCGCAGTGCTAGGATTAAAGGCCCATCCTATCATTCCTGGCTGGGATGTTTTAATTTTTTTATGACATTTACTTATTTGTGTGCACATGTATGGGCACACACATGCCCCTGCACTAGTGTGATCACAGAACAACATGGCGGAGTCAACTCTCTCCTTCCACCATGCAGGTCCCAAGCTGAGTAGCAAGTGCTTTACCAGCTGAGCCCTAATTTGGGGGTTTTGAGACTAAGTCTCTTGTCTCCCAGGATGGCCTCAAATTGACTCTGGAGCCAAGGATGCCCTTGAAGTCCTGACCCTCCTGCCTCCACCGACTGACTGCTATGCTGGCACTATGGATGTGCACCCCCCTGCCCAGCTTTTTTCTTTTTTATTTGAGTCAGAATCTCACTCTGTAGCCAAGGCTGGCCCAGAACTCTTTATATAACCCAGGCTGGCCTGTAGCTTACAACAATCTTCCCGCCCCAGCCTTCCAAGTCCTGGGACGAGGCTTTTCCTGTTTCTTTTTTGTTTACTGCTGAATGACACTCCATAATATGGTGGTGCACAGCTCAGCCATTCAGCTGTGGGAGGACATTTCAGCCATTTCCATCCTGAGGCTATTACAAAGAAAGCTGTTGTCAACATGCCACAAATGCCCAAGTGCACATGCCTGTCCTTTCTAATGCAAGTGAGTACCAACCAGAAAGTTCTCTCAGGAGACACTGGTCCCTCACTGGAAAGAAGGCTAGCGGGATGTGCACATTTCTTTCCACACCAGATAAAGGCTTTGAGTGGGAAGGTGACACTTTCCATAGTGTACACAAGGTCCTTTGGGGCCTGTTATACCAAGATCCCTTCACTCGGCTACCAGAGGACCAGAAGCAAAGCCTTGCCCTTTGTGGCTGCCTCAAAGGCTAGACCCAGGGGCTGCTCCTCCGAGAGACCCTCTCTAGAAGATGGAGCTCCCTCACTCTCAACTTCAAGGTCGTGATGCCAAATCCCATGTCTTTCAGGGAGACCAAGGGCAAGACGGAGCTGTGGGGCCTCCGGGGCCCCCTGGACCACCTGGAGCTCGGGGCCCTCCTGGTGACACGGGAAAAGATGGCCCCAGGGGAGCTCAAGGCCCAATGGTAAGGGAAGGAATGCTGGGCTCCAGGAGTTGCTCTCGTACTGACATATCCCAGCTCGAAGCTCAGAGCCAGTCCTAACCCAGTACTAGTCTCAGTAGTCCCATGCTAGCTGTCACCCAATCACACACTGCATCTGGACCCCACCTTAACACTAAACCAATTCACATCTCATCCCTGATCCTGCACCTAACTTAGACCCTGACACCAACCAAGCCTCAAATCTAGCACAGACCTGGCTCTTAACCCTACTCAAGACTTGACCCCCATGTCCTATTTTATGCCTCTAAACTCTAACCCTCAGCCTAACCCCAGACCCAAGTCTAACCCCCAACAGAGCCATGGCCACTAACCTTGTACGGAGTTTCAAGCTCCATCTCTTCCTCACCCCAGTTCTAACCCTGAGACCCGTCCATGTGTGCTTTCTCAATAGTTCTTCACCAGTCCTTACCCCTCTCCCTGCCCTTCCTCTCCAATGCAGAGCCCACACCCCCACCAGACTGTCACCAGTGCCCCCTGCTGAGGCACCCCTCAGCTGGCCCATCCATCCCTTGTCACACTGGGCAGGTAACTGCCTACGCCTCAACCTCTTCATCTGTGAAATGGGGATAATGACAACCACTTCCCAGGGTGGAGAGGGGTTAAACCAGATGCTCTCAGGTCCCTGCCTGTGTCCTCGAGTGAGATTCAGGCTCAAATAATGTGACATCTTTGGGTACCTCATTGCTATTTTGTTGGTGGTTTGGTTTTTGTTTTTTTTTTTCTTTGAGATGGTCTCCTTATAGTCCCAGCTGGCCTGGAATTCACTGTGTAGACCAGACTGGCCTCAAGTTCACAGAGATCTACCTGCCTCTGCTTCCCAAGTTCTGAGATTAAAGGCATGCACCACCATGCCTGCCTCCTCATGGCTATTTCCTCATACCTCCTTAGGGTCCCAAAGGAGAGCCTGGAAAAGACGGTGAGGTGGTAAGTATGCACGGCTCTCGCAAAGCCTGGGCTGCTGGGCCACAGCTCCCAGACCTGGGAGCCCTGTCTTGCTGTAAGTTACTGTTCTTGCTGCTATGACAGATACTCACCAAAGCAACTTAGAGACAGAAGGGTTTATTTTGGCTCACAGTTTAAGGGTACAGTCCATATTGGGGAAGGCATGGCAGCAGGCAGCTGGTCAGACTGTGTCCACCTTCAGGAAACGGGGAGATGAATTCTGATGAGCCAGACCCCAGCCCATGGCACGGTGCCACCCACATTTAGGATGGAGTCTCCCTCTTAGGTTAAACCTTTCTGGAAATGTCCTCATAGACATGCCCAGAAATGTGTTTCCATGGTGATTCCAAATCCATCACCCACCCCCACTCCCACCAGGGTTATGTAGGTATATATGCGGGCACACCCACTCCCACCAGGGTTATGTAGGTATATATGCGGGCACACCCACTCCCACCAGGGTTATGTAGGTATATATGCGGGCACACCCACTCCCACCAGGGTTATGTAGGTATATATGCGGGCACACACACTCCCACCAGGGTTATGTAGGTATATATGCGGGCACACACACTCCCACCAGGGTTATGTAGGTATATATGCGGGCACACCCACTCCTCTGCCCACAATGGGAGCATGGATGGGTGAGGTCCCCAGCTTGCGTAGAATTCCAGTACCTCACCTTCCTGGGTGAGTCTATATTCACCTATGACCACATAATCCCTAAAACAGCTGCTGGCCAATGCACAGTCCTAGACACACAACCATGCTTCTAACCATAGCCTGCCTCCTCCTCGGGACATAGTATTATCCTAGATGAAAGGAAAGTGACGGGACAGTCAGGAGCAGCTTCCAGAATATCTGACACCTTCTCTTCTCTTTCATTCTTCCAGGGCCTCAAGGGACCCCCAGGACCCCAGGTGTGTACTCAGCACCCCTCCTCCAGCTCCTAGGCCTCCCCTCTATACCCTTCCTCTCCCCAAAACTCCCCCAGTGAAACTGAGGCAGGAAGGTTAGGAGACTCCACTGGAGGAGGGGGCAGGTTATCACATCTACAGACCTCAGTTTACTCAGCTGCCAAACAGGGCCACGGCAGATCGTTCTGCCTTGACTTCACACTAGACTTCAAGGGTTGAATCACAGGACACCTTGGCTGTTTGGGGTTGTTTTTTTTTTAATTTTTTTTATTAATTTTATTTATTTCCGTATGTGTATGAATGTACTGTCTGCATGCAAGTTTGTGCACCCATGTCGTGCAATGCCGCAGAGGTCAGAAGAGGGTTTTGGATTCCCCTGGAACTGGAGTTCTCCTGGAATTGGAGTTTCAGATGGTTCTCGGCCGCCATGTGGGTGCTGGGAATCGAACCCGGGTCCTCTGCAAGAGCGGTCGGTGCTCTTAACCGCTAGGCCATCTCTCCAGCCCCTGTTTGGGTTTTTTTAAGATTTATATGTTTTGGGCTGGAGAGATGGCTCAGCAGTTAAGAGTGCCGACTGCTCTTACAGAGGACCTGGGTTCAATTCCCAGCACCCACATGGTGGCTAAGAGCCGTCTTTAACTCCAGTTCCAAGGGAATCTGACGCCCTGTTTTGACCTCCACCGCATTGCACAACACAGGTGCACAAACCTACATGCAGACAGTACACTCATACACATAAAAAATAAACAAATTTAAAATTTTTTTAATTTTTATATATTTTTGTTTTATGTATGTTACTATTTGCCTACATGAAGGTATGTGCACTACATGTATACCTGGTACCTGCAGAGGCCAGAAAAGAGTGTTGGAACCTGTGGAACTGGAGTTACAGAGGGTTGCAAGCTGCCATGTGGGTGCTAGGAACCAAACCCTGGTCCTCTGTAAGAGCAGCCAGTGGTCTTACCTGCTGAGCCAGCTCTCTGGCCCCCAGATATTTGGTTTTTAATAAACTTTATTTTTGGTGCAGTTTGGGGTTCACAACAAATTTGAGAGGAAGGTACGGAGTTTCCCAGATGTCTCCGCCCCTACCTTGCATATGCACAACCCCCACAGAGTTATCTTCAACCCCCACCAAAGTGTCTGTCACAACTGAGGAACCTACATTGACACATTGTCCTCCAAAGTCCTCAGGTCACAGGTGGGCTCCCTCATGCTGTTTTGGAGCAGTGTTGACATTATCACACTTCGTAATTTCAGTCTTACACATCCCCCATGCAAGGAGCTGAGGAGATGGCTCGGTGGATAAAAGCACTTGCACTTAGACAGCAGAGACATGAGGATCCAAGAGTTTGCTGGCCAGCCCGCCGGCCTAGCTCAAACAACGTCCAGCTCAGTGAGAGACCTTGTCTTGAAGCAAAAAAAGCCAAGGGCAATAAAGGGAGACACCTGATATTTTGCTCTGACTTCCACAGGGGCACACACATCTGCATACTCACATGCACTACACACACACACACACACACACACACACACGAGTCCCCTGTGTTCTCTCTTCTCCCCNACCCACTCCCACCAGGGTTATGTAGGTATATATGCGGGCACACCCACTCCCACCAGGGTTATGTAGGTATATATGCGGGCACACCCACTCCCACCAGGGTTATGTAGGTATATATGCGGGCACACCCACTCCCACCAGGGTTATGTAGGTATATATGCGGGCACACCCACTCCCACCAGGGTTATGTAGGTATATATGCGGGCACACCCACTCCCACCAGGGTTATGTAGGTATATATGCGGGCACACCCACTCCCACCAGGGTTATGTAGGTATATATGCGGGCACACCCACTCCCACCAGGGTTATGTAGGTATATATGCGGGCACACCCACTCCCACCAGGGTTATGTAGGTATATATGCGGGCACACCCACTCCCACCAGGGTTATGTAGGTATATATGCGGGCACACCCACTCCCACCAGGGTTATGTAGGTATATATGCGGGCACACCCACTCCCACCAGGGTTATGTAGGTATATATGCGGGCACACCCACTCCCACCAGGGTTATGTAGGTATATATGCGGGCACACCCACTCCCACCAGGGTTATGTAGGTATATATGCGGGCACACCCACTCCCACCAGGGTTATGTAGGTATATATGCGGGCACACCCACTCCCACCAGGGTTATGTAGGTATATATGCGGGCACACCCACTCCCACCAGGGTTATGTAGGTATATATGCGGGCACACCCACTCCCACCAGGGTTATGTAGGTATATATGCGGGCACACACACTCCCACCAGGGTTATGTAGGTATATATGCGGGCACACACACTCCCACCAGGGTTATGTAGGTATATATGCGGGCACACCCACTCCTCTGCCCACAATGGGAGCATGGATGGGTGAGGTCCCCAGCTTGCGTAGAATTCCAGTACCTCACCTTCCTGGGTGAGTCTATATTCACCTATGACCACATAATCCCTAAAACAGCTGCTGGCCAATGCACAGTCCTAGACACACAACCATGCTTCTAACCATAGCCTGCCTCCTCCTCGGGACATAGTATTATCCTAGATGAAAGGAAAGTGACGGGACAGTCAGGAGCAGCTTCCAGAATATCTGACACCTTCTCTTCTCTTTCATTCTTCCAGGGCCTCAAGGGACCCCCAGGACCCCAGGTGTGTACTCAGCACCCCTCCTCCAGCTCCTAGGCCTCCCCTCTATACCCTTCCTCTCCCCAAAACTCCCCCAGTGAAACTGAGGCAGGAAGGTTAGGAGACTCCACTGGAGGAGGGGGCAGGTTATCACATCTACAGACCTCAGTTTACTCAGCTGCCAAACAGGGCCACGGCAGATCGTTCTGCCTTGACTTCACACTAGACTTCAAGGGTTGAATCACAGGACACCTTGGCTGTTTGGGGTTGTTTTTTTTTTAATTTTTTTTATTAATTTTATTTATTTCCGTATGTGTATGAATGTACTGTCTGCATGCAAGTTTGTGCACCCATGTCGTGCAATGCCGCAGAGGTCAGAAGAGGGTTTTGGATTCCCCTGGAACTGGAGTTCTCCTGGAATTGGAGTTTCAGATGGTTCTCGGCCGCCATGTGGGTGCTGGGAATCGAACCCGGGTCCTCTGCAAGAGCGGTCGGTGCTCTTAACCGCTAGGCCATCTCTCCAGCCCCTGTTTGGGTTTTTTTAAGATTTATATGTTTTGGGCTGGAGAGATGGCTCAGCAGTTAAGAGTGCCGACTGCTCTTACAGAGGACCTGGGTTCAATTCCCAGCACCCACATGGTGGCTAAGAGCCGTCTTTAACTCCAGTTCCAAGGGAATCTGACGCCCTGTTTTGACCTCCACCGCATTGCACAACACAGGTGCACAAACCTACATGCAGACAGTACACTCATACACATAAAAAATAAACAAATTTAAAATTTTTTTAATTTTTATATATTTTTGTTTTATGTATGTTACTATTTGCCTACATGAAGGTATGTGCACTACATGTATACCTGGTACCTGCAGAGGCCAGAAAAGAGTGTTGGAACCTGTGGAACTGGAGTTACAGAGGGTTGCAAGCTGCCATGTGGGTGCTAGGAACCAAACCCTGGTCCTCTGTAAGAGCAGCCAGTGGTCTTACCTGCTGAGCCAGCTCTCTGGCCCCCAGATATTTGGTTTTTAATAAACTTTATTTTTGGTGCAGTTTGGGGTTCACAACAAATTTGAGAGGAAGGTACGGAGTTTCCCAGATGTCTCCGCCCCTACCTTGCATATGCACAACCCCCACAGAGTTATCTTCAACCCCCACCAAAGTGTCTGTCACAACTGAGGAACCTACATTGACACATTGTCCTCCAAAGTCCTCAGGTCACAGGTGGGCTCCCTCATGCTGTTTTGGAGCAGTGTTGACATTATCACACTTCGTAATTTCAGTCTTACACATCCCCCATGCAAGGAGCTGAGGAGATGGCTCGGTGGATAAAAGCACTTGCACTTAGACAGCAGAGACATGAGGATCCAAGAGTTTGCTGGCCAGCCCGCCGGCCTAGCTCAAACAACGTCCAGCTCAGTGAGAGACCTTGTCTTGAAGCAAAAAAAGCCAAGGGCAATAAAGGGAGACACCTGATATTTTGCTCTGACTTCCACAGGGGCACACACATCTGCATACTCACATGCACTACACACACACACACACACACACACACACACGAGTCCCCTGTGTTCTCTCTTCTCCCCTCCTTCCCCCTCGCCTGCATGCAGTATTTTCACGCTGGCCCTCAGAGAAGCTACTGATCTTTCCCTGCCTCGCTCAGTGCTCTCTATGCCCAGCCCTTACTCCACCGTCTCCTCCCCATCTATGTTCTCATTCTCCCACTGGAGGGCCTCTTAGTTGCTTGAGTCTGCAGTGAGCCAGGGCCTTCCTGCCCATCTCACCCCAGCACATCTCTGGGACTGGGGTGCCGCCTTTCCACATCCAAGTGGAGAGACTTACCCAAGATCTTGGACTGATGGACTCAGAAAAGGAACCCAAGGCCGTCTGCATCTCCCTGAGGGACCCAGGGTCTCTCTGGGCCAACACTAGACATGGGTCATTGGTGCTACTTGTACCAGAAGAGGCACAGGTCTGATGTGCAGGTCACATACCTATGGCTCCGACCCTCCCTCCTTTGATGTGCAGGTCACACACCTGTGGCTCCACCCTCCCTCCTTTGATGTGCAGGTCACACACCTATGGCTCCACCCTCCCTCCTTTGATGTGCAGGTCACACACCTGTGGCTCCGACCCTCCCTCCTTTGATGTGCAGGTCACACACCTATGGCTCCACCCTCCCTCCTTTGATGTGCAGGTCACACACCTGTGGCTCCGACCCTCCCTCCTTTGATGTGCAGGTCACACACCTGTGGCTCCACCCTCCCTCCTTTGATGTGCAGGTCACACACCTGTGGCTCTGACCCTCCCTCCTTTGATGTGCAGGTCACACACCTATGGCTCCACCCTCCCTCCTTTGATGTGCAGGTCACACACCTGTGGCTCTGACCCCCCCTCCTTTGATGTGCAGGTCACACACCT
>VZQC01005388.1:1193578-1251293 GCA_009823505.1 Rhizomys pruinosus
GAAAGAAAGAAAGAAAGAAAGAAAGAAAGAAAGAAAGAAAGAAAGAAAGAAAGAAAGAAAGAAAGAAAAAAGAAAGGAGAGAGGGAGGAAGGAAGGAAGGAAGGAAGGAAGGAAGGAAGGAAGGAAGGAAGGAAGGAAGGGAAAGACATGCAATTTCTGGGGCTGGGGATGTAGGCCCGTGGGCAGAGTACTTGCCTAGCATGCAAGAAGCCTTGTGTTTAATCCCCTGTACTGTACAGAGTGTGGTAATGCAGGGCTATAATCCCAGCACACAGGAAGTAAGTATAGGAGGATGAGGATGATCCCTGGCTACATAGTGAGTTCAAGGCCAGCCTGGGCTAGCTGAGACCCATCTCAGAATGAAGGAAAGTGGAAGAGAAAGAAAGTGAGGAGGAAAGGGGAAGGAAGACAAACTTTGGCCAGCAGAAGCTTTGGGGCAGGGTTGGGGTCTGTTTAGTCACCTCCTGGTGACTCTGTGCACATAGGCTTGAAAACTAATCAGTGACCAGGAGTTTGCTTCCCCACCTTGTGCCAAACCAGCCACCTCCTTCCCATCCCATTCTCAGCAGAACTGTACCCAACTCCTGCTCCGGAAGACTGTCCCCAGCCCTTCCCCATGTGCCTTCGCAGTTGTCTCCTCCCAGCACTTCTAGACATGGTGCCTGCTGTTGATTTCCTTCTTGTTCCATGGCCTCCTCCAACTCCATGGAGCAGGGCCCTGTGAGCATGGCCTCCTCCAACTCCATGGAGCAGGGCCCTGTGTGCGTGGCCTCCTCCAACTCCATGGAGCAGGGCCCTGTGTGCGTGGCCTCTTCCAACTCCATGGAGCAGGGCCCTGTGAGCATGGCCTCCTCCAACTCCATGGAGCAGGGACCTGTAAGCGTGGCCTCCTCCAACTCCATGGAGCAGGGACCTGTAAGCATGGCCTTCTCCAACTCCATGGAGCAGGTCCCTGTGTGCATGGCCTCCTCCAACTCCATGAAGCAGGTCCCTGTGTGCATGGCCTCCTCCAACTCCATGGAGCAGGGACCTGTAAGCATGGCCTCCTCCAACTCCATGGAGCAAGGTCCTGTGAGCATGGCCTTCTCCAACTCCATGGAGCAGGGACCTGTGAGCGTGGCCTCCTCCAACTCCATGGAGCAGGGACCTGTGAGCGTGGCCTTCTCCCACTCCATGGAGCAGGGCCCTGTGTGCGTGGCCTTCTCCCACACCATGGAGCAGGTCCCTGTGTGCGTGGCCTCCTCCAACTCCATGGAGCAGGGACCTGTGAGCGTGGCCTCCTCCAACTCCATGGAGCAGGGACCTGTGAGCGTGGCCTCCTCCAACTCCATGGAGCAGGGACCTGTGAGCGTGGCCTCCTCCAACTCCATGGAGCAGGGACCTGTGAGCGTGGCCTTCTCCAACTCCATGGAGCAGGGACCTGTGAGCATGGCCTTCTCCCACACCATGGAGCAGGTCCCTGTGTGCGTGGCCTCCTCCAACTCCATGGAGCAGGGACCTGTGAGCGTGGCCTTCAACTCCATGGAGCAGGGACCTGTGAGCGTGGCCTTCAACTCCATGAAGCAGGGACCTGTGAGCATGGCCTTCTCCAACTCCATGGAGCAGGGTCCTGTGTGCGTGGTCAGGAGATGCTCACAAAGTCTTAGTGGAGTGAATGTGCTTCCATTTACCTGTCCATCCATTGTGTTCTGAACTACCAGGCTGCTTGAGTTGGCAGAGGTGAGGGTAGGGTATTAAGATGGATCTGACCCGGCTCCTGACATGGAGCACTAAGGGGTGGAGGAAGGTGCCTGGCTGCAGTCGTTCCGGGGAGGCTAGAGCACATAGGAGCACACTGAGCCAAGAAAGATGTGTGGCCAACGTGTCCACATGTGATGGCCACAGCCTCAGCTATTCTTTCCTCAGGGGGATGATGGGATTCCCGGCCAGCCAGGACTCCCTGGACCCCCAGGGCCCAAGGTAGGTGTGTGCTGCTCTTCACCGGTGTCCCCCACTCTTCACCCTCCAAAGTTGCCATCTGACTGGAGATGCCCCATCCTGGCCTTTTCATGGGGCTATGGGCCAGTTCCCAGGGAAGACCAGAGAGAGGCAGAAAGGGGCCTGGCATCTCCTCCAGGCAGTCTGTCTTCCCTCACCGTGCCCAAGTCCTCTTGGTTTCCACCATGGGTCATCCGCTCCCTGCCTGGTTCCGAACCAGAAACAAGTTGTCATCTGTACACCTTGCTCCCAAATCCTTTGTCACAGCCACTAAGTCCTGGCCAGTCTGCCCCCAAATGTCTCCTGAGCCAAGCATGGTGGTATGCACCCCTATTCCCAGCACTCCAGAGACTAAGGCAGGAAGATCTGAGTTCAATGCCAGCTTGAGCTACAGTGAGACTTTGACATATATATATATATATATACATATATATATATATATATATATGAATGATAAAGAGAAAGAAGAGTTATAGTAGCTTGTGTTTGTAATCCCAGTACTGGGGAGATGGACACGGCCAGCTCCCAGGGGCTCACTGGTCAGCCAGCCTAGCCCACTTGCCAAGTTCCAGGCCAGTGACAGAAACTGTCTTAGAGAGTTGGGGGAAGTGAGGAAGGAAGCAGCAGGTCAGGCGGCTCCGTGGGTGGCCCTCATCACTAAGTCCCAAGGCCCTCAAGACTCCATGAGGCAGGAGAGAACTAACTCACGTGGGTTCCTCTGACCTCTACGTGCATAACATAACCTGTTCATGTGCAAATAACTAAGTAAATCGTTTTTAACAGATGGTGCCCTGCTGGGTGTGGTGGTGCACGCCTTTAATCCCAGCACTTGGGAGGCAGAGGCAGGAGGATCTCTATGAGTTCAAGGCCAGCCTGGTCTACAGAGTGAGTTCCAGGCCAGCTGGGACTACAGGGAGACCCCGTCTCAAAAAGACCAAAAAAAAAAAAAGTTGTTGCCCTAGGAATGACACCCAATGTTGTCCTCTAACCTATACATGCTCGCCTGCGATATAAATATATATATAGTCTCTTGAGCTGTTTCAGGTGTGTGCCAAGACCCAGACCAGAAAAGGATGACTGTGACCCTAAATCTCACAGATTGGGGAGAGCCCTGAGCTCCATCCCCCAGCCCAGGAGAGCCCGGTTCACCAGGAGGCCTGAGTACAAGGCCCGGTAGCCCCAGTTAATTTGTCTCTTTCAGGGTGAGCCAGGAGATCTGGGCCCCCAAGGAGAACCTGGCATGGACGGTGCCCCAGGATTGAAGGTGACTTCACAGTGCTCTGCCCCAGCACCTGGGGTCCCATTTGTGGGGTCACCCAGTGACCAGGGACAATGTAGCTTCACCTCTTAATTTGCACTTTTAAAGGGGGAGTCCCCAGGAGGACTTAGGCCAAAGATCCCTTTAGACTTACAACCAGTCTTGTTGTGGGGAATGTGGCTATGGATCTGAGCCAGTGACGAGGCCACTTTCCAGACTAGCTCTGAGCTAACTCTCCACATAGCCTTGGCCCCCTGGGCTTCCGTGTCCCCATTACTACCAGCATGGGGCGTCACAGGGTCTGGTGGGAATCTCGCTCCTGGAAGGCCAGGCCCATACATAAACCATTTGGCTCCAGGACATGGGCCCTTTGGGGAAGAGGGGACTGGTGGTGGCCCTGCTACCACAAACCAGGAGGTAACTCCACAAACCAGGCAGCAGCCGTTTAAATGTCTCCACAGGGGGAGCCTGGCTATCCCGGCGCAGATGGAGCCACAGGGCCCCGGGTAAGCAGCCTCCCCTCTGAGCACACCAGTGGGACCCAGGGTCCCAGTAGCTTCAGAAGCCCCTTTTTCCCACAGGACTCGAGGAGAAGGGTGGGGCTGTAAAATCTAGGCATCTTTTTCCTTAAAATTTTAATTTATTGGTGATTTATTTAAACTTCATAATGCATGCCTTAGTGAAATTAAAATTAAAATATGCATGTGTGAAAGGACACGTCCCCAGGGCTGGAGGGATAGCCTAGCGGTTAAGAGCACCAACTGCTCTTGCAGAGGACCCGGGTTCTATCCCCAGCACCCACATGGCGGCTAAGAACCATCTGTAACTCCAACTCCAGGAGAACTCCAGTTCCAGGGGAATCTGACACCCTCTTCTGACATCTGCAGCATTGCACGACACGGGTGCACAAACCTACATGCAGACAGTACACTCATATACATACAAAAATAAATAAATAAAAATTTTAAGAAAGGACACGCCCCAACTTCTTGTTGAGAAGTAACAGTCCTGTCCCTCCCCAGGTAACGGTATGCTCTTCCAGAATCTTCTTTGCATATTCAAATATTGGTCCCCAGGTTGTCCAAGGTTGAACCTGCTGGCTGTGGTGCCCCAGCTTTTCCATGCCCATGTTCATCCTACTCCCCAGAAGAATGTCCACCCAGACAGCCACAGATCATTTATTCTTAAGATTTATTTTTTTAATTTTATGTATATGCATATTTTGCCTACATGCATATTTTCCTGCACTGAGTACTAGGAATCAAACCAAAGGCCTCAAATGTGCTTGGCACTGAGCTATGACCCTGGCCTGGCAGATCCATCTTAATACATGATAGGCTGTGGCTGTCAACAAGTGAAGTGCCCACTGGTAGAAGTCACTGACCCCAGTCAGCTGTTTGATAAAAGAGGGATCAGGTGCTCCTTCCTCTGTAGAATGCTAGAAAGAACAAGTGAAAAGTCTTTTTTATTTGTGTGTAGTGCACATGTCTCATGCAATGCCCACTGAGGCCAGAAGAGGGCACCAGATCCCCCCAGAACTGGAGTTATGAACTGTTAGCCACTATGTGGGTGCTGGGAACCAGACCTGGATGTTCTGCAAGAGCAGCCAGTGTTATTAAGCACTGAGCAATCTCTTCAGTCCCTAGCCCAAGATCTTTTGTGACCAACCCTTATGTGTTACCAACACCTGGACATGGAAGTCAATGCTGCTGGTGGTCTGGCCTGGGGCCCCCTCCCTCAGATCCTGGGGGATTCTACTCGGGTGCACCCTTGTCCTTGGCATCCACCACAGAAAAAATATCTTGATGAGTCAGAGCAAAACAAAGTGGATTTTGTATTTTATTTTTTTTGGTCTTTTTGAGACAGGGTTTCCCTGTAGCCCCAGCTGGCCTAGGACTCACTATGTAGACCAGGCTGGTCTTGAACTCACAGTGATCCACCTGCCTCTGCCTCCCAAGTGCTGAGATTAAAGGTGTGCGCCACCACTCCTGGCTTGATTTTTTTTTTTTAATTGGTGTGTGTGTCTGTGTGGACTTGAGTGTAGTGCCTATGGAGGCCAGAAGAGGGTGCCAGATACCCCAGAGCTGTAGTTACAGGTGGTTGTGAGCCACCTGACATGAGTGCTGACCTGAACTCAGGTCCCTCTGCAAGAGCAGTATGTTTGTTTTTCTTTTTGAGACAGAGTCTCCCTGTAGCCTCAGATACCCTAGAATTTGTTATATAGATCAGGCTGGCATCAGTCTCACAGAGATCCACCTGCCTCTGCCTCCTGAGTTCTGAGGTGTACAACACCATGCCCAGCTTGCTGAGCCATTTCTCTTGCCCCAAGAGCAAGGCAAAGTTAGTGGGTTTCTTGATGAAGTCAAGACAACACTTGAAGAGAGTCAAGTGCAGGCGTCAGGAGAGGAACTTGTCTAAGACCTGAGCGCCTCCACCATGGTGTGACCTGGAGCTTTGAAGACACTTAATCTGCAATAGAAGCAGATGGCTAGGAGAGGGTGCACTGGTGGACTGATTGTCTTAATCACAAAATTCTGCCCTTCAAGAGACCTGTTTTTGGTATCATGAAGGCTTACAGTTGAAGAGAGTTAGGAGAAGTTAAAACATTAATCAGAGAACTGTGTGTGTGTGTGTGTGTGTGTGTGTGTGTGTATACAAGTGACACAAGGCCAAACTTGCAGCCTAGTTCATTAGCCATTTTTTGAATTTTTTTCATGTGTATGAGCATATTGCCTGCATGGATGTCCATGCACCCATAACATTCAGTGCATTCAGAGGTCAGAAGAGGGCATCAGATCCCCTGAAACTGGAGTTATGGATGGTTGTGAGCTGCCAGGTGGGTGCTGGGAATTGAAGCTGGGTCCTCTACAAGAACAGTCAGTGTTCTTAACTGCTGAGCCATCTCTCCAGCCCCTCATTAGCCATTTATTATTATTATTTGTTTATTTTTAAGGGATTCTACAATATAAAAACACAGTTGTTTTCAGATAACATTGATGTTACTCAGTTTGCCATACAATTAGGTAATTGGTGCATTTTGCAAGTATCTATGTCCAAATTTTGAACAACCCAAGGTTCCCATAGTCCAGTTGGTGATGTTTGTATGCACAGGCATGTTGATCAATTAGGAGTCCAGTCTATATTGCTGTAGTCTCATGATTCACCCCTATCATGCCGCAGCCCTTACATTCGACCCCACACCTCCCTTTCTGCAATTTGTTCCCTAGGGCTTTGGGAAAGGGGCACAATCGGGGTGAGAAGAAACAGTTTCTTTCTTTGGAGTGTTCATTTTTGGACTCTAGTTGTTCAGTTGTTTTCCTTCCTGGGTTGCAGTTAACCGTGGAACCTTTTTAGTCATACTAACAAAGCAAGCAATTGGATGTCAAGCATTTAAGCAGGTACTAGATTATGTAGGCAATGAAGCTGTGAGTATAGACACAATGTCTTGGTGGTAGAGCGAACCACAAACTGTGTTTCTCTAAAGGGTGACAAGTTTTTTGTGGCTTATAACATCCTAACCACTAGAGGACATAAGCTTGTGGGCATCTGCTGTGAGTTATTTCCTCCGAAGGAGAAAGCTAATAGCCATTAGATTTGGGATATTATAAGACACATGGCTGCCACTGTTGCCAGTATCTCCAGGCAGTTGAGGTGTAGCTGATACTGTGGAGGAATCTTGCTTGTCTCAAGGAGACCCATATTTTGCTGTATTTTTTAGTGGCCTTTGTAACACTCTCTGTATTTCAGGGCCAGTTGTACGTTAGCATGTGACATCTCATACATTTTCTTTATGCTTATACCAGAGTCTTCGACAACAGGACTTACTGCCTTTCTCCTTGCATATATCCCACTTATAGGCAAAAGGCCTATATAATTTGGGGGGGGTAGCCATTTTTAACAATCTATTCAGGTAGGGCACGGTAGCACATGCCTTTAATCCTAGCACTTGGGAGGCAGAGGCAGGCAGATCTCTGTGAATTCAAGGCCAGCCTGGTCTACATAGTAAGTTCCAGGACAGTTGGAGCTACAGGGGGGGTCCAGCTCTTTTTATAGGTGGTCTGGTTAGTTATGTTGAAAGCTCCCAGGTATCTGGGGCTGAAGAGATGGCTCAATGGTTAAGAGCACCGACTACTCTTGCAGAGGACCCAGGTTCAATTCCCAGCACCCACAATGCGGCTAAGAACCATCTTTAAGATGGGTGTGGTGGCTCACACCTTTAATCCCAGCACTCAGGAGGCAGAGGCAGGTGGATCTCTGAGAGATTAAGTCCAGCCTGGTCTACAGGGCTAGTTCCAGGCCAGCTGGGACAAAAAAAAAAAAAAAAAAAAAAAAACGAAAAGAAAAAAAGAAAGCTCCCAGGTATCAGCCAGCTAAAGATGGGGATGGAAGCTAGGAGAATGAGGGGCCCTTTCCCCTCCTGTGTCCCCTGACATGCAGGAAGCTCATCTCCTAGCCATGTCTTTAGGCTGACTCTAGCGTCCCACCCTTGCCTGTGTCTTCTGTGGCTCCCAGAGCCTGGCTTCTTCTACAAAACAGATATGAGGAAGCTGGGGAGATGGTTCAGCAGTTACAGATATGAGCATGCTGAGGAGATGGTTCAGCAGTTACAGATATGAGCATGCTGGGGAAATGGTTCAGCAGTTAAAGTGCTGCCACACAAACATGAGGAGCAGAGCTTAGATCCCCAGAACCCAGTGAGTGACAGGTGGGTGAGGCAGCCTCAAACACAAAGCTTCCTTAAAGGAAGCTGGCTGGCAAGACTAGCCAAATCAGTGAGCTCTGAGTTTGAGTAAGAGACTCTGCCACAATGAATAAGGTGGAAGAGCAATTGCAGATGACTCCTGACATCCACCGCGGGCTAAACACACACACACACACACACACACACACACACACACGACACACACATGACACACACATGCACACACAACACACATACACACACAACACACACACACACATCCATACTTACCCACAAACTCATATGCCCACGGACACATGTAAACATGCATATACATACAAGCACACCACACACACATATGAAATGGAGAAATATACAAGTATTAGACATGAGCTCCAGGTTGGCCAGGCAGGGGCTGGGGACAAGATTAGACAGTAATACGGGACTGTGTCTACACTGGACAGTTTGGTGCAGGCTGTAACCCCGGAGAAGATACACAGCAAGGCCCAGGCTCTCTTGGCTCTGTGCACACGGCTGGCCCAGTGCTCTTGGCAGAGACTGCCCGGATGGGGAAGTACAGTTCCCCAGGGAAAGGGCTTGGCCAGCCATTAACGCCTCTGCAGATGTAAAGGTGTTTGAGTGTACATGAGTGTGGATGTGTGCATGCTCACAAGTGCCTGGAGAGGTTCATGCATGCTATATACAGCCCCTATCAGAGGCTGAGGAACGCAGGCATGGGGCCTGATCCAGCCCCATGTACCATCCCTTGATCAACCCAGTGTCTTAGTGGGTGTAGTTTGGGTTTGTTTTATTGGAAACATTTAAAAGTCTGAAGAATGCTTTATCAAAATTTGGCTCTCTAGACAAGGGGCGGAGTTCGGTCCATAGACTGCTTGCCTAGCACACACAAAGCCCTAGGTTCAAAGCCCTGGGTTTTGAGACTTTAGGTTTGATTCCCAGTACTGCATAAAGCAGACATGGTAGTGCATGCCTGTAGTCTCGGCACTGGGGAAATGGAGAGAGCGAGATCAGGAGTTCAGGGTCACCTTCAGCTACATATTGAGTTTGAGGCCAACTTGGGCTAGAGACCGTCTCAAAATAAAAAATAGAATTAGGGTTTTCATTTTCGCTGGACCTCAGTGAATTTGAATACCCACGTGGAGGCAAATGTCAGCCAAGCCCTCAGGCCAGGCAGCAGTGTGTTCCTCAGTTGGCCCCCAGACTCCCTGACATTCCCTCACATGGCTTGCATCTGAGGCCCTGTGCATACCACAGAGCTGAACCATGCTGCAGGCACCGTTGCCATGTGGTGACCCTGGGTGTGCATGTGCCCTGAGTCATGAGATTCCCAGTCACTGGTGTGATGGAGGCAGCTGCCACCTCACCTTTATAGTGCAAGGGTGCTCCTTTATAGTGCATTTCTTCTCTGAATTTCTTCCTGTCCTTTCTCAGGGTCCCCCCGGCCTCAAGGGAGAACAAGGAGACACAGTGGTGATCGACTACGATGGCAGGATCTTGGATGCCCTGAAGGTAGCAGTGTTCCTGGCAGACCCAGGGCGTCCCCTTGATGCCCATTTCTAAGGGAGTAATAGCTCACTTTGTTTATTACCCAAGGGGCTAGGGACAGCTTAGCCAGCAACCTTGATTTCATTAAGTGCCTGAAATCAGTCCTGGTTGGACACTACTATGGATAACTCATGGAGCCCTGAGCTTCCCAGAGACCAAGGCAAAAAGGAAAGCTATTTCCCGATGAATAAATCCAGCAGTACCTCCTGGGGCTTCCTAAGCACTGCTAGCTGTAGAAGTAAAGCTTCTAATATCTCTGTGAGGGGACAAAGAGGGACAGGCCTGACCCAAGAACCTTGGGACACTCGTAGTCTCTGAGCCATGCCCAGTGACTGGAACACTTGGAGTTCATGACCAGTTCAGAGAGAGATAAGTGCCAGCTGCTCTCGAGTGCAGGGAATGATGCGAGGTGGGGTAAGGTATTTGTCAGAGACCAGAATGAGCACTGGTGCCTGACCTTGCCTAAGTTTCAATTCCAGTTACCTCCCACAGGCCTCAGGGAAGTTCAAGTTGATGGTAACTATGGCCCACACAAGCCTGCACGGTGTTGTGTGATGTGGTATGGTGTGGCATGGTGTTGCATGGCACTGTATATGTGACGTGGTATGGTGTGGTGTGGTGTATGTGGCATGGTATTAATCATGTGGTATGGGTTAGCATGGCATGGTATGGGCCTGAGGGCATGTGCATGCCTGGTATATCCAAGGCTAGCTGGAAGCCATGTGGGAGAACCCCTGTGAACACAGAGAATTGGGAGGTAGATGTGGGTGCCAGAGTGGGGTGAGGACTCAGTTTTGTGGACAACAGGAGCTATAGTTGGTTCTTGGGTGTGAGAATAAGCTGGGGCATAGTACAGAAAGTGTGTAAGAATGTATGTGGAGGGACTGGAGATATGGCCTAGCAGTTAAGAGCGCCGACCGCTCTTACAGAGGACCCGGGTTCGATCCCCAGCACCCACATGGCAGCTGAGAACCGTCTGTAACTCCAGTTCTAGGAGAACTCCAGTTCCAGGGGAATCTGACACCCTCTTCTGACCTCCGCGGCATTGCACAACACGGGTGCACAAACCTGCATGCAGACAGACAGTACATTCATACACATACAGAAATAAATGAATAAAATTTAAAAAAAAAAAAAAGAATGTATGTGGAGAGAGCTCACGGCAAGGAGCTCACCAGGGAGGCGGGGCCTGGACCCAGAGAAGGTGGGAAGGGTAGAGGTGTGACCCCAGAGGCCTCAGTAGAGAAGTCAGCAAGAGGGGGAGGTGTGGAAGAGGAAAATTTGTGAGGGAGCCAGAGGAACTGGGCAGGAATGGCAGAGATGGCAGGGCAGCTTTAAGCTATTGTTCATGTTAAATAAATGTGAGCTGTCTCAAATGCCAGAAGAGGACTTAAACTTGCTTTCAGGGACAAGGAGAAGCCACTGCTGAATCCTAAGCAGGAGGGTGTTTTAAAGAAATTCATATTGGAGAACTGAGGGTAGAGAAAACCCTCTGAATGGACACTGGTATCTTACCCAATGCCCGGCGCTCTCTCACTCCCCTCTCCCAAGACCCGAGGCCCAGGCTAAGCTGCGTGTGATGTGCCTGATGTGACTCTGTGGGAAGCAAGCTGCAGGGACCTTGATCTCGGTGAAAGGTGCAGGAGGCAGAGTGGAGAGGTCTTGTCTAACCACAGCTGTCTTGATTTTTACACACAGGGTCCTCCCGGGCCACAGGGAGCCCCAGGACCACCAGGGATCCCTGGAGCCAAGGTCAGTGTAGATGCAGCCGTGGACACCCCCGAGCTTTTATCTCTAGGTCCCACCCCCACCCTTCTCTGCCATATACACCCCACTTCCCTTCTGGGATCCTATCATGACTTCTGGGGCTCATAGAGATGGGACCTGCTCCTTCCTAACCAAGCCGTGTTCCTTCTTCAGGCCCTAGCTAACTCCCCTTGTAGGCCTTAGGGGAACGCTAAAGCTGAAAGACAGGCCCCTCAGGACACGCAGTGGCCTGCCGATTTGCATTCTGCAGCTTATACCTGTTCACCGACCCACTCTATCTCAAAACAGAGATAGATCTCATCCTGAGAGCCCAGGATGCTGACGTGAGGCAGAGTCTTGGCATCCTGTGCACAGAACAAAGCACTGAACCCTCCAAGCCTCAGCTCCTAAATATACAGGACCCCAGCCAGTGGTGACAGCCACAAGCTCCATCTGTCCCTCGGGCTGAGTAAAGGAGAAGAGTCCATGGGCACCTTCCTCAGTGTCCACCTGCAGGGACCCAACCTCAGGGACTATGAGCTGATCAGGGAGGCAACAATCCCCACTGAGGGCTGAAGGATGAGCAACTGCTTTTACCATGTGTTCCCTTCCAGGGTGAACTTGGATTGCCCGGTGCCCCAGGAATCGATGGAGAAAAGGTCTCTCAGCCTTTCATGTCTGTGCCAATACTATATAGGGGGGGAGAGAGAGAGAGAGAGAGAGAGAGAGAGAGAGAGAGAGAGAGAAAACAGCTGGGTCTGGGCATGTACAGAGTTAGAGACCACTGGGCAGGTTGGAGATTGTCATAAGATCAGGTACATAAGCAGGACACCTGTAGCCAGGCTGCCTGTGCAGAGTGAAGGTACAGGACAATGCCTGCCAGTCGCCACTCACTTCTTGTTCTGGTGACTTTCAGGGTCCCAAAGGATCAAAAGGAGACCCGGGAGAGCCTGGGCCAGCCGGGCCTAAAGGAGAAGCAGGCGAGATGGGGCTGTCAGGACTCCCGGTAGGTGCCTGGGCTGGGCTCCACTCTAGGGATTTCTGGTCTTGGGGGATGGGGGACACTTGTATGAATGTGTACCCACCACTGGGCAGCTGCTGGGCACTCTGGATTCAGAGAGGCAGGATGGACAGGATGAATCACACCCCTGCATCTCAGCCTGGCCCAGCTTGGAGTCAGCCAGCTCCCACCAAGGCTGCCTTACAAGCCTACACTTCTTCAGCTGCAAAAGACCTTCACCCACCCCACAAGGCCCCTCACAGGCCCCTGCCCACCCCACATGGCCCCCTGCAGGTGAGGTAGGGAGGACTAGCCCCCCTGAAGCTGCCTAGGTCCCAACCCTGGAGCCTTGCACAGCAAGCGGATCTCCCCAGGCCTTAGTTTCCCTGCTGTTCACGCTGAGTGAGCAGGTCCCACTTCAATGACAGCCTTTAGACAGGGCTGAGAATGACACACTAAACACGGCTATCATGGCCGTGGGCATTTCTGTTGTCCTTGTGGTCACATCAGAAAAGCTGCAGGACATTAACCAGGGACCTGTCACCCCATAGCCACTGTGCACACCTGCGGACGATCAGCCAGACGGGCACTGAAATTCGAACCAGGTCTTTGCTTCACAGCCCCAGTCACCCCTGCAGCACAAGACACAATTTGTATATGCGGTGGGAAAGCCCACTCTGCTCCCTGCCTAGTGCATTTGATTTGATAAGAACTTGTTTAAGGGGCTGAAGAGATAGCCTAGCAGTTAAGAGCACCGACTGCTCTTGCAGAGGACCCGGGTCTGATCCCCAGCACCTGCATGGCGGCTAAGAACCGTCTGTAACTCCAATTCCAGGAGAACTCCAGTTCCAGGGGAATCCAAGACCCTCTGACCTCCGCGGCATTGCACGACACAGGTGCACAGACCTACATGCAGACAGTACATTCATACACATACAAAAATAAATTTAAAAAATTAAAAAAAAACTTGTTTAAGCTTCGGAGACCAACTCATCCCTGCAGTGTTTGGGGAAGGGGAGGGGAGGGAGGCAGCTGAGCACCAACTGGGATGACCCCAGGATGAACAAGAGCTCACAGGCCACCCTCTCCTGCAGGGTGCCGATGGTCCCAAGGGAGAAAAGGGAGAGTCGGCATCTGATCACCTACAGGAAAGCCTGGTAAGGGGGTGCTGGGCTCGGGGCTCCCCTACACCCAGCACAAACCTAGTTGGAGGCCCTGATCCCTAGGGATAAAGAGGTTATTTGGCATCGCCCAACCCTGGGAAGTGGAAGAGGGAAAAGTGAGGAGCCTTGGGCTGGGTCTCCCACTCCAGGCCCAGGTGAGACCCCAAAGACCAGCCACTGGGTCCCTTAGTAGGTCCCACCCTCTAGGAACAGGAAGAACTCAGAGTGTGGTACCCCAAATGTTTGCCAGCATGTGGGGGGCTTCAGAACATGGGCAGGTGAGGGTGGTGGCAGGGAGCCTGACCGATTTCTGATTCTTCCTAGGCCCAGATCATAGTGGAGCCAGGGCCTCCTGGCCCCCCAGGCCCCCCAGGCCCCATGGTAAGGATAATTTGGCTTAAAACAGCTAGAACGCCAAAAGGGCCCAGGTAGCCCGGGAGAAGACAGGCCTCTTCATCACGGGAGCCGGGCATATCCATTTAAGAAGGCAGCACTGGGTCAGGGCCACGGGAGCCCACAGCTAGCCTGATGCAGAGGCCTCGGCCTTGAAACCTATGCTCAGCCATTCAGCCCAGCTAATCTTCTTTCTCCTCCTGCAGGGCCTTCAGGGGATCCAGGGCCCCAAGGTGAGTGCAGAGACCCTCTGCTCACTCAGAAAGCTTTGCTACTGGACAGAGTGAGGCCCCTGCTCAGCCCGCTCATTCTTAGTACCCTAGACCATCACTTTCCTGATGTCCTCAGAGCAGCCCCTCTCCCAGGCTTGGGGCTCTGTCCCTCTGCCTGGGTACCCCAGCTGCCTCCTTCCTCCTGCAGCCCATGTCCATTCCTCCTTGCCCATTTCCTCGCCTCCCTCTATGCCCCCTTTCTAGCCTCTCCCTGCCTAACCCCATGCACAATACATCTCGACTGCCCATAGCCTGGACTAGAAGTCTTGGGTTTGGCGGGGGTTCTAGTTAGCTTCTCCATTGCTGCAACAAAACACTCTGACCAATACCAACTTGGGGAGGAAAGGGTTTATTTGGCTTGCGTCTCCCAGGTCACAGTTCATTACTGAGGGAGCCCAAGGTAGAACTCAGGGCAGGAACCTTGAGGCAGGACCTGAAGCACAGGCCATAGAGGAATGCTGCTTACTGGCTTGCTCCCTTGGCCTGTGCTCAACCTGCTTTCTTATACAATATAGAACAACAGGCCCAGGGGTGGCACCACCCACAGTGGGCTGGGCCCTCCCACATCACTCAACAATCAGGAAAATACCCACAGATATGGCCACGGGCCAGTCCAATGAAGACAATTCCCCAACTGAGGCTCCCTCAACCCAGGTGTGTCAGGTTGACAACCAGAGATATCCACACAGTGTTTCTCATCATGTGTTCTCAACTCTTTTTTTTTTGGTATTTTTGAGACAGGGTCTCCCTTTAGTCCCACTTGGCCTTGAGCTCGCTATGTAGACCAGCCTGGCCTTGCACTCACAGAGATCCTCCTGCCTCTGCCTCCCGAGTGCTGGGATTAAAGGCGTGCACCACCACGCCACACAGTGTTTCTCATCATGTGTTCTCAACTCTTAAATCAACACTTCAAATGTGCTCTGCAGTGTGCCTGTCTCTCAGGAGGCAGACACAGAGCCCCTTGCCACCCAGCATCTAGTCCTTCATTCCCAGGCTCAAAGGTCCCAAGCGGGATTCTGAGTCCTAGAACCCTGATCTGATGGGGCCAAGAACTGCTTCTGGTCCTGTTTGGTCCCAAAGCTTAGCACACCCTGGTTAGAAGAGGCAGCTGCTGTCAGAGCCAGATGGGATACTGGGCCTCAGGAACCTGTGATGTTCAGCTCTATGGCTTCCTGGGTGCAGCTATTGATCCAACCTGCCATGCTCTATGGAGTGACAGTGAGCACAGCCCTCCGTGATCTCTGGGGGTCCTGTGTGTGAGAAGAGGGAAATGCGCACACACAGTGCATTCCCATCATTCCGTCCAGGAGTGAGCTGGGCCAGGCCTAGCAGAGCCCAGAGCCCATCCCTCCATCCATCACCCAAAGCCCCCACTCAAGGCTGTCACTGGACTTGGCACTGAGGGCACAGGGGACCAGTCAGAAGCAGCCCTGGGGAACTGGTCGTACCACAGCCCCCACACAGGCTCATACTTTCCTGTCCTGCCGTCTGTCTGACTTCTTCCGCTGACTGGTTTCCCTGTTACTTCCAGGGCCTGGATGGAGCAAAGGGAGAAAGAGGTGCCTCGGGTGAGAGAGGCCCTCACGGCCTGCCTGTGAGTGTCACTGCCTCGTTTGTCCCTTAGAGGTGTTGCATTCTGTGTCCGCCATGCCTCCTGACCCTCTGCTTTTCCATCCAGGGGCCAGTGGGCCCACCGGGCCTTATTGGACTGCCAGGAACCAAAGGAGAGAAGGTAATCACCGTACCTGGACACCCCTGCACAGTGTGACCATGCCTGCCCTGGCTCTCAGCCTTTGAGGCTTTTCCCCTGCACTGTGATGAGTCCCTGCACTCCACACGTCCAGGGACTGTGGCTCTATATCACTCTCCCGCTGGGCCCCACGTCTGTTACCAGCCACATTCCCTCACACCCTCTCTGTATCTCTCCACAGGGCAGACCCGGCGAGCCAGGACTTGATGTGAGTTTCTCATGGTTTGCTATAAGTGACCGAGTCCCTCCTGCATGTGTTTTCTCCCTCAAGTAGCAACCCGGCTAGCTCAAACATGATCCATTCCCCAGGGGTACCGATAGCTGGTCCCCCCATGTCATCAATGCCAAGACCAGTGCAGGCTTGAGTAGGGGCTTTGGGGGTGGGTGACAAAGGGACAGTGCAGACTCGACTAATGGATGAGTGGAGAATGGATGAATGAGCTAAGGGATGGATGGATAGACGGTGAAGAATGTACTGATGGATGAGCGAATGGATGGATGATGGATGGGTGGATGGATGAGAACTATTGATAGATGGATTAGTGAATAAATGGATGATGGATGGCGGCTAAAGGAGAGAGGGATGGGGTGAGTGAGGGGATGGATGATGAACCGCTGAGGGATGGGTAAACAAATGACACACTGGGTCAGGGAGTAAGGAGACGGTGAGGAGCCTGCCACAGCACCTTGGTGAGCACCAGGGAGGCCTTGGTTAGGAAAGTATTGTGAAGAGAAGACGGAAGTGTTATCTTGCTGTATCCTGCCTCCTTTGGTAACGCATAAACAAAGCACAGCTCAAGCTGGTTTAAAATGACTCATAACTGGGACTGGAGAGATAGCCTAGTGGTTAAGAGCACCGACGCTCTTGCAGAGGACCCGGGTTCGATCCCCAGCACCCACATGGCGGCTAAGAACCGTCTGTAACTCCAATTCCAGGAGAACTCCAGTTCCAGGGGAAACCGAGACCCTCTTCTGACCTCCGCGGCATTGCACGACACGGGTGCACAGACCTGCATGCAGACAGTACATTCATACACATACAAAGATAAATAATAATAAAAAAAATAAATAAAAATAAAATGACTCATAACTGAAAAGTCTAGGTATAAACACATGTGTCCAGGACACAACCATGTCAATGCCACCAAACCTTCTCCCTCCAGACCTGTACCTTCCTGAACCAAACCGCCCACTCCTCCTACAGAGCAACTCTCTTTGGCTGTCATCAGTCTGCTCTAAGCCATCACTGGGTTATTGGAGAGCAGCTTCCTCGCTGTCCAGGCTTGATCCCCGGCCACCAGGAGCTGGCGTGGTCAGTGACTGTGAGAAGGGAAAGGGGAATCCAGTGAGAGTAGGCGGCCGGCCGTGGGAGAGAACTCCTGGGACCAGAGGCAGAGTTGCAGGTTCTCGTCACTGTGCCTTCGCCTGAAAGAGAGAGCGGGTCTGCCGAGCAATCAAGAGTGGACTAGGCAGAGAGTCACCAGCCAGGCCTCCTGAGGAAGGGCCATGTTCCATTAGTGAGCCAGAGCTAAAGGGCGACAGTGCCCAGTCCCGTCTGGAACAGTCTTCTCCATCATGAGTGTGGCCTCAGCTGCCCTCTAAGATGGCTCAGGGCAGCACCCAAGAGCCACACCATTCTCTCTGCCCTCCTCCACCAGATCAGGCTGGAATGGTGACCCGGCTCAGAAGCTTCCTCTGACACGCACCCCATGGTGGAATAGCCACCTGTCGCCCCGCCACGCCTGTCTCAGGTCTGTCGCTGAGCAGGACTCTCATCAGTGCTCCATACCCTGTCCTAGAAGACTCAAGGGAAGGAACTCATCAAATCCATCTCTCTCCCAGCATCCAGTCCATAGCCTAGGTCATAGGATCCTTAGTCATGAAGGTGGATGGATGGTTATTGGACAAATAGATGAACACAGAAGAAATTGAGCGGAGGGCAGAACAGAAGTCAGCCTCTCAGTCTGTCAGAGACGGCAACATGGCTTCCATAGGTTTCTCCATCCATCCCAGCTAAGCCTGGGCCAGTGCCCTGCCAGCGGTGCTGACTAGAACATGAAGGAAAAGCCCCTCACCAGCAGCTCTGCCTGACAGGCCTTCAGCCAGACAGTGGAAGAGCAGGCTGGTGTCCTAAACGCATGTTTCCCCTGTACCTGGTACCAAGCACATGCAGGGCCTAACAATCATGGCCCGGTAGTCTGTACCACAGTTCTACATGGATGAAGGAGGTGGTGGGCAGGCAGAGGTCAGGGGTGACAGGTCACAGAGACGTGAGCTCACCCTCATGCTCAGGTCTAACCTCTCATCCTTCTGTCAGGGTTTCCCCGGACCGAGGGGAGAGAAAGGGGACCAAAGTGAACGTGGAGAGAAGGTGAGAGCAAGAAGAGAAGGAGGGGGAGAGAGGAGGAGGCGGGGCTGGAGCTACGGGCTGTCATGGCTGCTGGATCCCGAAGCCTCTGAGTGGAGGGGGAGGGGTCCTAAGTCTGGAAACCACAGCCACCCCACCATTTCCTTCCTGTGCAGGGGGAGCGAGGGGTTCCTGGCCGGAAAGGAGTGAAGGGCCAGAAGGGGGAGCCGGGCCCGCCAGGCCTCGATCAGCCATGTCCTGTGGTAGGTGTCTCAGCAGCACGGCGACAGGTGCCGTCACCCTCACCCGCGTCACAGCTTCTGTGCTGTGGTCCTGACCCCCCCCCCCATCAGTGTGCCTGGGAGGTGTGGCCGGCTGTGGAGGGGGAGCTCCAGCCAGGAGGTATTCATTTCCGCCCTGGTGACCTCCCCCTCTTTGTTCAGCCTTAAGTCAAGCATGAATTAAGTGTGAAGCCATCTTGAGCCAGCCTGGGCTAGAAATAGAGAGGCCAGAGGAGATATGGCAGGGGCTTTTCCCAGACTCATTGGTAATTTAGGGGGCCCTGGGAGGGGGCTGGGCATGGAAAGGGAAGCCCAGCAGCCACAGACCAGCTTGGTGGGTACAAAGTGAGCACCCAGCCCAGGCTGCGGCCATCTAGGACCCCACTGGACCGAGTTCTGGGCCTGAGGCCATGCTAGGCTGAGTGGGGGCTTCCACAGCCATAGGGACAATAGGGGCACTCCGCCTCCTTCTCCTCTTCCCTTCCCTTCCCTTCCCAGACTGTCTTTCTTCTGTTCTGATCCCAGCCTCTTCCCCAGTTCCCTCCGTAACCCTGTAGACTCTTCCTTTCCCCGGCTCCCCATTTTTCTAGCTCCTTTCCTGCCAGCCTGCAGTGGCTTTGATAACCCACCAGGCCTGGTGCCTGAAAGCACCACAGTTCAGTTCCTGTTTTCTAGCAAGCCTGGGGTTTACATGTCAGGCTCTTGTTAAAAACAGGAAAATGCAACAGTTGTGTCTCCATACTAAACTGGCCAGGTGTTCCACCCAGCCACCCCAGTCAGCGGCTTGAGAAGTGGCAAACTGACCCAGAGCCAGGGACCTCCGTTCAGTCCCACAAGCCCTCTGTACCTCCCTCTCCTCCCTCTAGGTGGGTGTGAGAGGTCGGTGAGAAGGGGTCGGGAGGCAGAAGTAGGCACACGAGCAGGGCGTGTAGCACAGACCTGTAATCCGAGCGCTCAGGATCCTGAGGCAGGAGGATGGCAAGTTTGGATCCCCAGAACCGACATAAAAAGCCAGTACAGTGGTGATTGCTTGTAATACCCACACTGGGAAGGCAGAGACAGGCAGACCTCTGAAGCCCACTGGCCAGCTAGCCTAGCCTATTTGGCAAAGTTTCAAGGCAATAGAGACCTTGTCTCAAAAGGTAAGAAGGTGCCCAAGGACTGACACCCAAGATTGTCCTCTGACTTCCACACCCACATACACGCACAGGCATGCACACATACCCAGACTCACACGGGAATGAAACGGGACAGCTGGGAAGGTGGGAACGCCCAGCTCTACTTCCCCAAATCCTGGGCCAAGACTTCCTCCAAGTCAGTATCTTTGTCTTTGACACAGGACTGTCCTCGATATGGAGGCAAGCGAGGGGCACCAGGCTCCCAGGGCCTGGCGAGGGGCAGCAGGCCCTGCCCTGTGGTATGCAGTCTGGCCTGCCGTGCTGTGTGCTGTGCTGTGTGCTGTGCTGTGTGCCGTGCTGTGCCATCTGGGCTGTTTGTGCTTCTAAGTCTGTCTTTCCCTGTCCTCATCTCTGCTTTCTGGTACATTCTACCCCTCTTCTTTCCTCCCCCGGTCCCCAGGCTGTTCCCCTGGTATGCAGTTGGGAGGGACGCAAGGAGTGTGCCCTGTGTGTCTGTGGCCTGTGCCTATGCCTTGGGATAGAGTGGAGGGTTTTCTGCCTCGGTGTCCCCCCAGGGACTTTACATTTCCTTCCCCTCCAGTCCATCTGAGGAAGCCCACTCTTGCTCATGTCTGATGGTTGTGTTGACCTTGTTGGGACCTCAAGACACCCCATGTCCCATGCCCAGGTTCACCGTGATGACACCTGAGTCCTCCTTGTCCACATCACAGATCTGATGAAGGGGCCCAGGAGAGGCTGGAGGGATGCCACCTCCTGTGCTGTTACCCTGTCAGAGGAATTCCTGCCCAAAGCCTGAAAGCTCTCAGGGCCCCCAAGCTGAAGGACCACAGCAACATTCACCATGGCAGGCAGAAAGTGACACTGTCCCCTCCAGGGGACCAGGTTGCTCAGGTGGCCTCACAAAGCACTGTGAGAACATGAGAAAGGGTCATGTTCCACTAGTGAGGCAGAGCTGAAGAGCGACAGTGCCGAGTCCCATCTGGAACAGTCTCCATCATGAGTGTGGCCTCAGATGTCCTCTAAGATGGCTCCGGGCAGCTGGCACTAAGGGGCCATGGTGTCCTCAGATGGGCAGAGCCCAGCCTTGACTTAGTGAAGTCTGTGGCTTCCTGCGGCAGCTGTTTGGCTGCGTCTCCCTACAGAACCAGGAAGGGGAGGGGTGCAAACAGGCCGTGAGCATCCTGCCTCTGTCACTGAAACCTCCTTCCTTTACAGGGTCCTGATGGGCTGCCTGTGCCTGGCTGCTGGCATAAGGTATCTAACAGGGAAGGGTCTCAAGGGTGGGCCTGGAAGAGTTGAGGCAAGGAAGTTAGAGGGTCAGAGAGGGTCCCTGGGGACCAGGCACCATCACCCAGAGGTTTGAGTCTCTGTGCTACCATCCAGCACAGCAGCTGAACAGCCATGTTTCCCAATAATGTTTGTGACTTTGCTGTCACCTAGCTGAGGCCTGGGGCTTGGTCCTGGCTGAGGTGCGTCACCCACCTTGTTGGTCATCTGGGCCTCAGTTGGTACCTAGCCTGGCCAGTGTGAAATCATTAGGGGCTTCCTGGGACTCATCTAACCACCCCACCGAGAGGGGCCCGGGCAGAAACGTGAGGCCACCCTTGTTCCTGAAGAAATGGGTAGGGTGGAGTTGCCGGCTGGGGCCACGCGACCTCTCCGAGACCCTTCCGTCACTCACCTTCGTTCTCTTCCTTCTTTTCCAGTGATCCTCAGACAACGTTCCCAATCTGTACAGATCCGTGTGGACGGTTTTAATTTTTGTAAAAAAACAAAACAGTAATATATTGATCTTCTTTGATGGGATGCACCAACTGTGGCCTTGTAACATTTGAGAGCGAGCCGGGCTGCCCCAGGACAGTCCACACAGGAAGCCAGCAGGAAAGCTGAAGAAGTCTGTGCTCGAGGGGGCCCTGCACGGCCTGGCTTTCCCAGGGAAGGAGACGAAGGTGAAAGTGCCTGGCTTGGGTGAGGACGGACAGAATCCAGGTTGGGCCTTCGATCACCTGATTAGCACTGCACACAGCTGTCCCCCGAAGCCCTTCTGCCCCAGTTTCACGCCATACCCGACGACGCCCTGATGGACAGCAGCTACGTGTGCTGTGACTTCTAGCCTCTGGACTCAGCCAGTCTGCTGCACTGGGACCCTGAGTCTACTAAGGCAAGACAAGGTTCCCCGGAGCCCAGCACTCGGGGAGGAGGCAGCAGAAGCTCCACCCAAGCTCAGCAGACTGCTTCCCACCCCAACAGACCGAAGCTAGCTTGTCACAGGTGCATGTGTCTTTGGCCTTGAGAAGGCAAGGCTGTGAATGTCGTGGTGTGGAGCCAGCTATACGCAGGCCAGTGTCCCCTAACTGAGGGGGCTAGAGAGGCCCATGGGTACTGGCTACTACTTCCTGCCTGTCTCCTTACCACCTCACCCAGAACAGGGACAGAAAGGGGCTTTGCCACCCTGAGGAGACAGGTCTCATTCGCCCCCAAGTCTCCCACTCAGAACTCTGGTCAGCCTGGCAGAAATGGGCTCCCAGTGAGTGACACAGAGGCCACGAACCCCAAGGCTGGCCCACAGCAGATCCAGGAGGTGCACTTGCAACAGAGCCCCCTCCCCTTTCAGGAGAGGCTTTGCCATCTCTGACAAAGTTTCCCAGCCACCAGCTCTATCCCAGGTGTCTTGCCTCCCCTCTCCATGTAAAGGCATCACTGTGTGTAATAAATCACGAATGTGTGTCTGGGTGTGCCTGTCCTTGCACACAGCCCTGGGCGTCTGTGGCTGAGTTTCATACTGACAGTTCCTGGCTGGCAATGGGAAAAGGGCTCTCTCTGGGACAGAGCCATTCCAGAAACCAGAGGATGTAGTTCAAGGAGATAGGAAGGATACAGGCTCAAGACCCGCCCCACACGTCCCAGCTGAGTCCTGAGACCAGTCAGCTGATGTCACTAAGCCCCTGTGTGCCCGTCTGTTGTTCTGATCAGGGACTGTTGCATACCAGCACCCCAAAACCTGTGGCCTTAAAATGTTGATTCTCTCTCTCTCTCTCTCTCTCTCTCTCTCTCTCTCTCTCTCTTTCTCTCTTTCTCTCTCTCTGTCTCGGTTCTAGGGGTTCATAGGCTCAGCTGAGTGGCTCTCTCTCAGACGCTCCCTCATCTAGTAGTGGTTAATCCCAGTCAGCTAGGACCCTGAATACCTATAGCTTTCTGCGTGGCCTGGGCTTCCTCATACCATGGAGACTGGATTCTCTGGAAGCTGTGTCACCTTTTTATGGCCAAGCCTCCAAAATCATATGGTCACCTGCCAGAGTCAAAGGTTTATCCCAATTTAAGGGGAGAAAGATCTACCTCTCAGTGAGGAAAGTATCAGTGTCATATTTTAAAGAGAACATATGGAATGGTAGATCTTGTATCCCTCTTTTTTTCAACAGGATCTTGTGTAGCCCTGCCTGGCCTTGAACTCACTATGTAGCCAAGGGTGACCTTGAACTTCTGATTCTCCTGCATCTATTCCCAAGTGCTGGGAATACAGATGTGCACCACCATGCCTGGCTTATACAATGCTGGGAATCGAACCTAGAGCTCTGTGCAAAGTAGTGTGTAGCCAAGTGCTCTACCAACTGAGCACCGTCCCCAGCCCTTGTTATGGCATCTTACATAATGCCTCCTGCCACCTCATCGGTAACATGAGACCTTAATGTTTAAAACTCAGCCAGCGGGCTGGAGAGATGGCCTAGCGGTTAAGAGCACCGACTGCTCTTACAGAGGACCCGGGTTCTATCCCCAGCACCCACATGGCGGCCGAGAGCCGTCTGAAACTCCAATTCCAGGAGAACTCCAGCTCCAGGGGAATCCGAGACCCTCTTCTGACCTCTACGGCATTGCACGACACGGGTGCACAGACCTGCATGCAGACAGTACATTGATACACATACAGAAATAAATAAAATTAATAAAAAGAAAACTCAGCCAGGGTTTATGGGGGTTAACCTTGTGGGAGGCACAGAGAGTTTAGGACAAGTCAGATGTCCCAAAGCACCTGGGGCTGGGTGTCATCCCTCCTCCCCACTCTAAGAATGAGTGGTAACCACAGCCGTGCAGGATAGGTGCATGCCTTACCCTAGCTGGTCCTTGGAACAACCCAAATGTGCCTGTTTTCACAATAACAAAACCAAGCTCTTCCTGTGGGTGTAGGAGGTACCCGGGGTGGCAGTGTCTCAGGCCTCCTTCCTCTGAGGACTAAGATTTAAGGAGGGTCATACTATGGCTGGAAGACAGATGTGCTGGTGACTAACGGGACTCACTGGTGTCGGTGCCTGCCCTGGAGATGCAGCTCAGCCTCCCGAGCCTGCCGCACGCACTCCTTCTGCCCAGGAGCGTCACTTGATTCCCTCACCAGCCCTGTGAAGAAAGGGGCTGCTGAGTTTATAGGTGGGAAATCTGTGGCTCAGAGTCGGTAGGCACCTGCCTGGGGACCCACAGCCAGGCTGGAGTGACAGGCTTGAGACTGGACCCACACTTGGAAGTCATCTAATTTGTCAGCCCCATGACCACAGGTAGAGCTCTGTGGAAGTTGAAGCCCCCACCCCTTCTTCAGACATCCTAGGGAGGCGGGGGCTCTGCACCATCCTGCTGCACAGGGCCATTCTTGGCCCGTTGCTGCCCCCTTGTGGCTTCATACCTTGTGTCCTTGAGGAGGCTGTAGATAGAGGCCCCTGAGTCCTCCAGAGAGGCTGTGGAAGAACGGCTTGTTGAAGGCCCCAACAGAGACACTGGGGGACTGGGGGACTGGGGCTACCTCAACAGATAACCCTCAAGGACTAAGAGGGCTTGGGTATCCCTTCCAAGTAGGGCACTTCTCTGTCAGACTTACAATTCTGGAAAGAGAACACATTTACGGAGGCCTGGAATGTTCCATGACACCTAAGTTAACCACCAGGACCACTTAATGACTCCTTCCTCAGAAGCTTGAGGGATAGTTCCAGCACCCCATGGGTGGAGTCAAGGATAGCACATATCTGAAAGGCATGGGACGGCCCTGCCCAGTGGGGACTCTGCTCACTGAGATTGCGGCTGAGAAAACCCTGTTCAAGGGGGTTTCATTGGGATTTGGAGGTTGTTCATCTGCTTGTTGACACAGGGTCTCAATGTGCAGCCCAAGCTATCTTCGCACTTGCAATCTTGCCTCAGCCTCAGCCTGGGATTTTACATTGGCACCATCATGCCCAGCCCTAAATTCAAGTCTTGCTCAGCCACTTCGTCCCTCTCATCCCTCCCTCTGAGCCTCCAATGTTGCCTTGAAGGCGGGGTGTGTGTGTGCTTAGCATAGGGCCAGGGGTAGGAAGGAGGGTGTTCGTAGAAACTGGAGCCCATTAGATATCTTAGCCTGGACTGGCCAATTGTAACATTTTCTGACTCTGGGCATCTGGGGAGCAGGTAAGATGTTAGTTGGGTCTGGCTGCAGCCTTTTCTCCCAGTACCACAAGGCAGGGAAGGCCTCTAGGCCAACCTGAATGCTTGAGCTATGCTGTCTAGGGTAGCTGTTTAGGCTACAAGACCAAGCAGAACTCAGACAGACAGACAGACAGACACACACACACACACACACACACACACACACACACACACGGAGAGGGAAAGAGACATAGACACCATAAAAAGGTGAAAGGTCAAAGTGTGGAGGAACAACGGGCTTCTACCACCCTGGGAACTGTGACTACAGTCCCACTGACAGGGGTCTCAGGAGCATTCATCCTCAAGAAATGAATAGTACCAGCCACAAACAGTTTAATTTTCTTGGTTAGTGTGGGAGAACTTTGAGAGAATCCTGTAAATCATTCAGTTCCAGTTTTAGAATTAGAAATAAGAAACTCCACTCAATTTGATGAAAAGTTCTGTACTGGATGGTGGTGATTGGATATTGCAAAGGGAGTGTAGTAATGCCACTGAATTGTACTCTTAAAGATGGTTAAAATGGTAAAGCATGTTATGTATATTTCACCACAATAAAAATACAAGACTATAAGGATGTTAATAAATGCCTTTTGTGATTTAGAATTTTATGGGAATGAGAAGAAATGAGCTGTGTGTGGAATGAGGGTGGGAGCCTCCCTCCTGCGACTTGATGAACCCTTGTCCCAGGGCCCCCCAGAAGGGGGTACCTCTCTGCGCTCTAAGCTCTCTGCCCCTCAGAGGCCTTTCTCTGGTCGTGGCTGAAGTCCCGCCTCTGAACTGTGCTTGGGAGCGAAGTCCTCTCTTTTCTGAGCTGTTCCAAGCCCTTCCTCACTACTCCCTGCATTGAGACATCTGGGCTCACCCTGCCTGGCAGGGAGGGACCCGGCAGGGCCCTTCCTGGGTGGAGACAGCCGAACCCACTGCACCGCCCCCGCCGTCTGCCAGCCTCACGCTGGGTGCCAGCCACTTAACGCTAACAGGGCGTCATATCTTTTGCTGGGGTGGGCAGGGTGGAAGCCAACTGGCCCGAGCGTGACCTGCTGAAGCACAGAGTCCCGCTCAACTGGGTGACCTGGGGACACTTTCCTGGAAGGAAAACTGCAGGGGCCGGAGGACCGAGGGTCGAGCTACACGGTGGCCACACAGCCGCCTTTCACCCAGTGGAGAGAACAATACGCGAGCGCGTGACTCACTGACCTCAAATGGAAGTGAGCCCTTGGGGTGGGGCCTAAGCTCAAGCCCCGCCCATTAACCACGGGGACGGAGCAGGGCCGGTGGGAGGGAAGGAGACTGTGGGACCTGTGGGGCAAGGCCAGGACAGGACTGTGGGTGGACGGGGCCTGTGGGGGCGGAGCCTGCGGGCAGGAGGAGCCTATGTGGGGCCTGTGGGCCGAGCGGGGCCTGAAGGAGGGAAGAGGCCTCCAGGAGAGGAGGGAAGGGGCAAGTAGTACGGGCGGGGCCTCGGTCCTCGCCGCTCCACTCTGCCAGGGCGGCGCCATGGCCGCGGACCGGCGCGCCAAGGCCGCCACTCTGGCCCTGAGGCGGAAGCTGCTCAGGTACCGGGCGGGC
Organism: Rhizomys pruinosus; assembly: GCA_009823505.1. Classification (NCBI taxonomy): domain Eukaryota; kingdom Metazoa; phylum Chordata; class Mammalia; order Rodentia; family Spalacidae; genus Rhizomys; species Rhizomys pruinosus. Next base: position 1,220,163 of record VZQC01005388.1, read on the forward strand.
AGCGGGGAGGCGCGCACAGCGCACTGCTCACAGCGCATGCGCGTTCTCCCGGAGCCGCTGACTTCCCAGTCTCAGCCGAGATGCAGCCCACTAAGGACCTGGGTCCGGCTTGAGAGCGGCCTGGGCGGGGCAGGGCGGGGCCGGGTCGTGTCCCGGCGGCTGAGAGGAAGTCTGCACTTGGCCTGCTCAGGGACCCTCGATGCCACGTGCAGAGGAGGTGGTGGCCGGAGCTTGGAGCCCCGCCACTGGGCTGCCCAGAGATGCTCAGGGCTGGGGGGACGGCTCGTCCTGCGGGTATCCGTCCTCATGCAGCCATACCAAAGCCCCTTTGCCCAGGACCCAGGGACTGATGTGGGCACGTGCAGAAATGGTCACCACCACTGAGGCTTAAGACAAGGCTTAACACGACCTTGGCAACTTCTCGCCCCATCTTGTTCCTCTTCTTTGGAATTGGGAGGTGGGAGGGGCAGAGTGAGGCCGTCAGGGAAGCCACAAGCTGCCCTGCTTCAAGCTTCTGTCCTCGGGGAGCCCCCCACTCCAAGTCCTCAGACATGGCTGTCCATTCTCCACCTGTCCCCACAGCTCTTCCTGCAGACTCTTTTTTCCTGAGGATCCTGTTAAGATTGTTCGAGGCCAGGGGCAATACCTGTACGATGAACGAGGGGCAGAATACATCGACTGCGTCAACAATGTGGCTCACGGTCAGTATCCCACCGCAGGCTGCCGGGGCAGGAGCAGAGGCTGAGGCTCTGAACCTGGTTCCAAGGTGACCAGGGGTTGAGAGGCCCAACCGAGCTGAGCCATGCTGATGTGCAGAGAAAGCCCCAATCTTTGTGTCTGAGTTTTGCCTGCATGTATGTAAGAGCAGGACGTTTGTGCAATGCCCACGGATGCCAGAAGAGGGCGTTCAGTCTCCCGGAACTGGAGTTATGGGCAGCCGCCATGTGGGTGCTGAGAACCGAACCCCTGGTCCCTGCGAGAGCAGCCAGTGCTCTTAACCGCTGAGCTCTCCAGCCCTGAAGCCTCAATCTTTGTAAAGTAGCCAAGGAAGGCCCCGCACCGCGGCTGTGCTAAAGCAGGCTGGAGTCAGAGGTCCAGGTGTGAAGGTCCAAGTTCCACTTGGAGCCCGTGACAAGCTCCATTTGCAGCAGATCGCTGAGCCATGACCACCTGTGCAGCATGGCCTTCACCAGAGCAGGGTCATGACAGCAAGCCCTCAGCCTTGGCTGTTGAAGATGGCTCAGGAAACTGAAGTAGAAATTCAACTAGCCGGGGCTGCCAGAGCTGATGGAGGAAAGGGAGGTCAGACTTAGCAGGTACACTGGAGGCAAATAAAGGTTAAAAGTCAGGGCTCCAGTTCCAGCCTGCCTCATGTTGCTGTCATCTGCTTACTAACTCTGTGACTTGGAGGAAGTTACTTAATCCCCTGAGTGTTAATGCTCATTTGGACAACAGACATGATAACCTAGCTATCACCTCCCAAGTGTTTTAAGTAACTGTGACTACCGTAACTTGCTGTCAGTGAGCTTGGCAGGTGGTGAGCTTGCGGACCTCTGCTTACCCTTAGCATCATCACCTGCTCACAGTCCCACCTGGGCCCTACCTTTGTCCCAGATGGTCTCAAGACACCTCCCTGAAGGGATGAGTTTTCTAGACAGTGCTTCTGCCTCTGCCGGACGATCTTTTCCTTCTGCTAGAAGGAAGCTGTTTTTATCCTAGGACCGCTGCTGTTTTAGCACAGCTGTGGTGCAGGGCCTTCCTTGGCTACTATACAAAGACTGAGGCTTCAGGGCTGGAGAGCTCAGTGGTTAAGAGCACTGGCTGCTCTCACAGAGGCCAGGGGTTCGGTTCTCAGCACCCACATGGCCGCTGCCCATAACTCCAGTTCCAGGAGACTGAACGCCCTCTCTGGCCCTTTCAGACCTTCCAACTCAGAACCATCATTTCTGTGCCTCCCCCCAACATCAGCTTCCCTTTTCCACCTCTCCCTCTGAAACTGGGTCTCCCCTGGCCAGGTTTGCAGATGGATCTAGGGGGGAGCGGGATGTCTGGTGGGGCTGGCTGAATGGAGTCAGCCATGTGATGAAGGTGGCCCTCTTGCAGTGGGGCATTGCCACCCCCTCGTGGTCCAAGCTGCACATGAACAGAACCAGGTGCTCAACACCAACAGCCGATACCTGCATGACAACATCGTGGACTATGCACAGAGGCTGTCAGAGACCTTGCCGGAGAAGCTTTCTGTGTTTTATTTCCTAAATTCTGGGTAAGTAGAGGTCAGAAAGAATGAGGTGACACTGGAGAGGGATCCAGAGTCTTATCAGCCAGGTGGGAAGCTGTTTTTATCCTAAGACAACCGGAAAACTTTCAGGTTTTAACCGGGAAGGTGGTGTCAGGAGGCTAAGATAAACAGAGGTGGCTCCTGCTGGGCACTCATCTAATGGTAGCAATGACAGACTCCGGCAGATGATCACATTCCAACATATGGTATCTGGATTATGGTCATGACTACAGTTACAGATAAGGAGGCAGCAGTTCAAAGAAGGGGCTACATGGTAGAGTACTTGCCTAGTATGCACAAGGCTCTTCCATCCCTACAAAATAAAAAGAGCAGGAGAGAAGGAAGGGGTTGGCAGGGAAATGGAACAGTGAGACTGGAACCCCTCTGGAGAGAGCTGGGCACAGGTAAGCAGCTGGTCCTGTTGGCTCCTTCCACTAAACCCTCTGTGTAGACTCCAGTGCTTCATCTTGCCAAGTCCTGAGCACTCTGTGCTCCCTTACCTATCTCAGCAGAGTCTGACAGAGCTGACACTGTCTCTAAAGATGTTTTTTTCCTCTTGCTTCCAGGATACCCTGCTCTCGAGTCCACCAGCACTGAGGCCACTTCTCTAACTCTGCCAGTTCTTCCCCTGTCCTGTGAGGCAGGTTTCCCTCTAAGACCTCTCCCTCTGCAATATCATTTATCTGCTTATGTGCCATCCATGTGATGGAGACTTGTAGGTCTGTATCAAGAACCCAGATGCCTCCTGTCTGTTTACCTTAAGGTTCTGAGGGGCCACTTGACCTCTGCCAATCAGCTCAAGCTTCACATATCCAAAGACAGTAAAGAACTGACTTCTTCTACTAATGCTTGTTGTGAGGTCATGACACTAGTTCTCCCTGATCCAACTCCATGCCCCTAACACACACACACACACACACACACACACACACACATCTGTACAACTCTCACCTGTATGTGGTCAGGGGCAAAACCACACACACACACACACAGAGCCCTGCCCCATCTGCCTCCAGGACATCACTCTGTCCATCCCCATGGCCACCATCTGCTGTCATCCAGGTGGCCTGCAGGGCCTCCTCACTACCCCATTCCCTTTAGAAACACAGCCAAAGGCCTAATTTGAGAGTCAAGTCACCCTTTCTCTGCTTCACTGGCTTTGCATGGCACTGAGATGACAAATCCAGCTCCTTCCCAGCCCTGGGGACATGGTCCCACACATGTGCACCCTTATCTGCCTGCCCTCCTTGATCTGGTCTCCCCAAGCTCCCTCCCAGCCCTGGGGACATGCACATCTGCACCCTTATCTGCCTGCCCTCCTTGATCTGCTCTCCCCAAGCTCCTTCCTACACAGGACCTGTGTATGTTCTGTCCCTCTGCCTGGAATCTTCCCCATCAGGACTTAGGACAGGAGTCACCTCCTTGCAGGAGTACCACTGATTCTGGTCTCTTGGTTGCTAGGGTAGCCAAAGCATAAGATCCCAGGCTAAGGGCTTAAGCAATAAAAATGCATTTTCTCACACTTCAGAAAGCTAGGAGTCCCAGACCCTAGGGTCAGCAGAGTTAGCTTCCCCAGGGGCCTTGCTCCTAGGCTTACACATGGCTGTCTTCCCACCACCCTCACAGGACTGGCCATCCATGTCCAAATGCTCCTAGTATTTCCTTGTGAATCCACAACTCTTCTCATAAGGACACCCGTCATATTGGACTGGGGCTTGCCCCAAGGGCCTCCTTTTTACTTACCTCTTTAAAGGCCTCATCTCCAACTGCAGTAGCAAACAGGCCATTCTAAAGAACTGGGGTTAAGGCTTCCATATACTCATTTTAGGGGAATACCATTCATTAGCCTTTAACGCCCTCCATTCAGTTCCCTCTCCCTCACCACCTGTGTCCAGTACTAGTACTTAGAAAAACTATCTCAGAGCTGGAGAGATGGCCTAGTGGTTAAGAGCACCAACTGCTCTTCAGAGGACCCCGGTTTGATTCCCAGCACCCACATGGCGGCTGAGAACTATCTTTAACTCCAGTTCCAAGGGAATCTGACGTCCTCTTCTGACCTCCACGGCACTGCACAACACGGGTGCACAGACCTGCATGCAGATAGTACATTCATGCACATAAAATTATTTTTTTAATTAAAAAATAAAAAAAAGCCGGGCACGGTGGCACATGCCTTTAATCCTAGCACTTGGGAGGCAGAGGCAGGTGGATCTTTGTGAGTTCAAGGCCAGCCTGGTCTACAAAGTGAGTTCCAGGTCAGCTGGGGCTACAAGGAGACCCTGTCTCGAAAAGACCAAAAAAAGAAAAAAAAAAAATGGGTGTGATGGCACATGCCTTTAATCCCAGCACTTGGGAGGCAGAGATAGGCAGATCTCTGTGAGTTCAAGGCCAGCCTGGTCTATAGGGAAACCCTGTCTCAAAAAGACAAAGAAAAACTATCACTATGCCTTTTTGTGTATGTGTGGCTTTCAAGACACAGCAGAATTTGTTTGAGGAGGACCAGGGCTCACCTGTCTCACCTGTTTCCACTCTGCTCCTAGCACACGAATGAGCAATGTCTAACCAAATGGTGTCCTAAGAGTCCTCCTGCTGCTGGAAGAGCTCCTCTATGGAGAGCCCTCAAATGGCATCCCAGGTCATACCCACACTTTCTGCCACAGGTCAGAAGCCAATGACCTGGCCTTGCGCCTGGCTCGATGCTACACAGGACACCAAGACGTGGTAGTATTAGACCAGTAAGTACAACTCAGAGTCCTGTCCACTCTAGAACCCTGGGCCCAAGTGCTTGTTACCAGTCAGCAAGGCTTCAACCCTAGTCACCCTTGGGCAGGAAGGACCTTGGAGCTAACGTGGCAGACGACCAGGCCCCAGTGACAGCTCCCCGAAGGTGCTGTCTTCAGCCCAACTTCCTGGGAAGGTAGCTGCTGGGGAGTGAAGTTGGTCCTACATTGAAATATCCCAATTGTTCCAGCTCTGCTCCCATATTCAGTAACTGGTTACGCCTGAGACCTAAGAGGTGAAATGATTAGCATTGTGATTGTAAGTAGCCTTTCAGAAAGTCACTCTAAGGCCCATGCTTATCCCCAGACCAAGGTCTTGGTACCTCTGTCAGGAAGACAGACCACTCCAGTTAATACATGCCACCCCTAAGTCCATCATCCTTCTGTCCCCAGTGCTTATCATGGTCACCTGAGCTCCCTGATCGACATCAGCCCCTACAAGTTCCGGGACCTGGATGGCCAGAAGGAATGGGTCCACGTGGTATGCACTTCCCACAACAGCAACAGGTCGGTACCCACCCCCACCCTGGATGACCCGGTGCTGTCACTCCCTGCAGGCTCCTCTCCCAGACACCTATCGGGGCCCTTATCGGGAAGACCACCCCAGTCCAGCTGAGGCCTATGCCAGTGAGGTGAAGCACCTGGTGAGCAGCGCACAGGAGCGTGGCAGGAAGGTAACCACACCCACCAGTCCAGTGAACGTCATGTCCACCGAAAACTCAGACATTGAAAACATGAAATGGCCCAAGCCTGGTGGTGCGAGCATGTCATCTCACCTATTTGGGAGGCCATCTGTGCTCTGTATATGACGGTCAAGGCCAGCCTGAACAACTTAGTAATGCCCTGTATGAAATTTTAAAAAACATAAACCGAAGGATGGAAATACAGCTCACTGGTGGAGTGCTGCCTAACGTGTGAATCCCAGTGCTGCGTAAAAGAAAGCAGATCCAACCCGGCATGGTGGTGCACGCCTTTCATCTCAGCACTCAGGAGGCAGAGGCAGGCAGATCTCTCTCAAGGCCCAGCCTGGTCTACATAGTGAGTTCCAGGACAGCTGAGACTACAGGGAGACCCTGTCTCAAAAAGATTGATGGATGGATTGACAGTCGGACAGACAGATTAAATAAATAAATAAATAAATAAATAAATAAATAAATAAATAAATAAATAGCAGAGGCCCTGCCCTTAGAGAATTTAGTGCTGGGAGAGGGGTTGCTGCTCAATAAATGCCCAGCAGAGTTTTAGTGCACTGACAAAAGGGTATATAGAGGTACATCCTGGGTTATACGGGACTCCAAAGGCCTAGGCTGGATGGTACTGGGTCTAAAAGCAGCTTCAGAGGAGGTTGCTATAGGGTTACATAGTAAAAAGTGAGTGGGAGTTAGCCACTCACAGCAGGGCAGGAAGCAGAAGAGTAAGGGCTGTCTTAGTGAATACCTATGTGAAGGCAAGGACCATATGAGTTGGGCAGACAGGCAGGTGGACAGGTGGGCCTAGAGAGGCAGACAAAACTCACATTCCCAGGGACCCAATATTATGCTGAGCAGCTGGAACTCTATCCTAGAGGACCTCAACAGCAGGAGAGGAAACCTGGCAACTGGGCTGTTTTCTCACTTTGTATTATGTGCAGGACAGATTTCAAGGAGGCAGCCTAGGGACAAGGGACCCTGAGGAGACCTGCCCAGGGACGTCTATGGAAATTCTGTAGAGAGCCACACAGGGGACACAAGCCGGCCCTAGAAAACAAGGCTTCCAGTGATAGTGACTGAGGTGAAGGCTCTCTGAAAGACTGAAGGAATGACAGAGATAGACATGGAGTAGATGGCAAAAGACAGGCTGTGGGGACAGGGAGGTTTATAGAACCAGCCCAGGGTCCAAAGCCACTTTTTTTTTTTTTTTGTCTTTTTGAGACAATCTCCCCGTAGCCCCAACTGTCCTGGAACTCACTCTGTAGACGAGGCTGGCCTTGAACTCACAGAGATCCACCTGCCTCTGCCTCCCGAGTGCTAGGATTAAAGACGTGCGCCACCTCGCCTGGCCAAAGCCACTTCTAAAGAGCCTGGAAAGAACACTACCATGGCTGCAGCAGGGCCTGGGGACCAAGTTCCCATTCTGATGACTATCCTGTGTGCCAGAGAAGCCTCCAAAGCAGGTCCAAGATGGACACAGTTGGGAAATCAATCCCTGCTTTGAAGCAGGGCAACAATGACCTCAGTGTCCTGGTCGAAGCATCATCTGGGGCAGCAAGAGACAGGAAGAGCTGTCTAGTTAGGCAGCATCTGCAGGAGCCCAGTGCAGAAGCAGGCCTGTATCCAGGGAGATCAAACAGGGCACTCAGATGTGGTGAGACGGTGGGTGTCAGATAAGGGAGTGGGATCAAAAACAGCCGCTTTTTGTCCTAGGTGGGATGAGAGTAGTGCTGGTCACCAGATAGGGGACAGGGAAGATAGAGCTTATGGGATAGGAGGGGATGTCCACGAATATAACTAAAGAGGGCAAGCTGAATACAAGGGTTCAGATGAGACCTAATGCCCAAAGGAAGGACTCCATCCCAGCATTAGCACACAGCGCCTGTCTCATCCACAGATTGCAGCCTTCTTCGCAGAGTCCCTGCCCAGTGTGGGTGGCCAGATCATTCCCCCTGCCGGCTACTTCTCCCAGGTGGCAAAGTGAGTAGAAGCCCAAGAAAGGGGAGGCTATAATTGGGTTTCCCAGCATCTATTTGAAATCTACACCCTGGCCTGCTTGACAGTTTTTGGCACAGCCCTTAAAGAAGTAACAGCCCAGAAAAGGCTAGCCATTTTCCCAGGGTGAGAACTCAGTACCCCAAGACTGGTCTCACCACAGCCCCGTCAGCCATCTGTCCTCCTCCACAGGCACATCCACGAGGCTGGAGGGCTCTTTGTCGCAGATGAGATCCAGGTTGGTTTTGGCCGAGTAGGCAAGCACTTTTGGGCCTTCCAGATGCAGGGAGAAGATTTTGTCCCTGACATCGTCACCATGGGCAAGTCCATCGGCAATGGCCACCCTGTTGCCTGTGTTGCCACCACCCAAGCTGTGTCAAAAGCATTTGAAGCCACTGGTGTGGAATACTTCAACACGGTGAGTCAAGGCTTACAGGTCAGGGGAGCCCAGGAGATTGCCTGCCGTAGTCAGTGAAGGCTTCAGGGCTAGCACTCTGCCCAGTACAGAGACTTCTACAATGTCATCCTCAAGGAAGGCACACTGAGGTCAGATTGTTTAAATACCATAAAACATCTTTATTTTATTTATTTTTTTATTTTTGTATGTGTATGAATGTACTGTCTGCATGTAGGTTTGTGCACTCGTGTCGTGCAATGCCGCAGAGGTCAGAAGAGGGTCTCGGATTCCCCTGGAGCTGGAGTTAAAGACGGTTTTCAGCCGCCATGTGGGTGCTGGGGATCGAACCCGGGTCCTCTGCAAGAGCAGTCGGTGCTCTTAACCGCTAGGCTCTCCAGCCCCATAAAACATCTTTAAAGAGCAATGTTAGCCAGGCATGTTAGCCAGGCATGGTGGTACACGTTTTTAATCCCAGCACTTAGGAGGCAGAAGCAGGTGGATCCCTATGAGCTTGAAACCAGCTTGGTCAACATAGCAAGTTCCAAGCCAGCAGGGGCTACAGGGAGACCCTGTGTTATTAAAAAAAAAAAAAAAAAGTTGGGGCTGGAGAGATGGCTCAGCGGTTAAGAACACTGACTGCTCTTCCAGAGGACCTGGGTTTGAACCCCAGCACCCATGTGGCAGCTAAGAACCATCTTTAGTGGGCCTGGTGTCTCACGCCTTTAATCCCAGCACTCGGGAGGCAGAGGCAGGTGGATCTCTGTGAGTTCAAGGCCAGCCTGGTGTACAGAGCAGATCTCTGTGAGTTCAAGGCCAGCCTGGTGTACAGAGCGAGCTCCAGGCCAGCTGGGACTAAAGGGAGATCCTGTCTCAAAATGTTAATCCAACAGTTGTCACAGAGATTTGGTTTTATAAAATACTCAAAGGAGCCAGGCGTGGTGGTGCATGCCTTTAATCCTAGCACTTGGGAGGCAGAGGCAGGCGGATCTGTGAATTCAAGGCTAGCCTCGTCTACAGAGCGAGTTCCAGGCCAGCTAGGGATACAGGGAGACCCTGTCTCGAAAAGACCAAAGGAAAAAAAAAATACATAAAGGAGAAGAAATATAGACTCAAGAACTCCTTCCAGAAGCTGCCCACCCTGTGGCAGATGTTGGAGCCAGAAAACTACTGAAGCTGAGCCTTGGAAACAGGAGGTCTAAGAGCACAGTGCCCATCACAGTGTAGAGGAAGGATGGTTCCTTGTCCCCGGGGCACAGGCAACATCGCTTTCCGACTCAGGCTCACAAAGCCAGCTCAGTGGCTCAAAGACTGCAGGTTCAGGGTAGGACAGAGCACGGTGCTTCACAGGAACCAGAGCACATCACGGAAGCCCAGGGGTCCTGAAGACGGTGGAACTACACAAAGGGCGCTGCTGTTTTGTTTTCTTTTGCTTTCAAGTGCCAGGAATCAAACCCAGGTCCATTCATGCTAGGCAAGTGCTTTACCACTGAGCTTTACTATACCCCGAAACCCTCATGGAAGGGTTTCAGTCATGGAAAGATGAAGTCTGACCCACTGGAAAAATCTCTGATGGAGTCAGGGAGACTAGTTCTGACCATATGAGTAGGAAAGGACAGAACAGGGCACTCACCATGACTTCCACAAAAAGCCATTTGAATTTTTCACCAAGTGAGGACTTGGCAACATGGACAGGCAGGAAGGTGTGGGCAGTGAGGGGAGTGGCGTCTGAACTGGCCCTTTCAGCATACTGAACCCTGTGCCCAAGTGACAGCTTTTGCTTGAGCAGGCCCGCCAGCCAAGGCAAGGCAGTGGTGTTGGAACAGAAGGGACCCCCCGGGAGGAGGTAGGCACAGGCTAAGGGACAAGTGGTGATGTAGAGCCAGGAGCTGGCCAGGTGAGGAGTGAGGAGGGTAAAAGGCAGAGAACCCCAGGCAGCCTCAACCTGTGTCTTGTTTTACTTGAACCTAAAGTACGTGTAGCTAAATAGTCCCTGGCTCATAAGTGACTTCATCGGGTCTCTCCATTGCTAACCTCTAGTTTATCAGTTGTTTTTTTTCACATTTGTGTTGTATGTGTGTGTGTACCACACACAGCACATGTGGTCAGACGACAACTTGCAGGAGTCAGCCCTTTTCCTCCACCGTGAGTGAGTTCTGGGGATCTAACTCAGGCTTCACAGCAAGTACCTTTTCCTGCTGAGCTATCTTGCTGGCCCTTGGTTATTTATAAACTTGTGGGAAGCTGTCACCTCAAATAGCAGTTAGGATCGACAATAACCTGCATTTACCCTTGTACTTACTCATTCCATTGTCTCCCTCCATGATGACCTCCCTCTGAGTCCCATGCTGTTTACTTTAGTGGAGATTTAACGTGATGCATGTAACTCTGGGACTTTATGGGTATTTTTCACCTGATGTCACATTACCAAGACTCGTCTGTACCTCTCTGCTGCTATGCTTTAAGGTTGCTCCTTCTTTGTCACTGGTGGTGAACAGAACAGTGCTGCTGTAGAAAAACCTTTCAGGTCTCTGTTCTATATACAGAAATTGTTTCTTGGGAGTGAAAAAGATAGGTTATCAATTAACCCAGAAGTGGAACTGCTGGGTCATAGGGTGTATGTCCACATCAGGTGTTAGATAATACGTTTTCCAAAGTATTTCACAGATTAACACCCATCAGGGTAATACTTTGTGCTGCTGTTGTTTGAATTGGGTGGTGGGGGTGGTTTTGGTCTTTTGAGACCTTGTCTTACTGTATAGCCCCTGGCTGGCCTGGTACTTGCTTTGTAGCCCAGCTGGCTTCAAACTCCAGACAATCTTCCTGCCTCAGACTGCCAGGATTACAGGTAAGCACTACATGCTCAGCTTCTCCTTAATACCTTTTCATTTTCCCAGTCAAGTGGAGTGTTAAATGTAGTTCATGAGGTCTTGATATGCTATTCCCTGATTTCAGATTTTATGAAGTATGTTTGTTTTTTGGTCTTTTTGGAACAGAGTCTCCCTGTAGCCCCAGCTGTCCTGGAACTCACTCTGTAGACCAGGCTGGCCTTGAAATCAGAGATCTGCCTGCTCTGCCTCCCAAGTGGTAGGGTTAAAGGCCTGCGCCACCACGCCTGGCTTTGGCTGTTTATTTTTTAATTATTTATTTTCTATGTATATGAGTGTACTGTCTGCATGTAGGTTGGTGCACCTGTGTCGTGCAATGCCAGAGGTCAGAAGAAGGAGTCGGATTCCCCTGGAACTGGAGTTAAAGACAGTTCTTAGCCGCCATGTGGGCACTGGGAATCGAACCCAGGTCCTCTGCAAAAGCAGTCGGCACTCTTAACTGCTAGGCCATCTCTCCAGCCCAGTATTTTTTTTACGTGTATGTATTGTTTGCATGTAGGTTGGTGCACTCGTGTCATGCAATGCCATGGAGGTCAGAAGAGGGTGTCAGATTCCCCTGGAACTTGAGTTAAAGATGGTTCTTAGCCGCCATGTGGGTGCTGGGAATCGAACCCAGGTCCTCTGCAAGAGCAGTCGGCACTCTTAACTGCTGAGCCATCTCTCCAGCCCTTCTTTTTTTTTCTTTTCGAGACAGGGTCTCCCTGTAGTCCCAGCTGGCCTGGAACTCACTCTGTAGACCAGGCTGGCCTTGAACTCACAAACCGCCTGCCTCTGCCTCCCAAGTGCTAGGATTAAAGGGGTGCGCCACCACGCCCAGCTCATCTCCAGCCCTTTTTTAAGACAAATTTTATTGATGCAAAAATTTCATATTGAATTTTTAATGTGATGTTAAATGTTGAATTTTGATTATATTCAAACCTCCTCTCCCCCACCCCACCCCCTGACTCCATGTCTTCTATTAGCAAATGAAAAACTCCGTCTTACATAGTACCTCTGAGATGGGTTGCAGAAAATTAAGGTGTCAATGATTTATAATTCTTATGTATATGTTCCAAAGTGAGGACCTACTCCCTTTTCTATGTATGTAGTTGAAGTCAGAATACGCCCAGGTTTCTTGGATGAGATTTTCACTCTTAATTTTGGTTTCTCTTATACACTGCTTAGGAATGTCAAATAAGGGTTTCTCTTTCCTCAGCAGTTAGAAAAACTTGGTTTTCTTCATCAAAGTTCATCAGCCTTTGCATAAAGATTACACTTTGGCTGTTTCCAGACCTCCCCTCACTGAGGGGTCTACAGTGACTCCACTGTACATCAAGGCATTCTCCAACAGGCTGTTTCCCATCATGGTTTTACTATGGGTAAAAGCAGCAGCTAGATCCTCACAGCAGCCACTGATTAGCTAGCAGGCCTCCAATCCAAGATTCTGAGTGACATTCGGGATGCTTCACGGCTTTGCAGGGCAGCTTTACCCCAGTGTCCTCTAGCTTATTTTCTGAAATCTGTAAATTTCTCAGATTCCTATTGCTGTGAGGCAGCCACTGGGTGATGATGGTCTGCCAACCATGGGTGCCACTAGGGTGTGTGGGTGGGCAGGCCAACTCTGCCCTGTGTGCATGGGGTGACTAGGCCAGTGTGGTTCTGCCATGTTGGTTCCCCAATTTTCTTCTCACAAGTCGAGTTCAGAATTTTAGTCTCTTGGGAGCCACTGCCTGGGCACACCTCATCCCACCAGCATAATTTTTGGTTGTTTTTTTTTTTTTTTTTTTCTTGGTATTTTTATTTTGTCTTTTTGAGACAGGGTCTCCCTGTAGCCCCAGCTGTCCTGAAACTATGTAGACCAGGCTGGCCTTGAAGTTGAGTTCTGCCTGCCTCTGCCTCTGGAGTGGTGGGATTAAAGGTGTGCACTAGCACACCCGGTGTAATAATTTATGTGTATGTGTTCCCTGCAAATGTGAAAGTACACTCATGTTGTACAATGCCCAAGGTCAGGTGTCGGATCCCCTGAACTGGAGTTATAAATGGTTGTTAGCTGTCATGTGGGTACTGGGAATTGAACCCAGGTCCTCTGCAAGAGCAGTCAATGCTCTTATAACCACTGATCCATCTTTCCAGCCTCTCATGTTTTTTGGGTTTTTTTTTTTTTTTTTTTTTTTTTTTTGAGACAGGGTCTCCCTTTAGTCCCAGCTAAACTGGAACTCAGTTTGTAGACCAGACTAGCCTTGAACTCAGAGACCTGCCTGCCTCTGCCTCCCAAGTACTGGGATTAAAGGTGTGCACAACCACACTGGGTTTTTAAATTTATTTCTGTATGTATATGAATGTACTGTCTGCATGCAAGTGTGTGCACCCGTGTCCTGCAATGCCTCGGAGGTGGAGTTCTCCTGGAATTGGAGTTTCAGACGGTTCTCGGCCGCCATGTGGGTGCTGGGGATTGAACCCGGGTCCTGTGTAAAAGCAGTCGGCGCTCTTAACCTCTAGGCCATCTCTCCAGCCCCACACCGGGTGTTTTTTTAAAGAACCACATTTACTTATCGTTTGTGTGTTTGTGTATGTTCACACACATACCTGAATGCACATGTACCATGGAAATCACTGAGGACAAGCTTGCAGGAGTCAGTTCTCCCCTACCACGTGGATCCCAGGACTGGAACTCAGGTTGTCAGACTTCATGGCAAGCACCCTTAACCATCTTGTTAATCCCCTTCATTTCTTGACCATACATGCACTCCATCTTCTGTAAAACGCTGGTTTGTGTCTTTTTGAGTTTTTAAATTACTAGTGCTTATGGTGGTGGTGGTGTGTGATTATGTGCTCCGCAAGCACACGTATCTTAATCAATACATCTGCTTGGTCAGTAGTGTTATATTTCATCCAGTTGGTAACTATCTTTATACGTTTTGTTTATAACAAAAACATATAAAGTTTTCATTTTTTCCTTTTTAGTCTTGAGTCAAGGTCTTCCTATAGCCCCAACTGGTCTGGCACTATGTAGACCCAGGCTGGCCTCCATCTCAAGAGGGATCTCTGCCTCTGCCTCTGCCTCTGCCCCTACCCCCAGAGTAGCTGAGACTAAAGACATGCAACACCACACCGAGCCTAATTTTAACATTAGTTATCCCCATCATCTGTTTTTGGTTCTATTTTTTAAACTTGTGAGGCGGTGGAGAGATGGCTCAGCAGTTAAGAGCACTAGCTGCTCTTGCATGGTCGTAACAACTGCAACTCCAATTCCAGGAGATCCAATGCCCTCTTCTGACCTCTGCAGGCATTCCATGACATGGTACACTTACATACATGCAGGCAATACACCTATACACATAAAATAAAAAGCCAGGCGTGGTGGCGCATACCTTTAATCCTAGCACTTGGGAGGCAGAGGCAGGCGGTTTTTTGTGAGTTCAAGGCCAGCCTGGTCTACAGAGTGAGTTCCAGGACAGCTGGGGCTACAGGGAGACCCTGTCTCGAAAAGACCCCCCCCCCCAAAAAAAAAACCATAAAATAAAAATGAAATTTTTCTAAAAAATAGTATGGGCATGCATGTGGGTGTCAGAGGACAACTGTCACAAGTCTCTTCCACCCTGTTGAAGCATGGTCTTTCCATTTCTGCCGCTTTGCTGCTGTGTACACCAGCTAGCTGGCCCACAGGCCCAGGTGATCCTCCTGTCTCTGCCTCCCATCTGGCCTTCCAAGTGTTTCTTTTATATGTATGTCATCCTGCATGTATGTAAATAGTCACTGCAGTAGCCATAGAGGTTAGGTGTCAGATCCCCTGCAACTGGAGTTACAGATCATTGTTAGTTACTGTGTGGATGCTGAGATTCTAACCCAGGTCCTCTTTAAGAACAACCAGTGTTCCTAACTGCTGAACCATCTCTCTAGCCCTACATCTAACCACCTACCAGGTTTCTAGGGCTGAAACGCAGGTTATCAGGCGTGTATAACTACTGAGCTATCTCCTCAGCCCCATTTTATTGGTTTTGGTTTTGTTCATTTGTAGCATTTGTCTTTGATTTTGTTTTGACAGGATCTCCCTGTAGCCCCAACTAGCCTGGAAATTGCTTCCTAGGTGCTGGGACTAAAGGGCCTGGCCCCCAATCCCCAAAACTTTTTATATGATTCAATTTGTCTACTTTTTGTTGTTCCCTGTGTTTTAGGATATTTATTAACCTCAAGAAAAAAAAAAAAAGCCTATACAAAAAATATTATACCTCACTGAACGTGGTGGCACATACTAATCCTAGTACTGGAAAGACAAGCCGGGCGTGGTGGTGCACGCCTTTAATCCTAGCACTCAGGAGGCAGAGGCAGGCGGATCTCTGTGAGTTCAAGGCCAGCCTGGTCTACAGAGTGAGCTCCAGGCCAGCTGGGACTAAAAGGGAGACTCTGTTTCAAAAAGACAAAAAAAAAAAAAAAAAAAAAAAAAAAAAAACCTAGGACTGAAAGACAAGGAGGCTGACCTATTTGGGAGTTTCAAGGTCGCCTAGCTATTAACAAATTCCCAGGCCAGCCAGGGTTACACGGAACTTTTGTGAGCAGGTTTTGGCATAAACGTTAATCCCAGCACATGGGGGCAGAGGTACGTGGAGCTCTGAGTTTGAGCCTGGTCTACATGAGTTCCAGCCAACCAGGGCTGCATAGTCCAAGACCCAAGCCAGGGGATGGTAGCACATGCTTTTAATCCATGCTTTTAATCCCAGCACTCAGGAGACAGAAGGCAGTAGATCTATTTGGAAAATGAAGCCAGCTTAGTCTACACAACAAGTTCCAGGCCAGCTGGGGCTACATGGAGGCCCTATCTCAAAGATCAAAACAAAAGGACAAGGTGTGGTGACATGGCTCAACAGCTAGGCACTCACTCTGAAGTTGGTTCTTTACACCATTATACACACTCAGGTCATCAGGCTTGCATAGCAAGCATTTTACCCATACCAAGCCAGCTCAAAGCCTCAGGGTTTGGTATTGTGTGATACACCTGTGTGGGTTTGCCCATGTGAAGGCCAAAAGAGGATGTTAGTTGTATACCTGTATTTATACACCACTCTCCACCTTAATCCTTTGAGGCAGCATCCCTCACTGAATGTAGCTGTTTCAGCTACTTTCTGGCCAGAAGGCTTATCTGCCCATATCCAGCCCCCAATGCTGGGATTACAGACACATGCGGTTCTGCCCAGCTTTTTACACAGGTGCCAGCCCAATTTTTTTTTTTTTTTTTTTGTCCCTATATAGTCCCAGCTGTCCTGGAACTCACTCTGTAGACCAGGCTGACCTTGAACTCACAAAGATCCACCTGCCTCTGCCTCCCAGAGTGCTTAAAAGCGTGTGCCACCACGCCCAGCCCAAGTCTTCCTTCCCTTAGCAAGTACTGTTACCCACTGAGCCGGCTCTCTACACAACCCCACTGGCTGATCCCCCCACCCCCTTCAAGACAGAGTCTCATGTAGTTCAGGTTGGCCTTAAACTCAACTGTATGGTTGAAGACAACCTTGAACTGACCCTCCTTGCCTCCAATGCCCCATTGCTGCTAGGATTACAGGTGTGTCTGGTTTATACAGTGATACACTGGTTTATACCATGTTGAAGATCAAATTCTCATGTTTGTTAGATAGGCATTCTAACCAGCCAAGTCATGTCCCCAGCCTGTTTCATGGGTTTTTTTACCTTACATGTTTAAGTGTTTTGCCTGTGTGTTTGTAAATGAACTGCCCATGGAAGTCAGAAAAGGTGTAGTAGCCCCTGAAACTGGAATCATAGATGGTTGTTAGCCACCACGTGGGTGCTGGACACCGAACCCAGGTCCTCTGCTGAGAGCAGCCAATGCTCTTTCTTAACTGCTGAGTCATCTCTCCAGCCCCAATAAAACTTATTTTAACAAATTATGGTAGACCTATACAAATAGTTTATTGTATGTAACAGTACCCAAGATTTTCTGAGTTGGAGTGAAAAAGCAACAAAGCAGACAAGCTGCAAATCTCTGCGGCTGCCAGGAGGAGGGAGATGGCGAGGAGGAAGCCATGCCCTGTTCAGTTCAAGACAAGCAGCTTATTCAGCTGTTAAGCAGCCTTGTAGAAGGAGCAAGATAAAGCTTTCGGGTAAGCTTCATGTCAGGGAAAGCATGCTCAGGGTTATACTTTACTGGGCCTCTGGTACATTTTTTTTTAAGATAAATTTTGAGGATACAGTTTTAAAAACACACATGTCCTACAAAGTATTTGGCACCCTGCTCCCATGATTAAAGCTGCACTCCGTACTCAGGCCATGGGACCAGCTGGACAAAAGTGAGCCAGCCAGACCACTCGGGGTGCCTGAGAGAACTACCCATTGTGTGTAGCCAGATAGACATTTATTAGAAACAACAGATTTATGTGACTTGCAAACAATTCATGACTTGCAGAAATGCCACAAAATGAGTTCCCAGACTAGATGTGCTCCCACAGAGCCAGTCAAAATCCCTGGGCTTATTACACCATGAGCTTACATACTATCCACAGTGGCTGGACTGAGCTTTGGTGTGCTCCTGACTCAACTTGCCAGGTGTTAACAGCCTTCTGTGGGCTGAGGTGCTCCTGCCCTCTGGTAACTAACCTATGCTGCTTAACACCCAGGAAGGCAAGATAGCTCCGAGGGACCAAGAGATCCCTATTTATGAAGACAGCTCCAAGCATGTTTATGAAGACAGCTCCAAGCATGGAAGCTCAGGGCTTGTAGTTCTGCCACTGCCTGTGTGGCAAATTCCCTGTGGACATGGTCCATTCAGCCAAGAACTTGACATCCACTTTGTCCCCTGGCTCAGTTTGGCGGGAACCCTGTATCCTGTGCCGTGGCACTGGCAGTCCTGGAGGTCTTGGAAAAGGAACAGCTTCAAGCTCATGCCACCAGCGTGGGGAACTTCCTGATGGAGCTCCTTGGCCAACAGAAAGCCAAACACCCCATTATTGGGGACGTCAGGTGAGGCTCTGGAAGCAGTTAGTACAAACCACTAACACCTCCCAAGAGTCCAGTGTGGTAGCATTATTCTTTCACCTCCTACCCTGGGATGAAAATTCCTACATCCACCCTCCAAAGAGGGAACTGAGAATAAAGATACACCCATCCTTTCTCCTGTCCACACCCAGGACCCTACTCCCTAAAACCATCTTCATCCCCCTCCAAGGGTCCCCGGGAGGCATGGGCAGTTGAGGGAGATCCTAAGAGGGTTGGCCAGGGTCAGAGCACTTAAGGACCACAGCCCTAAGGACAGACCTCCTAAGATGTCACCTCTTCCAGGGGCACTGGGCTCTTCATTGGTGTGGACCTGATCAAAGATGAGGCCAAGAGGACACCAGCAACAGAAGAGGCTGAATACTTGGTATCCAGGTATTTTTTTTTTTTTTTTCTTGAAACAAACTGAGCAAGCACTATGGTTCCACCTCTGTATACCCTAGACAATGATCAGGACTGAAGTCCCTCCCTGTACTTGCACCACCTTCACTGAAGGGCTTCAGCACCAGAAAGTGGCTCAGTCCTGTGCCCAGCATCTCATCTGAGAATCTCACTAGCCAGGCACTCAGAATGTAGTATCCCTCATCTAATTCCACAGCCCAAAGGCTGGATGGAAAATGGACTTTCCTGGAGCCACTGCTGAAAGCTGTGTAGCACCAAGAACTCCCCATTCCCAGGCTGTTGGATGAAAGGATTGCAGCATCCTCTTCTGGGTAGGGAAGTGTCTGAATGAATGAGCATACCTCATTCATGTGACTTTCCATTTGAACTCCAGACAAAACCAGGCTTTCCCCTTCCCTGTTCTTTCCATGTCACACTTTAGCCCCTTCTATGAAAAATCTCATCTTGAGTATGGCCTTATTCACCATGAAACATGTCTTTGCTAACTGGAATGTTTATTTACCTATCCAATACTGACTTAAAACTCCCCCCCCCTTTTTTTTTGGGGGGGGGGGTGCCAAAAAGCCCCAGCTGATGTGGAACTCAGGTGTTTTGCCTGCCTCTGCCTAGAGTGCTCAGAATTAAAGTCATGTACCACCACTCCTGGTTTAAAATGTTAAGTCAAAAAGCATGTATCATGTCACAATGACAGTATCTTACTAGGTGGTGTTACTGTGGAGCTGGGTAGTAGCATAACTGTAATCAATACTGATAAGCAAGATAGCAAGGACTGCCTGAGCCACAGTGAGTTGAAGGATATCCTCAGCAACATTAGCAAAATCTGCTCAAAATAAAGCCCATGTAATGGAAGAGACAGCACACCTTGAGTGGGGACCACTTAATAAAGGGCTAGACAGAGGACAGGTATGTTATGTTGGTAGCACTTGTTCAAGGTCATCTTCAGCTGTATTGTGCCTTTATGAGGCCAACCTGAACATGAGCCTGTGTCCTTATGGGAACTGGCCTCTGAAGGACTCTTCACAACAGCATGCTAGAATTTTGAACATGAGGCCAATGCCAGACTGGAAATCTTTAAAAAACCACATAAAAGTGTACTGTCTTACAGGCTGAAAAAGAACTACATTTTGTTGAGCACTGATGGCCCTGGGAGGAACGTCCTCAAGTTTAAGCCCCCAATGTGCTTTAGCCTGGACAATGCACAACACGTGGTAGCAATGCTGGATGACATTCTAGCAGGTGAGCTTGGAGCTAAGGAAACTCCTCCAAGGCATCAAACCTCAGCGCCACACACACAACAAACAAAAAACTACTGGCCCAAAGTATCTTCTAGATAGGTTCAGAAAGCTCAAGTGAGGCTTTGCTGGGCCTTGGATGGTAGGAACCAAGCTTTATGCATTGACAGGTAGCAATGTGTAACTAGTGGGGTTGGGCATGATAGCACACACTTGGGATCCCAGCACTTGGAAGACTGAGACAGATAGGTAGATTATGTGTTCAAGATGATCCAGGGCTACCTTTGGACCCCCCCCCCATATCTTTGAGAATAGGAATAACTAACATGCAAGCAGACTGGGCACCCCTTGGTGAGAAAGGTGGGCCAAGTAAAGTGGATTTGTCATTTTTTTTCAGATATGGAAGAAAAACTGAGAAGTTGCGAGACACTGAGGATCCAGCCCAGGCATCCTCCAGGTAAGTTGGGACTTGCTTTGTATACCAGATGGGTTTTACCTCAGTAGTTGACCCTTTTAAAGCTATTCTGAGTCACGACCACACATACATGTCGCTGGTTCAGTTTCTTTAAAATGGGTTACCCTGGGTTGTTGTCACCCAACCTCCACCAGGAATTTCCAATACTTAAGTTTCCACTCAAACCATCCACCCAGCACAAAACTTAAGGATGTAGAGCATAAAATTTTAAAATCTAGTGGGATGTTCTATAAATCAGGCTATGGGTATGAAATGGTAGCTCAAAAAGGTCAGGTGGGTCAAGAGCTGAAGAACCTGTGGGAGGCCCCAGTTCCAGAGCAGCTGGCACCACCAAACACTGGGCAAGGAAGGTCTCACAGAGCACATCCCACACTCACCCAGGCTTGGGGGTTTTTTAAATTTTATTTCAAAAGCTTGGATAGCTTCAATATCCAGGTCGTGGCAAAATCAGGACACGTGTAAAATACCTTACAATACATTAGATTCCCAAAAGGTACCAAAAAGTACAGTAAAATTAACACTTCCATTACAGGAAATGTATGACACAAATAATATAAAATTAAAAGGTGAAAAAAGGTGACACTGGTTTCCTAAGATACAGTTTACTCTTTACAACCAGGGTCCACAGGTCCAGGCTGCAGAGCGGCAGCAGGAAGCAGACCCTCAAATCTGGTACTGGGTAACCTGGTAATAAAATCAGCCCCCTAAATGCCGCTCTGGCCTCTGAGACACCACACGCTGCCTAAAACAACTAGAGCTCTGGAAATAGTAAACAGGAGAGTGATTTCCAGGGGGGAAATTTTAAATAAGATGCACATGGGACAGGCCATAGAAAGTTTGCCAAGTTAAATTTGGTACATAATTGTGTTCATTCACTCCGTATCCAAACAAAGCGTGTGCGGTCGTCAGTTGGCCGCTCCTGCTGCCGTCTCAGTATGGCTTGTAGTTATTCTGATGGCCACCACGTCGCTGGCTCTTCCCGTAATTTGTACTACCCTGACCTAGGGACAAGAACAACGTAGCAGCTACTACTTACTCAACATTTACCCCAAGCCAGGCGCTTGATACACATCCTCACAGGACTTCCACTAAACTCTCACAGTAGGAATCAGCTTCTCCACACCTTACTTACGACCCTGAGCTGGAGCTCCATCGGGTAGCTCCAGTGCCTGAGCCAGACCTGTCTGACTCCAAAGCCCCTGCTGCCACCTACACTATCTGACCTGCCTCCCCTAGGGGGAAGTGAACGGGCCTCCCTCTCCTACTTACTGTAGTCGTAGCCGGGGCCGTAGCCGTAATAGCCATAGGGCGAGTAGTCGTAGCCGCCATAGCCGGGCCCGTAGCCCTGCTGGTAGCCGTAGCCCTGGTTCCAGTAGTTGCCGTAGCCCTGATTCCAACTCTGACTCTGACCTGTGGGGGGAGCAGGGCACAGGGGCCCATGACCATTTAGCACACGCAGGAGCTAGGATGGAGGAAATCCTGCCCTTTGGGTGGCGGGGTTACTATGGCAACTCAGGCAGAAGCCAAGAGGCTAGCTACAGTTCTGGAATAGAGGGCCCTAGGCCCAGCCCTGATTCAGGAGGCCAGGATGCTAACTTCACTTGGAGTATAGACAGCTCATACCCTCAAATCGCCCTCTGTGATCACCTCCACCCTCCTCCTCCCTTGGCAGCTTTGCCTTGAAAATGATGCAGTTCAGGCTTTGGAGTCAGAGGGGCCTGGCACAGCTGCGCCTTTCTGGCCACGAGAATGTGTACCAAGACTCAGGACAGCCACAGAGCCAAGCACAGCCTACCATACCACCCCCCCCAACCTCTCCCTCCCCAATGCAATGCAAATGCCACCCCTTGCCCTGGGGACCCAAGCTGCATACGACTAAGGACAGCAGCCTTCCACTTCCAAGTAGCCCTAGCACAAGGCACCCAGCCGCCGCCCCCCCCCCCCCCCCCCCCCCCCCCCCCCCCCCCGGAAAACCATTCCTATCCCTTGCCCTCTCTCCACTTCACATGGCTTGCCCCCCCCGCTGCACAAAACACCATAGGCAATGCAATCCCAGCCAGGCACAGGAAGCTTCTGGCAGGCAGGGGCAGTCTTCATCCAGCTTCCACTTACCTCCACCTCCACCACTGCCTCGGTTTCCTCGGTTGCGGTTTCCGCGGCCCCCAGAACCATACTGCTGTTGCTGATACACCTCTTTGGGCTGGGCAACCTTGATTTCACACTAAAAGCCAAGAGGATAGTGGGTCAAGTCCTGTGGGACGAGCTCAGGGCTGGGATGGTACAAAGGCCTTTACTGCAACAAAGGTTCAGATGGCACATGAGGTGCTTCTGCTTGGAAACATGGTGGGCAGGAGGTCACTTACCCTACAAACTCCTAGAAGCACAGTTAAAACCAACAAGTTTGGGGACAGCTCCATGTCTAGTAGAGGATGACAACTGGAGAACTAGTCATATTGGGTGAGGTCTCAATTTTTTTTTTCTTTTACAGAAGATCCTCATTCCACCTTAAATCCTCCAGTGGACCTTGACCTCCATCTTACAGATAAAACAAGCCTCTGAGACTTTGCCTGAGGCCCCACCTGAATCTCAGCAGCAACTACAGTGGGATTACTTTGAGAGGTGCTTCTACCTAAATAAATATTGTTTGCTCTTAAGGACAGTCCTGACACCCACTAAAAACAAACTGGGCATGGTGGTGTAAGCCTTTCATCCCAGTACTCAGGAGGCATGAAGATGACACAGGTAGCTCTCTGAGTTCAAGAATGAGATACTGACTCAAAATTTTTAAGGTAAAAATGCCTCAGACATAAAATATCTTGTATCTTACTGTATTAGAAAATATTGAACACGGGGGGGCTGGAGAGAGGGGTCAGCAGTTAAGAATGGCTGTTCTGCTTGCAGGAGACTCTGGTTAGGTTTCCTAGCACTCATGGTACATAACAGTCCAAAATGCTACTTCCAAGAGATCCAGTGCCCTCTTCTGGCTTTTGTGGGCATTGCATGAAATAGGAGCACTTAAGATTCATGCAGACAAAACACTCATGGCATATAAAGACTACTACTGAATACAACCATCCACTAACTTTTTTTTCTTTTTTTTTTTTTTTGTCTTTTCAAGACGGTCTCCCTGTAGTCCCAGCTGTCCTGGAACTCACTCTGTAGACCAGGCTGGCCTTGAACTCACAAAGATCCGCCTGCCTCTGCCTCCCAAGTGCTAGGACTAAAAGCATGCGCCACTATGCCCAGTTTTTTTTTTTTTTTTAAGACATTGACTTCTAAGACCCACCAGCAAGTTTCCCTAACACACTACCATGGCACTTCCTATCCCTTCACATTAGTACATGCCAAGAAAAGGCCCTGGTCACAGTCCACTGGAGTAACTGAAATCCAACTGCCTGCTTTCATCCCCAACCCAAGCTTTCTGAACACCCAGTCAGGATGGGAGGGAACCTTCTTGGAGCCCCACCCTACCAGCCACCTTATCTGGTGGCACTCCTGTTCGCTCACAAGCAAGCTACGCCTTGCCCCAGACCATACCTTCAACCCTCCTAAAACACCAACTAGAAAATCTATACCATTCCACTTGTTGAGGTAAATGTGTGTACCACACTCCACTGAACAGGACTCCATTTGCAAGGAGAGCTGGCCCTAGTCTTTTAAGCTCACCAGGCCCCCTGGGAGCTTTTTAGACCTTTGCCTGCAGCAGGGTTGATAACTGTTACTAAATTCTAGAATCTTCTACTCCTGGACTCACTCTAACATTTCCAATTTTAAATCGGAAATCAAGGCTAGTCAGCAGCATGTTCCATTCAACAGAAGCCTTCCTCACAACCAATGTTTACTGCTACTCCCTACCAGCCCAGCAGCTCTGGAAGACAAGACACCTGTCCCAATCAGCACCATACGCCTCAGAGAAATAGTAAAGTCTTACTAACCTGGAGACATCTTAAGGGTAGCCCAAACTAATCCATACCTCCAAGAGCCAGTTATCCAAAAGCAGGCCAGGCAGAGATGTGACACCTTACTTACCTTGCTTCCACTGACAGTATGAAATTTTTTCTCCAAAACCTTCTTCACAGGGTCTTCCTCTTTAAATGTAATAAAAACAAAACCCCGTCTTTTGTTCAACTTAGGATCCATTGGAAGCTCAATGGCCTCAATCTGTAAAACATAAACAAGCAAACTTCAAGTCCAGTCCTCTGGAACCCCAGAACACAGGGAACTTTTGAAAGTCTTTGAAGACAATGACCAGTGAGAAATTCCTGGGCCACCAAGGACCAGGAAGGAAGGTAGGCAACAGCTTAGCAGGCGACTCACCTCCCCAAATTCTCTAAAGTACTCTCTGATCTTTTCCTCAGTGGCTTCAGGGTTCAGACCTCCAACAAAGATTTTCTTCACAGGATCCTTCTTCATAGCCATAGCCTTTTTAGGGTCAATGACACGGCCATCCAGCCTATGTTCCTTCTGATCTAAGACCTGTAATAGAAAGGTGTCAGGTTTTAACCAAGACTGCAGCAGTGTACACAAAATGTGTTCTATTCTCCTCTGGAACTATGCCAAGTGGACACGCAAGCTCGAGCTCGCCAAACCTGCAGCACAGATAACACCTATAAACCAGGAGCCTTTGCTGGTGCTCTGCAACCTCTAACAAGTATTCACAGCCTAAGGCCCACTTCAACAGCAGCGACAAAGATCACAGGGTGACTGGGGATGGTGTTACACACTATAATCCCAACACTTGGGAGACAGAAGCAGGCAGATCCTGACTTCAAGGCCAGACTGGTCTGCAGAGTTCCAGAACAGCTGGGATTGCAGGGGGGAGAACCTAGTCTCAGAAAGAATAAGATCACAGGGTGAAGATAATCTACTGTGCTTTAAATCCTCACTCCACCCCTGTAACATATGAAACTCTTCCACAAATTTATGAGCATTAGGAATGGGGTCCACCCCATTAAAATGAGCCTAAATGCCTATCCTCATAGCCATCTTGGCCTTTTTCTAATCCCTGTGATATATTTCTGTTCCTGTGAATAGGTACGTACAAAAGGAAACAAGGGCCACAGCACAGGTGGTACTCTAGTTGCTGCTCAGCCCACTGCCCTCTAAGCAAGGGGGCGGTACACAGGGCATGATGGCAAATGCCCAGTACTGAGACACCAAGAAAGGCATCTTCAGAGTGCAAGCCTAGGCTGATCCACAGCGAGTTCCCTCCAGGACAGCCAAGGTTATGTACTGAGGCCTTGTCTCAAAACAGGAGAAAAAGCTATCAGTTGTAACCCTCCAGAATCACTCAGCACATATATCCCACTCAATCTATAGTATCCCCCAAAACAGGAATCTAACCTCCTAACCTCTGCTTGTCACAAATCACATGACCACTGCAGGAATACAAGCTAAATCCAAATTGGGGGCTTCCTTATAAGTACCCAGCTTACCTTCTCCACACTGGCAGAATCTTTGAAAAGAATAAACCCAAAGCCTCTTGACCTGCCAGTGTTGGGATCCATTTTTATTGTACAGTCAACGACCTCTCCAAACTTAGTAAAATAATCCTTTAAATCTTTTTTGCTGGTATCCCAGCTCAGACCACCAACGAACATTTTTCTGAAATGGTAGGGAGAGAGATACATACCATCAAGTCTTGGAAGCTGTAATTTTTTAGGAAGGCCTGGCCCTGGCTAGCTTTCCACCGAGAAGGCTTATAGAGCTACCATTCTGAGGGCCTGATCTACATATACAGCCTGCCTCTACTGCTCTCCCATGCATTGAACCCGGGACTAGTCAGGCCCAGGCTAAGAATGGGCACCCGGAACAGGAACCTGACCTCTGACCACTCACGACTAGAAACTGCATCCTCCACTCCCGAATCTAAGAGCTCGTCGCTTTCCCGTCCCCTCCCAAAAACCCGATTCAAAGAGCAGCGTGCTTTCTAAGGCGAGACCGCCCCAGGGTTCAGACGGAGACTCCGCCCCTCGACCCGAGGCAGGCCGGCCCGGCCCGCCGCGCGCCAACTCCGCCCACGCACAGCCCTCCGCAAGGCCGGATCCGAGGTCGGGGCGCCTCTCCCTCTTCCGGGGCCCGCGGCCCGAGGCGGTGCTGCAGCCCACTACCGCGCGAGCGGCTCTGCGGCGGCCCCAAAATCACCCCAAGTCCTGCCAAGTCCCGGTCGAAAGGGCGCCCGGGGACCGCTCGGCCGCGCCACCCCTCCCCCCGCCGCGTGGCGCCAACAAAAGGCGGCCCGGAACAAAGGCGGCGCCCCCGCCCGCCGCCGCACCTACCCCGCGTCCTCCTCGTTCTTGCTGGCGTTGATCTGGTCGCCCTCCGCGCCGTTCTGGTTCCCGCTTGGGGCCGCCGCGGTCCCGCCCCCAGACGCCGACGCGGCCGCAGTCGCGGTCGCCGCTGTCCCCGCGCTGGCCTCCGCCGGAGCCTCGCTTTCAGGGGCGGCCTCGTGCCCGTTCTCAGTGGCGCCCGTCGTCTCCATGGGCTGCTCCTCACTCGCTTCCGACATGGTAGGCCCGGCCGCGGCGGCTCCTACTACGAGCGACCACAGCGTCAGGCCCGCGCCGCACGCCCCCGAGCGCCCGCCCACCGCCCGCGGCCCAGCCGTTCACCTAGCCGCCGATGACGCCGCGAGGCCCGCTAGGCCTTTTCTCGCCGGGTTGGCGCCGCGGGCTCGGCCGCGCTCAAGCTCGCGCTGCCGCGGCCTGCGCTCCGTCCACCGACGAAGCCGCTCGCGCTACGTTTCCGCTCGGGCCGCCGCCGCACGAAACCGACCGACGAAAAGCTCTGCTCCGGCCCGCGCGGTGCCTCCGCCTGACAATGCCAACTCGTGGCGCCCTTTATAATGCCGGAGCCGGAGCCACCTGGCAACAAGGAGTGTGCTGATTGGCTGGAGTGGCCCGCCACTCACCATTGTCCTGACTTCTGATTGGTGGCACCGGCGCGCGCGCTCTAGATCCTAGATCCGGGCGGGCTTTGTCCTCATTTTAGAACGCGCGCGAGTACTGGAACTGCGAACGGTTCCGGTCACCAGCGGGCGGGTCCATCGAGCGTGCTGTGACTGGCCGGCAGGGTCCAGCACCCCCCGCCCTAGGGGCCTTTCCTCTCCGCCGCCTCAGTCCTTGTCTTCGCATGTACTCGAACGCCCCTTCCCACTACCTTCGGCCTCCCAGTCTCCCAAAAAGAGGAGAATGAGCTGGAGGAAGTCCCCAAATTCAAGGTCGCCCCGCAGAAGTGCCAGAATGCTAGCTGACAAGAAGGTGGGGTGTTGGGGTCATCTAAGGCCTCCAGAGCGGGTTGGAGAGGTCAGGACGGGGTCCGCCTTAGAGTCCTGAAATGCACGAGTTCTGCCCTTTGCGCCCAGTCCGTCCATGGTGGAGGTTGATGGCATCCACATCCACCAGGATCTGAAGCCATGAACGGTGGACCATGGAGCCACCCCCACCCCCCACCCCTATCTCTGTGCTTAGCACTACTTGATGCTTAACATCGCATTTATACTTGTGCATAGGTTTTCCTTTTAATATTTTTTTTGTTTATACGGTTTTTGTTTTTTTTAGCTCCTGACCCTCCTTCCCTCCCTCCCTCCCCACTGTTGACATCACACGTGTACAAAACCATGCCTGGCTTACATTTAAGATGACTTTATTTGGAGGAGGGGCAGTGTTGGGAGAGATGGTTCAGCGATAAAGAGCAATTGCCCCTCTTGCAGAGGACCCCAATTAGGTTCCCAGTACCTAGCACCCAGCCAGCACTAGCAACCTGTATAACTCCAGTTATAAGGAATATGACTTCTGATGGATGTTTTGCTTCCCAGTGTCACCGGGAATGCATGTGGTACACATACATACATGCAGGCAAAAAAATGACTTTTTTTTTTTTTTGGTGTTTGGGACAGTGCCTCCCTGTAGCCCCAGCTGGCCTCCTTATATAGACCAGGCTGGCCTTGAACTTACATAGATCTGCCTGCCTCTGCCTTAGGAGTGCTAGTATTAAAGGTGTACACCACAATGCCCAGCTACTTCACAGTCTCATCCATAGTTAACTGAATTTGTTAAATACAGCCATCTTCAAATAAATTTGGTTTATTTGGTTTAGAGATCATACAGCCTTAAACTGGTCTTAACTGCAATAATTCTAGTGGATGCTTTAGATGGCTGTCTGAGCAAGCATACAAAAGAAAACACTAAGAAAGAAAGAGAGAGAGAGAGAAAAGAGAGCTTTTCTTATACTCATGATGCACCATCTTCTAACATCAGTGTTCAGATGGGATCTGCAGAACATCTCAACAGTAACTGTGCATAAGGGAGAAATAGAATATAGATCCAATGTTAAGTTAGCATTGAGCAGTAACATGACTGAATTTTCTCACCAATACCAGGTCTTTGAGGAAAGCAAACAAAACACTAAAATGTCAGCCTCGGTGAAAAGATTACCAAATATCAATTTCAAGAAATGTACTATTCAAAACAGAAACATAACCTTTCTGTTTGAATATTTTCATCTAATCATTAACTTTGGGAAAAAAACATTTACTTAGAATCAAGGCTTAGAACAGGAGCTCTGAGCCAAGAGGACAACAGATGGGAGAGAAACATGACTCTGTAAGAAAGAGATAAAGCAAACAAGAGGCATGTCTTCATTCTGCAAGTCCAATAGTTGCATGTAAATCATTGTCCTCTGTCACTAAATCCAAACAAAGAAGACCGACCATAAACAATCCCAGGGTTTCCTCCTGGACATCCACCTGCCTCTGTATTGCCTTTTAGAGAAGTCTCTACCCTCTGAGCTGTCCCAGATTCCCCTTTGACCTAGGTGGATCATGCTAAGCCATTTATCTCTGATTCCATGCAGGCCATATGAGAACTTGTAGTGATAGAAGTCCAGCTCTCTAACTCATTTCACAGAAGGTCATAACTCAGAGAGGGCAAACACTGCTCTAGCTTTACCATTGTCCCAGAGATTAGAGCTACATTCTAGATGATTAAACATATGTAAAATAAAATGAATAGACTCCTCAGTGAGCTGACAGACACACTCTAGATGAAGACAAAACAGTTCAGCAAATTTTATTTTTATTTTTTGGTCTTTTTGAGCCAGGGTCTCCCTGTAGCCTCAGCTGGCCTCACTGTATAGACCAGGCTTGCCTCAATCTCACAGAGATCTGCCTGCTTCTACATCCTACGCACTGGGATTGAAGATGTGCACCACAATGCCAGGCCTAGTTTAGCATATTTTATATGGATGTTTTCTTGCATGTTCCTTCCACTCCTCCCTTTCTCTTTTCCCAACGTTCTTGTTCGTACCTGTTTAGAACCCTTCTCATGTGTGGATTTATGTAATTGTTATTTATGAGTCTATTTCCTTGATTATATTATGATTCCTTCAGGGCAGAGAATGCAGCTTCCTTCCTGCATTTAAAAAGCTGGCATCTGAAGAATGTTTCTTAGAGATTAGTGCCCAATAAATATCAGAGGAGTTGTTCTGACCAGTATGGATGCAAATATTACAGTGGACTAAATCAATACCCATATTTATAGAGAAGAAATAATGCTCAGGCAGAGTTTTAGCAGATTTTCAGGCATTGTTTCATTGAATGTCCAGACAACCCAACATTAAGCTTATGGTAGCTTTGGAAGCTAGTTTGAGAAAGGTGGAACATTTGACTCAACTTACATTATTAGTAGCAAGATGAATATTCAAACTCAAGTCTTTTCAACTCCAATGCCAACATCCTATCTACAGTTAGGCGGCTTTTGTGTTTGCCCTTCAAATGTTTAGGACACAATGGGAGATTTCAGCCCTATTAAAACATATGCCCTTTGAGGCTGGAGACATGGCTCAGTGATAAAGAGCATTTTGTCCTCTTTCAAGTTGGGTTGCCTTCGATCTGGCTTTTCTGGGGAGTTCCTAATCAACTTGTGCAGTGCTCCCAGGATCAGTTTCCACATTTGATAAGGCCTTGCAGTCAGTAAGTCTTGGAATTGCTCCTCTTCGGGAACTGTGCTCCCAAGTCAGGACTCACATTTGTATACAAACTGGTTTCTCCAGCTTCATTGAGGAACTACAAATTTGGATCCACCCCTTGTCTTAACAGACCATCCTGTTTTTAAAAAAATTCCCAGTTCCAGGACATCTCATTTCCCCAAGGTCAAGCATCCTTCCCAACAATCATTGCTAGTAATGAACTTTGTAAGATACTGTCTTTCAGTGCTTTGATATGTTAATTATCAAATGTTCCCACATTCATTCCTTATCATTTTGGGTGGAGCACCACTTTGAGGCTCCTAGGAAACACCCCATCACAAGTACAGGGTTCCTTTAGTCCGCCGAGGGTAAATAAAAGTTATCAGTCTAGACTCTGTCCATTTTGTGAAGCCATTCCTTCCAGTCCTACAGCTCTTTTGTTGCCTTCTCTTCTCTTTAGTTGGCAACAGCTTTTCAGCAGGATAATGGGACTGAAGTGTTCACAGGCAGAGCATCGTGCTGCCCACAGCTTCCTTCTGAAGATCTGAGGCGTGACCTTGACCTCAGTCCTTGCTCTGACTAACCAGCTCTGCCTTCTTATTAAAATATTTCTAAACATGAACATTGCTACTCCCTTTTTAACCAAAGTATTTTATAGTGAGAATTTTAAGGTAGTCATACCTGCACACAATCATTTCCGTGTTTGCTTCCCAAGCTGGAATTGATATTGCACCTGGATTTTGATTATGACTTTTGTGCTTGTTTTTCTTCTCACCTTCCTCATTATGGTTCTGGGATCCTAATAGTTACTAAGAATTACGTTACCAGCTTAAGCAAATCTTTATGATTACGTTTGCTCAGTAATTCCTAAGTTTTAATAAAAATCCGTGTTATTAGCAAATTAAACTATTCCAGTAGAAGTCTTTACCTAATTTCTACACTATTGCAAAGATCAGATCCTGACACAAACACTTCCATAGTAACTGCTTAAACTGAATACTGATTTTTACATCTGTTTTCTTTTCCTTTTTTTTTTTTTTTTTTTTTTTTTTTT
>VZQC01005388.1:1257390-1273272 GCA_009823505.1 Rhizomys pruinosus
AATATTTTTATTAATTTTTTATTTATTTCTGTATGTGTATGAATGTACTGTCTGCATGCAAGTCTGTGCACCCGTGTCGTGCAATGCCGCGGAGGTCAGAAGAGGGTCTCGGATTGCCCTGGAGCTGGAGTTCTCCTGGAACTGGAGTTTCAGACGGTTCTCGGCCGCCATGTGGGTGCTGGGGATCGAACCCGGGTCCTCTGCAAGAGCGTCGGCGCTCCCAACCGCTAGGCCATCTCTCCAGCCCAATTTTTGGTCTTTTTAAGACAGGGTGTCCCTATAGCTCTGGCTGTCCTGGAACTTTGTAGACCGGGCTGGCCTTGAGCTCACAGAGATCTGCTTGCCTCTGCCTCCCAAGTGCTGGGAATCAAGGTGTGTGCTACCACACCCAGCTGAATAATAACATATTTTAAATAGATTCCCAGATGTGGTGAGTCAGCATGATACAGTTTTACCAAATTGCTTTCCAATGGAGGTATAGGTCTGAATATGTGGGAAGTCCTATTTCACCAGCCTTGTTATTTTGGAATACAAGTGTTAGATAATGACAAAAAAAAAAAAAGTTAATCCTGGCATGGTGGTGGCATACACCTTTAATCCCAGAGTCAGGTGGATCTCTGTGAGTTCCAGGCTAGCCTGGTCTACATAGTGAGTTCCCGGACAGCTAGGGGTACATAGTGAGACCCTGCCTCAAAAAATAAAACTTAAGGGGCTGGAGAGATGGCTCAGCGGTTAAGAGCGCCAACTGCTTTTGCAGAGGACCCGGGTTCGATCCCCAGCACCCACATGGTGGCTGAAAACCGTCTTTGACTCCAGTTCCAGGGGAAACTGATGCCCTCTTCTGACCTCCGCGGCACTGCATGACACGGGTGCACAGACCTGCATGCAGACAGTACATTCATACACATACAAAAAATAAATAAAAATAATAAAAAAAACCTAAGAAAAAATTAATTTATTTTTAATTATGTATATGTCTGTATGAGGGTATGTGCACATATATGAGGGCAGGTTTGAGTGGAGGCCAGAGGCATTGGATCACTGGAGGTGGAGTAACAGGGTGCCTGTGAGCTGCCTGACATGGGTGCTAGGAACTGAACTCGGGTCCTCTGCAAGAAGAGCAGTACTCCCTCCTAACCACTGAGCCATCTGTCTGTCCCCAAGACAGAGCCTCATTCACTGCTCTGTTAAGCCAGGGTAGCTGGCCAGAGATGAGGACTCACCTGCCTTCCCCCACCCCCCACCCCGCGCCACCGCCTCATTAACAGGTGTTGGTACTGTGTCCAGCTGTGGTCTCTGCAGGTTTCGCCTCAGGTCCTCGGCTGGTGCTCTACCCACTGAGCCCTCTGCCCAACCTCTCTGTGTTATTTTTCTCCGTTTTTTTGTTTAGTTTGGTTCAGTTGTTTTTGTTTTGAGACAGGGTCTCAATATGTAGTACTGGCTGGCCTAGAGCTGGCTATTTAGACCAGCCTGACCTAAAAATCACAGAGGTCTGCCTGCCTCTCCCTGCACCCCCCACCCCTGGAATTAGTGCTGGGATTCAAGGTGTATGCTACCATACCTGGCTTCCATGTTATTTGAGACAGGGTCTCTCACGGAACCTGCAGGTTACGCATTCTACTCGACTGGCTAGCCAGCAAGTTCCAGGGGGGAGGATGTGGCAGAGTTGCTCATGTCAGGACAGAAAGGAAGTAGAGTGGAGCACTTCCGGGAAGGGGCTGAGACTAGATATAGTTCTCAAAGATAGACTGCCAGCAACCTGCTGCCTCCAGTCAGGACAGGCCTTCCACAGTTTCCCAGCTCCCGTCCATCCATTCAAGGTTAAAACGTCATTAGGTCAGAGCCCCAAGGTGGAAAAGCCCTCACAGACACACCCAGGGGGCTTTTTCATCTTCTAGGCAGTTGACAAGTTTAACTATCACTGTCTGGCCAGAAAGCCCCTAATACATGCCCATCCCTTTATTGTACCTCGGACTGAAATGAAGACCAGGGATATGGCCACAGAGACAATGAGCAAAGCCGCTGGAGAACAACGATGATAAATCAGGAAACGAGGCTCAAAGTCAGTTCCCTGAAGAGTAGCAGGGGCAGAAGGCTCAGGTAAAGTGCCTTCTGGGGAAGCAGGAAGACCTCAGTTCTGGATATGTAGCTGGAGATGACTTTGAACTTCAAATCCTTCTAAGTCCCCTTCTAGAGTTCTGGGATCATAGGCCTGTGACATCACATGTGGTTTCAGGTTAAATTGTTCTGAGACTCAAATGAAGCAATCAATGGCTTGCAAGAAAAAAGAAAAACAAAGAAAAAAGATATATATATAGTATTTTGGTTTTTGAGCAGGGTGTGGAAGTGCAGGCCTTTAATCCTAGCACTAGGGAGGCAGAGGCAGGCAGATCTCTGTGAGTTCAAGGCCAGCCTGGTCTACATGAGTTCCAGGCCAGATGGGGCTATAGGGAGATCCTGTTTCTAAAAGAACCTCCCCCTGACAAAAACCCACATACTGCTCTTGCAGGAGATCTGAGTTGGGTTCCCAGTGCTCAGGTCAGGAGACTACAACCAGCAGTAACCCCAGCTCCAGGGGCTCACACCCCCTTCCAGCCCCCCGGAGTCCCCTCGCTCATGTGCTCATAACCACACGAAACACAGACACACACAGGTAAAACTACAACCACTAGGTGTGGACACGCACCCTTTCAATCCTGGCAGGCAGGCAGGCAGGCCTCTGTGAGACCGAGGCCAGCCTGGGATGTCTGCATGGCAAGCGTGTTGTGTTTGTTGTTTTTGAGACATAGTCACATGTAGCCCGAGCTTGAACTTCTGATCCTCCCGCCTGCACTCCTCCACGTGCCGGGATGCCCCGTACCACCAGGCCAGTTTCCTGCAGTGCTGCGGATGGAACCCAGGGCTTGCACGCTCCATCCCTAGCCCACGAGGCATGAAGTTTTCCCACGTTCTGTGTGTATTTGGGTTTTGGCTTGTTTCTTTCTTCTTTTTTTTTTTTTTTTTTTTTTTTTTTTGGTGTTTTTCAGATGGACAGGGTCTCCCTATAGCCCCAGCTGGCCTGGAGCTCGCTATGTAGACCAGGCTGGCCTTGAACTCACAGAGAACCACCTCCCCCTGCCCAGCACTAAAGACAGTTGTTAGCCGCCATGTGGGTAATGGGAATCAAACCCGGGTCCTCTGCAAGAGCAGTCAGTGCTCTTAACTGCTGAGCCATCTCTCCAGCCCCTGTTTGTTTCTTTTGATGAACCTACAAGGTGGCAACTGCACTGACATTAAATATGCTGCCCGGGGAAGCCCTCACCCACCGCCGGCTCTAGCAGTTTCCACACTGAACCAGATGCTCCTGCCTGGGGATCCCTGGCTCCAGCAGAGGAATCTTTGTGAAGTGCAAGTTGCTTCTTGTCACTAATCTTCCTGAAAACACTGGCTGGCTTCTTGAGCTCTGAGGAGGAGGAAGTCCCGTCCCCGTCCCCCCCCCCACTTGAGGTGACTACAAGGGAAAGACAGAGATGGGGAATCCAAACATCTGAGCCCTACTCACCAGCACAGCTTGCTCTGTGTTCTGTAAGTGGAGCTGCCTTCTTCACAGGCCAGACTGGGCATGTGCTAGATGAACATGCACTGTGCCCAGTGCAGAGATGTGGCCTTTTTACTCAGATTGCAAGCTCACAAGGGGACCATTCCACACAGCTTGTGTGCTGATTCAGCTGCATTTTATTACTCTCCAGTGGGGCTTTGCTCAATTTCTTTGGTGTCGCAGAATTCACCAGTGCTGGCCTTTTTCATTGCCTTTCCATTTACTTCTCTGTAGCAAGGCGGGACCCCATATTTCACCTGCCTATTAGATAGATACACCTATTGAGGGTTAAATTGTGGCCCTTAGCCGGGCGTGGTGGCGCACGCCTTTAATCCTAGCACTTGGGAGACAGAGACAGGCAGATCTTTGTGAGTTCAAGGCCAGCCTGGTCTACAGAGCGAGTTCCAGGACAGCTTGGGCTACAGGGAGACCTCGTCTCAAAAAGACCAAAAAAAAATTGTGGCCCTTAAAGGGGCATGCTGAGTTCTCCCCAGGCCTCCTAGTCAGAGTGACATAGTCTTTAAACCCTGAGTGGCAATACCTGACACACCACCTTGGTGCCCAGGAAAACAGGGCAAGCTGAAGTCCAGATACTTCCTGAAGACCATCAACTTCTGGATGATTACCCCAAAATGCTCCATTGTGGGAGCAGGCAATGTGGGCTCCCAGCAGATGCAGCAGATTGCATGCATGTCCCTCTGCAGGAAGGCTGTGGTGCTGATGGGCAGGAACCCCATGATGCACCAGGCCATGGGGCTTCGGGAAAACAACCCAGCTCTGGAGAATCGGCTGCCTCATACCTGCAGGAACGTGGGCTCTGTGCTGTTCGCAGAGGAGAGCCTCGCTGGGATCAGGGACCCGCTGCTGGCCAGGAAGTGCCAGCTGCTCCGTGCCAAGTCACTGCCGTGGCTCAGAATGCCGTTCTGGGGTCCAAGAAGACCTCTTTCTTCCAGGCATTCAGTATCACCATGAAAATCTCCAGGGGGACCACTGAAATTCTGAGTGAGGCCTGTAACATACTGAACCTCTCCCCTTCTGCTTTAGGCTGATCATCCAGCAGGTGTTTCGCAATGGCAGCATCTACGACCCGGAAGTGCTTGACATCACAGAGGAAACTGCACTCTTGCCTCCGGGAGGAGGTCCACAGTGTGCCCAGACTTTGTCTAGTTTGTTTACTACTGTAGCCTCAGCGCCTCATTCCATCACCAGTGGGGACAACCGCATTCTGCCTTTGTCTGTGGAGACTGATTATACCTTCCTACTTGCTGGACGGCCCTGCCCTTCGTGGCTTGTCCAGCTGCCGCCACCTCGGCTGTTCCTACTGCGCCAGCCAATGTCGCAGATAAGAAGGAGCTGGAGAATCAGGAGAGGACTTGCAGTTTGGTCTCTGCCTAATTCCCCACAAAGCAACCAACTTAGCCTTCTTTATCGAGAAACATGTAAATAAAGGCTGACTTCTCTTGAGAAAGAGAGAGAAAGAGAGAGAAGCTGGAGCGATGGCTCAGCAGTTAAGAGTGCTGGTACTCTTGCAGAGGACCTAGGTTCAAGTCCCAGCACCCACAGTTCTAGGGGATAGGATGCCTTCTCTTGACCTCTTTGGGCACTGAAGAACACAGGTGTACTTGCACACACGCAGGCTATACAATCATACACATAAGCCTGGCGTGGTGGTGCACACCTTTAATCCCAGCACTTGGGAGGCAGAGACAGGCAGATCTTTGTGAGTTCAAGGCCAGCCTGGTCTAGAGAGAGAGGAGAGAAAGAGAGAGAACTATGTTGCAGGCACTGGCTCGGATATCGCTGGAGACTGCTTGTCTAGCATACGTGAGCCCTGGGTTGTCTTCAGCACCTTTTAAATCTCTAGAGATGGAGGCCGGAGATGTGTTCAGAGCAGCCTCTGCTCGTAGCAAATTTGAGGCCAGACTGAAGTAAACAGCCTTTCTCAAAAGAGAGAGATTGGGGGGGGATGGAGAGATGGCCTAGCCGTTAAGAGCGCCGACTGCTCTTGCAGAGGACCTGGGTTCGATCCCCAGCACCCACAGGGCGGCTGAGAACTGTTTTTAACTCCAGTTCTAGGAGAATCTGACGCCCTCTTCTGACCTCCGCAGCACTGCATGACACGGGTGCACAGACCTACACGCAGACAGTACATTTATACACATACAAGAATAAATAAAAATTAAAAATAAATAAAATAAAAATTTTTTTTAATTTAAAATTTATTTTTGTATGTATATGAATGTACTGTCTGCATGTAGGTCTGTGCACCCGTGTTGTGCAATGCTGCGGAGGTGAGAAGAGGGTCTCGGATTCCCCTGGAACTGGAGTTCTCCTGGAATTGGAGTTACAGACGGTTCTCAGCCGCCATGTGGTGCTGGGGATCGAACCCAGGTCCTCTGCAAGAGCAGTCGGTGCTCTTAACCGCTAGGCTATCTCTCCAGCCCCAAATTAAAAAAAAATTTTTTTAAAGGGAGAGATTGGAAAGGAGAGGAGAGGAGAAGGGAGAGAAGGGGAGAGGACATTGGACACAAAAGCCTGGCCTCAAACTCAGATACCTGCTGCCTCTGCCTCCCAAGTGCTGGGATTAAAGGTGTGCACCAGCCAGGCGTAGTGGCGCACGCCTTTAATCCTAGCACTTGGGAGGCAGAGGCAGACGGATCTTTGTGAGTTCAAGGCCAGCCTGGTCTACAGAATGAGTTCCAGGACAGCTGGGCTACAGGGAGACCCTGTCTCGAAAAGACGAAAAAAAAAAAAAGAAAAGAAAAAAAAAAGGTGTGCACCACTGTGCCTGGCACCACCTGTCTACTTTATTATTTTTTAAAAATTTTTTTTTATTAATTTTATTTCTTTCTGTATGTGTATGAATGTACTGTCTGCATGCAAGTTTGTGCACCCGTGTCGTGCAATGCCGCGGAGATCAGAAGAGGGCGTCGGATTCCCCTGGAACTGGAGTTCTCCTGGAATTGGAGTTTCAGACGGTTCTTGGCCGCCATGTGGGTGCTGGGGATCGAACCCGGGTCCTCTGTAAGAGCGGTCAGCGCTCTTAACCACTAAGCCATCTCTCCAGCCCCACCTGTCTACTTTAATGCCATCAGAGGCCACCCTGCCCTGGAACTCAGTCTAATTGACACACAGTTACATGCAGACAAGTGGAGTAAGACCAAGCTTCTTGCAGGAGAGGCCCAGGTAGTCTTACAAAGCAGTTGTCCAGGCCAAGGAGTGAAAGAAGGGACAGCAGACAGAGGGGACTGAGAGGATAAAGGCTCTGAGCTGGAGAAGGCAGAACTGAAAGCTGATCCCCAGGCAGAAAGGAGCTGAAACCGTACAGCTGGCCAGGGGCTTTAGAGGAGTTGACAAAGGATTCAGCTACAACCACAGGAAACCAGAAGTCAGCACACACTGTTAGAATGACATCCCAGGGAGGGGAGGGGAAGGAAAGGGTGCTGAGCGACATGGAGGATGAGTTGCCAGAACAGTGTGCCCAACTCCACACACACACACACACACACACACACACACACACACACACACACACGTGTGCCAGCCATGAGACTAGAATAGTCAGGCGTGGTGGCACACGTCTTTAATCCCAGGACTCCACAGGCAGAGGCAGGCAGATCTCTGTGAGTATGAGGCCAGCCTCATCTACATAGCGAGTTCCAGGCTACAGGGAGACCCTGCCTCAAAATAGAAAAAAAAAAAAAAAAGAAAGAAAGAAAGAAAGAAATTGGGGGCTGGACAGATGGACAGACCACTCGGTGGTTAAGAGCACTAGCTGAGGGACTGGAGAGATGGCCTAGCGGTTGGGAGCGCTGACCGCTCTTGCAGAGGACCCATGTGGTGGCCGAGAACCGTCTGAAACTCCAAATCCAGGAGAACTCTAGTTCCAGGGGAATGCGACGCCATCTTCTGACCTCCGAGGCATTGCACGACACAGGTGCACGGACCTGCATGCAGACAGTACATTCATACACACACAGAAATAAATAAAAAAATAAAAAAAAAGAGCACTAGCTGCTTTTGCAGAGGACCTGGGTTCAAATCCCAGCACCCACATGGTGGCTAACAACCATTCATAACTCCAGTTCCAAGGGAATCTGATGTTTTCTTCTGACTCTGAGGACATTGCATGACAGGTCACAAACATGCAGGTCAGAAAGGTTGCCAGATCCCCTAGAACCAGAGTTACAGTTATTAGCCACCATTTTTTTTTTTTTTTGTCTTTTTGAATCAGAGTCTCCCTATAGCCCCTAGCTGGCTTGGAACTCTCTGTGTAGATCAGGCTAGCCTTGAACTTAGAGATCTGCCTGCCTCTGCCTCCCAAGTGCTGGGATTAAAGGTGAACCCCACCACACCCAAATCATGTGTATGTGTATGTGTCTGTGTTGGGCATGTGTGTGAATTAAGTGAGTGCATGTTCGTTCTTAGGCAGGCCAGGAGAAGCTGCAGATCCCCTGAAATTGGGGCTGCAGTTAGTTTTGAGCCACCCCATGTGGGTGCTCTTAATGCCTGGGCCATCTCTCCAGCCCTAAGAAATGAATCACCTTTTGATTCTTCTGTAACTACTAGGAACTGGTTCCCGAGGAAACAGAACAAACTGTGCCACTGGGATGGCCAGGAGCCGTGGGGGCTACAGCGGGGCCATATTGTTGGTTCCCTCCCGTGCTCCTGGCCTCCGTGCTCAGGGCCAGGCCCTTACTTGAGGGAGGAAGTCAGGTCCAGTCCCTCCACTGCTTGCTGCCACCCAGCATGGGAGCTGGAAACAGCTCGGATACTCTGGACAGCAGCAAGTGTTCTTAACCTCTGAGCCATCTTTCCAGCCTCACAAAATAATTTTTTTTTAACGAAATAAATCTTTAGAGAGAGAAATCTATTTCAAAAACCAACCCCGGAGCAGACTGATGGCTCAGGGTTTAAGAGCACTAGCTGCTCTTACAGAGGACCCACGTTCTGTTCTCAGCACCCAGTGGCAGCCAACAACCATCTGTAACTCCAATTCTAGGAGACCCGACTCCTTCTGGCCTACATGGGCATTGCATGTATGTGGTGCACTTACATACATGTACATGTAGAACACTCATACAAAAATAAAATTAAAATTTAAGTTTCAAAAATTAGAGAAATTTATTTATTTATTTTGGTCTTTTTGAGACAGGGTCTCCCTGTAGCCCCAGCTGGGCTGGAACTCACTCTGTAGACCAGGCTGGCCTTGAACTCACAAAGATCCACCTGCCTCTGCCTCCCAAGTGCTAGGATTAAAGGCGTGCGCCACCACGCCCCGCAAATTAGAGAAATTTAAAAGCAAAACCAATCCCTTCCAACCCACTCTAGCGAAGCTCAGCAAATGATGGGCCACCAGCAGCCGGAGGCCCCCTGCCCACTGCTCCTCACTGCTCCACGCAAAAGCCGTTTGCACTTATCGGACCCAAGGAGGCATCCAGCAGGTCTCACCCTTCCAGGGGAACTGGAAGACCCACGGAGCCCACGGAGAGAGGGAGGTACAAGTCTTGCTTTTCTCTAACAAGGCTCGAGGCCGGAAGGGGCGGGGACGGCATGCTCCATTTCCCCGCCCTTCCCTCCTCCCTGCAAAGCCGAGGGGAAGGCAAAGTTTGTTTGGCTCTGTGCAGAGCAAGCAAGGTAGCCCCAGCAATCTCCTCCAGCAAAGGGGGGGGGGGAGGGTAGAGGAAATAGAGATGTGGAGGGGAGAAGCTGGCGGGGAGCGGGGAGTGGACGGGGTGTGAGAGGAGGAGACGGGGTGAGGACAGTGTCCAGTCAGCTCAAGGAAGCAGCCAGACGCCGTCTCCTGCTTCCGGGTTGTGCGCACCCTGCTGTCCCTTTCGCTGTGCTCCCACACCCTGCTAGAGAGCTGCTCAAGCTACTTCTGCAGGGAAGGCGGGTCCTAGCGCAGGGTGCACGATAAACACGTGCTGTCATCTAGCCTGGGGACAAGATGGAAACCCCCAGGAAGGGTCCTCTCATTCGGACTGCGGAATGGCTTGAAAACTACCCCTTTTTCTTCCTTTTCCTTTCCTTTCCTTTCCTTTCCTTCCTGAGGGGGGCGGGGTGAGGGGGACGGCACAGAGTCTCATATAGCCCTGGCTGGCCTCCCGCTCCCTATGTTGCCAAGGATGACTTTAAATTATTGATCCTCCTGCCCTCACCTCCTGAGTTCTGGGATTACAAGTGTAACCCAGGCCCTCCTGCTTGTTAGACAAGCAGTTTACCAACTGAAACTAAGCTACGTTCCTAGCCCAACAACTCTCTCTCTCTCTCTCTCTCTCTCTCTCTCTCTCTCTCTCTCCCCGATGTTTTTAGTTTTTTATTTTGTTTTGTTTGTTTGTCCCTCTAGGTGTCCTGGGAACTCTCTATGTAGACCAAGATGGCACCCCAGGGACTCACCTCCCAAGTGCAGGCATGTGCCACTACAGATAGCCCTTGGTTTGGTTTGGTTTTAATACTTTTATCATTTTCATTTCATGTGTATGAGTGTACTGCCTGCATGTATGTAAGTGGACTCGTGGTGTAATTCCAGAAGAAGGCAGAAGAGGGCGGCAGAGCCCCTAGAACTGGAGTCCTGAATGGTTGTTAGCTGCCATATGGATGTTAACCCCAGTTCTCTGCAAGAGCAACCAGTACTCTTAACTGCTGAATTAGCTCTCCAGCCAGACAGGGTCTCCCTAAGTGGCTCAGGCTGACCTTTAATTAGCCATCTTTTAATATATATATAATTTTTTTTTAGTGTGTAAGAGTGTATTGCACCAGGCATAGTGGCACACACCTGTAGTCCCAGCACTCGGGAAGCAGAGTCAGGCAGATCTTTGTGAGTTCAAGGCCAGCCCAGTCTACAGAGTGAGTTCCAGGCTAGCTGGGCTACAGGGAAACCCTGTCTCAAAAAGATCAAAAAGAGGGCTGGAGAGATGGCCTAGCGGTTAAGAGCACCGACTGCTCTTGCAGAGAACCCGGGTTCAATCCCCAGCACCCACATGGCGGCCGAGAACCGTCTGACTCCAATTCCAGGAGAACTCCAGTTCCAGGGGAATCCGACACCCTCTTCTGACCTCCACGGCATTGCACGACACGGGTGCACAGACCTGCATGCAGACAGTACATTCATACACATACAGAAATAAATAAAATTTAAAAAAAAAAGACCAAAAAGAGTGTATTGCCTGCAAGTGTGTAAGTACACCTGTGTTGTGCAGTGCCCATGGATCAGAAATGTGTTGGATTCCCCTGGAACCGGAGTTCCAGATGGTTGTTAGCCAGAATTGAACTTTTTTTTTTATTATTAATTTTATTTATTTTTGTATGTGTATGAATGTACTGTCTGCATGCAAGTCTGTGCACCCGTGTCGTGCAATGCCGCGGAGGTCAGAAGAGGGTCTCAGATTCCCCTGGAACTGGAGCTTCAGACGGTTCTCAGCCGCCATGTGGGTGCTGGGGATTGAACCCGGGTCCTCTGTAAGAGCGGTCGGCGCTTGGGGCTGGAGAGATAGCCTAGCGGTTAAGAGCACTGACCGCTCTTGCAGAGGACCCAGGTTCGATCCCCAGCACCCACATGGCGGCTAAGAACCGTCTGTAACTCCAATTCCAGGAGAACTCCAGTTCCAGGGGAATCCGAGACCCTCTTCTGACCTCCGCGGCATTGCACGACACGGGTGCACAGACCTACATGCAAACAGTACATTCATACACATACAAAAATAAATAAAAAAAATATTAAAAAAAAAGAGCGGTCGGCGCTCTTAACCACTAGGCCATCTCTCCAGCCCAGAACTTTGTTCCTCTGCAAGAGCAGCTGGTGCTCTTAACAACTGAACCATCTCTTCAGCCCAAATTAGTCATCTTCTAACCTCCACCTCTCCAGTCCTGGATTGTAGTTGTGTCATCTTCTAACCTCCACCTCTTCAGTTCTGGATTGTAGTTGTGTCATCTTCTAACCTCCACCTCTTCAGTTCTGGATTGTAGTTGTGTGCTTCTGTGCCTGTCAGCTGAATATTTTAAAGTCTAAAAAAATAAAACAAATAATATATGTACCTGTGAGTATTGCAGTGTTGGGTACAGAACAGCTTCATGGATGCTACACAAGCATTCTATCACATTCCCATCCCAAGAATAGTATTTCTTTTTTGTTTTTGGACCCACATCCCTCCCACAAGAATAATATTTCGTGACACATTAAAAATTATGTAATTCAAGTCTGGTGTCTATGAATAAAGTTTTTAAATTCTGTGAACATAAGTTTCCAGAAATTTCAAAATTTGTTTTATCAGTTGGCATATTATGTACTTACCTACATGATTTTGCTTGTTTTGATTTACACACACACACACACGCGCGCGCGCGTGTGTGTGTGTGTGTGTGTGTGTGTATATATATGTATGTATATAGCTAACTCGCAGAGATCCACCTGCCTCTGCCTCCCAAGTGCTGGGATTAAAGGCATGTGCCACCACACCTAGCTTTATTTTTTATTTTTTTTGGTCTTTTCGAGACAGGGTCTCCCTGTAGCCTCACTGTCCTGGAACTCACTATGTAGACCAGGCTGGCCTTGAACTCACAACGATCCTCTTGAGGGCGTCAGATTCTCCTGAAATTGGAGTTACAAATGGTTGTTAGCCACTATGTGGGTCCTGAGATCCAAACCCCAGTCCCCTCCAAGAGTGAAGAGTGCTCTTAACCACTGAGCTATCGCTCCAGCCCCCCAAAAGATTTATTTTATTTATTATTTATTTATTTTTGGTGTTTTTGAGATAGGGTCTCCCTGTAGCTCCAACTGTCCTGGAACTCACAAAGATCCGCCTGCCTCTGCCTCTGCCTCCCAAGTGCTAGGATTAAAGGCATGTGCCACCATGCCTGGCTAGATTTATTTTTAATTATACATATGGACATGTGAGCATAAA
Source organism: Rhizomys pruinosus (assembly GCA_009823505.1). Lineage (NCBI taxonomy): Eukaryota > Metazoa > Chordata > Mammalia > Rodentia > Spalacidae > Rhizomys > Rhizomys pruinosus. The sequence goes on from VZQC01005388.1 coordinate 1,269,871, forward strand.
TTCAGTGCCTTCAGAGGCCAAAAGATGGGGTCAGATCTCTTGGAGCTGGAGATACAGGTCATTGTCAGCCACCCAAGGTGGATGCTGGGAACTGAAATCTGGTCCTCTGTAAGTGCAATACATGCGTATAATGGTTGAGCCCTCCCTCCAGTCTCCAAAGATTAATTTATAAGCTAGGCACAGTAAGACATTAACAGCAATGATAAAGTATTAAAGTTACAACCATATACTGTAGAAATTATTTAAAACTTCTGAACTATCTATTTGTGGAGTTTTTACTTAGTATTTTTGGTCTAAGGTAGAAATGGGGTCGTTAATGTCTCCCAGAAAGGAAAACCCATGGATAAGGGGGAAGGGAGGTCCTACTGTACCTAGAAGGAAGCCACAATGGTAATTCCAGACATCTCCACAAGGTGGCAGTACAAGAAAGGGTGAGGGGGCCTTGAGAGCCAGGCAAGAGGGGGGGAATTACCATAGAAGCACTTGGTCAGGTGAAGGGAGTAGGCCTTGGACCACCTAAGTCTGAGCAGTGGGGAGGGCTTGCTTGCTTTCCCTCAGCACAATGTCTCAGGTCTGACTCCTGGGCCAGCTCAGCATCTAGAGGCAGAGGCCCTTCCGTGGCAGCTCCCAAACTCTCCTGCCTCTCTAAACTAGGTCTCCCTTGAGATCCAACTGCAGCTGGTAATTATTAAGCACTTGCTGTATATGCATTTGGTTTTCCCAACATTAAACACATCGTATGTGTACTCAGTCCTCCCAACAACCTGTTAAAACAGATTCTTTTTTTTATTTTTCTATGTGTACGAATGTACTGTCTGCATGTGGGTCTGTGCACCCGTGTCGTGCAATGCCGCGGAGGTCAGAAGAGGGCGTCGGATTCCCCTGGAACTGGAGTTACAGACGGTTCTCAGCCACCATGTGGGTGCTGGGGATCGAACCCGGGTCCTCTGTAAGTGCAGTCGGTGCTCTTAACCACTAGGCCATCTCTCCAGCCCCCAAACAGATTATTCTAATCCCTTCCGAGTCCACTCAGCCAGCTTGCCCTGCCTTTTATCTTCCTTTGGAAAATCAGGAAAAAAAAGAAAGAAAAAAAAAATCAGAGAATATATCCAAGAATCCGGTTGGATTTTCTCCCTACTGCTGACCCCAAGTGGCCACTAAACAGCTGCAAGCAGCTCTTCCGTGGCCGGCACTCAGGTCAGGGTGGCGCTGCTGGGTTCTTTGCTGGTTTTATTCATGAGGCTCACATCCAAGCTTGGACCAGTGTTCTGGCAGGTGGTGCTGGGATCCTCTCCAAGATCAACTGTATCATGGCCCACACTCAGTGGATGGCCACTGATGGATGGGCTGAGGTGCCATTTCCTGTTGGCCCCATCTGCTCTTGGCTTCTTTTCAAAGCTGGTCACTGCCTCTAGCAGTAACATCCTCCATCTTTTGTTTTAAAGGTTTATTTTATTTATTTATTTATTTTTTGGCCTTTTCGAGACAGGGTCTCCCTGTAGCCCCAGCTGTCCTAGAACTCACTCTGTAGAACAGGTTGGCCTTGAACTCACAAAGATCCGCCTGCCTCTGCCTCCCAAGTGCTAGGATTAAAGGCGTGCGCCACCACATCTGGCTTAAAGGTTTATTTTTATTGACATATGTGTGTCTGTGGGTTTATGACATGTGTGTTTGGCCCTCAGAGTCCAGAAAAGGGATCCCTTGGAGCTCGAGTTCCAGGTAGTTGTGAGGTGCAGGGAATTGAACTCAGGTCTTCTGGAAGAGCAGGAAACACTCTTAACCCGAGTCACCCCTCCAGCCTTGTTTTTGGACTTCTGTTTTTGGAACGGGGTCTGACTATGTAACCCTGGGTAGCCTGGAACTCACCATGTAGACCAGGCTGGTTTTGAACTCATAGAGATCTTACCATCTGTGATAGAATTAAAGGTGTGTACCACCATGTCCAGCATGTTTTCTGTTTTTAGGTTTAATTTACTTTACATTTATTTATCTTTTTATTTTTATACAAGATTACATTACAAATCAAATCTAGACCCATATCCCCATCCCTACCTCCCACCCCACCAGAGCTCATGCATTCTGCCAAACATGTTTTTCATCTTTTTCTCCGTCTTTCTCAAAATTCTCAATGCAGAAGTTGACTGATTCGAGCAGAAGTTCACCATTTCAGTCAGTTCTTTAATGTAGTCTTTTCTATTGTTGTTGTTCTTTCCAATATGCATCACTCCCAAATACTTGGACAAAAGCTTAAGGAGCCCTGCACAAGAAATATTTACAACTAGGTAATTGGCGCTAGCATCCACAGATGAGGGATACCATTCGTCGTTTGTTTTTCTGGGACTGTGTTACTACACTTAACATAATATCTTCTAGTTTCATCCATCTACCTGTGCTTCAGGTGGTCCTGGGAAGTCCCCAATCTAAGCTCTGTGCACTGGAGTGGCAACAGGCCCACCTTTAATACCAGCTAGCAGGACGACTCTGAATCTGTTTTTTTTTTTTCTTTTATAAGGATGAATGTATTGCCTGCACGTATGTAAGTGCACCTGTGTCATACAGTGCCTGCAGAGGTCAAAAGAGGGCATTGGATCTCCTGGAACTGGAGTTATGGACAGTTCTTAGCTGCTGTGTGGGTGCTGGGAATTGAACCCGGGTCCTCTGGAAGAGCAGCCTGTGCTCTGAGCCATCTATCCATCCCCACTTAATTTATTTTTTTGTGACTGCATATGCCCATGCACATACCAGAGTGGACATGGATTCAGAGGACAGCTCGAAAGTCAGTCCTCCCCTCCTGCCATGCATGTCCTAGGGATGGAACTCAGGTCATCAGTCATGGTGGCAAGTACCTTTGCCTGCTGAGCCATCTTCCCAGGCTTGTTTGTTTTGAAACAGGGTCACACTATTTTGCTCAAGATAGACTCAAACTGGACCTGTGCCATTTGGCCACCCCAGCCTCCTGCGTAGCTGGGACCATAGACAGGTAAGCCACAGGGTCCGACTTCTGTCCCTTTCCATCTTGGCAGCCAGTGAGAGAGATAAAGGGAATCCAGCTTTCTCCTGGGTCTCTGGACAGGTGTTAAGCACTGTTAAATTATTAAAATCCATTGAAAATTGCAAGGTGTGGTGGTGCATGCCTTTAGTCCCAGCAGAGGCAGGCAGATCTCTGTGCATTCAAGGCCAGCCTTGTCTACATGACAAGTTCCAGGCCAGCTGGGGCTACAACAGAGAGACCCTGTCTCAAAAAGACCAAAAACAGGCCGGGTGTGGTGGCCCACGCCTTTAATCCTAGCAATCAGGCGGCAGAGGCAGGTGGATCTTTGTGAGTTCAAGGCCAGCCTGGTCTACAGAGTGAGTTCCAGGACAGCAGGGAGACCCTGTCTTGAAAAGACCAAAAAAAAAAAA
>VZQC01005388.1:1273897-1299226 GCA_009823505.1 Rhizomys pruinosus
TACTTTTTTTTTTTTTTAGACATTCGAAGTGGGAGACTGTACTCTTAACCCCCGAGCCAGCCCTCCCAACCAAAAATTATTAGGTCTTTAAACATACATTAAAAAAAAAAAAAAAAAGAGCCGGGCGTGGTGGCGCACGCCTTTAATCCTAGCACTTGGGAGGCAGAGGCAGGCGGATCTTTGTGAGTTCAAGGCCAGCCTGGTCTACAGAGCGAGTTACAGGACAGCTGGGGCTACAGGGAGACCCTGTCTCGAAAAGACCCCCCCCCAAAAATACATTTTTGTTATTGTTTCAGTTTGTTTGTTTTGGTGTTTTTGAGACAGGGTCTCCATTTATTCCCAGCTGTCCACCAACTTGCTATACCAACCTGGCTGGCCTTGACTGCACAGAGATCCACCTAGCTCTGCTTAGATTAAAGCCTTGTGCCACAATGCCCAGCTAAACTTGCATTTGTAAGTATTCTCATATTCATTTTCTTGTACATAAGCCACCTGACCCCCTCCCTTGCTGCCCTGGCTGCCTTGAACAGTCAGTCAGTCAGTCAGTCAGTCATCTAAAGTCCTTCACGCCAGCCAGGGCAGCTGTGTTGATCACTTCACTGAGGCCCTGAGAATATACAAAGGCTGCAGCTGGGGCCCTGGCTCCTGGGGGCCCCTCCTCAGCAGGTGCTGTCTGAAATCATTTGTATCAGAATTTTTTCTCTCAGAAGCATCCATGAACCCTACATCACAGCTTCTTAATGACATCACAAATCCCATCTAAGGACCAAAACCCTGATAACAGCAAAAAGTTTCTGGGTGTGTAACAACCGTGAACAAGAAATTTAATGTGTAATGAGTTCCAGGTGTTTCTGGCTGCACACGCTTGGGTTGTGTCATGTGACCACTGCAGCCTTGGCTCTGAACCTTGTACTGCTCAGGCCTTCACAACATGCAGCACCTAGGCCATAATACCCTGCTCAGATTCCAGCAACTGCATGCATTCTTCAACATATAAACATCAAATTAGTGTATCTGTGGATTGTATTGTGATAGAATGTTTGATTTCCTGTTTGAATTGCTGACTTTCATACAAAATCATTAAGGGGCCACTGAGAAGGCTTAGTCAGTAAAGGTGACTGCAGGGAAGCCCGACACCTTGAGCTTGGTTCCCTGGAATCAACGCACTTGGAAGGAGAGAACAAATTCCACAAAGTTGTCCTCTGATTTCTACATGCTGCACTCGGTGGCACATACATGCCTATGAACACATATCATACACAATAAATTAAGCCAGGCATGGTGGTGCATGCCTTTAATCCCAGCACTCAGGAGGCAGAGGCAGGCAGGTCTCTGTGAGTTCAAGGTCAACCTGGTCTATACAATGAGGTCTAGGCCAACTGGGACTACAGGGAGACCCTGTCTTAAGATTAAAAAAAATTTTTTTTATTTACTTTTATGTGTTTGAGCTTTGCTTGCATGTACATGCACCCCTGCATGCACTGCCCACAGGTCAGAGGGCGTCAGATCCCCTGGAACTGAAGTTACAGATGGATGGTAACAGACATGAGGGTCCTGGGACCCGAACCTGGGTCCTTTGCTTTAGTGAGAGACACCCAGTATCAATCTCTGGCTTCTACATGGAAGTGTACCCTCACCTGCATACATGTTTGTCTAGGCACTACACACATGTGAACACACAAATATATACACTACATACACATGTAAAAAACAAAATGACTGCTCGCTTCGGCAGCACATATACTAAAAGTGGAATGATAGAGAAGATTAGCCCCCGCGCAAGGATGACACGCAAACTCATGAAGCATTCCATATTTTTGCAGGACTCCACATGGCCAGCCCCCCCCCCAAAAAAAAAAAAAAAAAAAAGAAAACAAACCTAATATGATGGCTACATTCAACCTGGCTAGATTTGGAACCACATAGTAGACAGGCTTGATGGCGACAGAGAAATCCTACGTGGGGCAGCATCAGGCTGGAGGAGATGCTAACAGGACAGCACTGCACTGTCCAAGGCTCAAAGACCTGAGAACTCAGAGGGGCTGATGGTATGAACCTGAGGTGGAAGGCCTGAGAACCCACATGGGGAGCTGATGTAAGTCCTTGAGGCCAAAGGCCACAAAGTCTGGGTTCTCCAAGGACAGGAGAGGAACTGTGTGTCCCAGTTCCAGGAAGAAACACACGCATTCACCCTTCCTGTGAAATTTGTTCTCTCTAGGCTGCTAGCTAATTGGGTACCCACCTGATTAGGGTAGCTCTTCCTCTCCTGTTCCACTGATTTAGAAACTATTCTCTGGGTCAGGCATGGTGGCACACACCTTTAATACCAGCACTCTTAGCCGGGCGTGGTGGCGCACACCTTTAATCCCAGCACTCGGGGTACAGGTAGGCGGATCTCAGTGAGTTCAAGGCCAGCCTGGTCTACAGAGCGAGCTCCAGGACAGCTGGTCCTAAAAGGGAGACACTGCCTCAAAAATACCAACCCCCCCCAAAAAAAAACAGGCACTCTTGAGGCAGAGGCAAGTGGATCTCTGTGAGATTAAGGCCAACCTGGTCTACATAGTGAGTTCTAGGCCAGCTGGGGCTAAAGGGAAACCCTGTCCCAAAAAGACCAAAAAAATTTTTTTAATTATATTTATTTGGTGAGTATATAGGGCAGCAGCCTGTGGAAGTCTCAGAGCAACCAGTTCTCTCCTACTCCTGGGTTCTAGGGAGCCAATTCAGGTCTAGGTGTCTCCAGGTGAGTTCTCTCACCAGTCTGGGAATTTCTTTCTGAAGTGATGAAAATGTCCTAAAATTGCCGGGTGGGGTGGGTGGTGGGGCTCAATTGTTAAGACCACTGGCTGCTCTTGCAGACAACCAGGGTTTGGGTCTCAGCAACCACAATGGCAGCTGACAACCATCTGTAAGTTCCAAGGGATCTGACACTCTCTTCTGAATTCTGAGGACACTGGGTGTCCTTACATACACACACATTGGGCTGGCGAGATGGCTCAGCAGTTAAGAGCACTGACTGCTCTTGCAGAGGACCCAGGTTCAATTCCCAGCACCCACATGGTGGCCAAGAACCATCTTTAAGCTGGGCGTGGTGACACATGTCTTTAATCCTAGCACTCAGGAGGCAGAGGCAGGCGGATCTCTGTGAGTTCAAGGCCAGCCTGGTCTACATAGTGAGTTCCAGGCCAGCTGGGGCTACAGGGAGACCCTGTCTCAAAAAAAAAAAAAAAAAATGATTAAGAGGCATTACACTGCTTAGTAAACTAATGAAAGCCTATTGTGAATGACAGGATTCATCAACGAGGCAGCTCATGTTTAAAAAAAAGAAAAATGAAAACAAGTTAAAAAGACATTGAATTAGATGAACTATATTCCTAGCTCAAATCTTTTTTTTTTTTTTTGATACAGAGCTTCATGTATTCCAAGCCTGTGGCAGCATGCTCAGTTTATTACTAAATCGTTTACAACTTCTTTGGGCCCAGGGGACTGAACCCTAGGCCTACTTGCATTCTATCACTGAGCCATGCCCCAACCAACCTGTTTTTAAATAGCTGAGCTTGGCTGCAGGATTAAAAGGCTAATTTTTAGGTTGGTTTAACTCACCTGTGCACACAGCCACCAGGCTGGCCTGTGTCCCACCACCACACACAGGGCCTGGGCTGCGGAAGCTCAGGAACCGCACTGCCCAGGGACTGAAGATGCTCAGAGTTTGGAATTCCGCAAAATCCACCTCCAGCCCAGACCTCCCTGAGGCAAGGAGGAGATCGATTCCGCTCCCAGCACCTCCCCCTCGGCCCGAGCTGCTGGGAATTCCTCCCTCCGCTCTTCCTCCTGGCCCCGCCTCCCTTCCCAGCTCTTTCTGTTTTGAGACACGGTCTGGACCTCGCTCTGTAGAGCAGGCTGGCCCTAATCTCACAGAGATCTGCCTGCCTCCGCCTCCCAAGGGCAGGTATTAAGGTACCCAGCCTCTTCTCCTTTCCCACCCTAGGCTGCACTCTGTCCTAGGTCAGATTCTCCAGGTTTACCGCCCGCCGCCCAGGCCCCGCCCCTTCCACTCCTGAATGCGGGGTGAGCCTGGAGGATTGGGCCGAGCTAAGGAGTGCGTTTCCGTGGGTGTTCCGGAAGGCAGCTGACCCGGAAGTGTTTGCGGAGGTGGCGGCCGCGTGCATTCAGCGGACAAGCTTTCAGGAGCGGCCGAGATGACTAAAGTCAAGGTGGATCCGGACGGGTCTGAGGCGGCGGAGGCGGGCGGCGGGGAGCGCACGTACCACGAGCTGCTGGTGAACCTCAACCCCATCGCGCAGCCGCTGGCCTCCCGCCGCCTCACTCGCAAGCTCTACAAGTGCATCAAGAAAGGTGCGGGGCTGGCGGCTGCGGGCCTGCGGGGTTGTCCGGCCTGCGCTGGGGGGCTGTGGGGATGGGGATGGGGATGGGGATGGGAATGAGGACCCGGACAGGGGCGGGGTGGGCGGGGCCGAGATTCACTGTTTAGGGCGCCCGGCTCAGTTCAGAAGGCATCGGACTTAAAGCCCAATTATGAAAAAATATAAAGGCGCGGAGAGGGACCGCGAGCTCACCCTTGTCTTTGCAGCCGTGAAGCAGAAACAGATTCGACGCGGGGTGAAGGAGGTTCAGAAGTTTGTTAACAAGGGCGAGAAAGGGTAAGAATCCGCCTTTTGCGGCATCTTGAAGTTTTGTGTTTTTTGGACCGTGTGGATGCTAGGTACGGACCCTACTGCTGAGTCATATGACCCCAGCCCATGAATTTTGCATTTTAATTGGTTAAGCGGGAATCCCACCTATCTAGGTAGGTGTCCAGTGAAAGTGAAGTTGACAGACCAGCCCTGTAAAAGGCAAGTCAGTAAACTCCCTTCAGTGTGGATACTCATCACTAACAGGATCACTACCAGAGGAAAGGAATCGTATAGCTCCACCCACCTTGGTACTTTTCCAGGGTTCATACACCTCTGTTGTGAATGACAGTTACTCAAGCAAGCCAGAGAGGGTGGAAAAGGGAAGAGTGGTGGGGGGTGAGGGCTAGCCTGGGCTATGACGAGGAGGCCTTGTCTCAAAAAAGAAAAGGGGCCTGGCGTGGTGGCTCACACCTTTAATCCCAGCACTCGGGAGGCAAAGGCAGGCGGATCTTTGTGAGTTCAAGGCCATCCTGGTCTATGAGCGAGGGAGACAATGTCTTTTTTTTTTTTTTTTTTTTTTTGGTTTTTTGGGTCTTTTCGAGACAGGGTCTTCCCTGTAAGCCCCAGCTGTTCCCTGGAACTCACTCTGTAGAACCAGGCTGCCTTGAACTCACAAGATCCAGCCTGCCTCTTGCCTCCAGAATGGGAGCATGTCTTTTAAAAAGAAAAGGGGAGATTGAATGAACTTTAACTTAGAGCGTCGAGGTCTTTCCGCAGGAGTAGGCCCTTGGGGCAGGAGGACAGTGGTAAAGGCTTGCAGAGACTTTTTTTTTTTAATGGTTTTTTAAAAATTATTTACTTTATGTGTATGAATGTACTGCTGCATGCAGGTTTGTGCAATGCCTTGGAGGTCAGAAGAGGGTGTCAGATTCCCCTGGAACTGGACTTAAAGACGGCTCTCAGCCTCCATGTGGGTGCTGGGAATCAAACCCGGGTCCTCTGCAAGACCAGGCGGCACTCTCAACCGCTAGGCCATCTCTCCAGCCCCTATTATTTTTTACGTGTATGAGTGTACTATCTGCATGTTGGTTGGTGTACCCGTGCTGTGCAATGCCTCAGAGGTCAGAAGAGGGCATCGGATTCCCCTGTAACCGGAGTTAAAGATGGTTCTTAGCCGCAATGTGAGTGCTAGGACTTGAACCCGGGTCCTCTGCAAGTGCAGTCGGTGCTCTTAACGGCTTGCAGAGACTTTTAAGGCATGTAGGATTAGTTTGTCCTCAGAACTTTGGAAGGCCATTAAGGGTTAAAGCTGGGAAGTGATATTGAGGAAAAGACTGAGAAATAAGAGATTTGGGAGGATTTGGTCTAGGAAGCTGTTGAAGTCCAAGAGAGGTGATGGGTAAGACAGAATTAGAGGTGCATCATTGAAGAGGACTCCACCACGGGGAGTGTGCTGGATGTTAGTGTGCCCAGACACACCCACAGTGGAGGAAGACTAGGTTTATGTGGAACGACTGCAAGTTTGGTTTTAGACAACTTTAAAAATATTTCAAACGATGGGTTGGAGAGATGGCCTAGCGTAAGAGCGCCGACCGCTCTTACAGAAGACCCGGGTTCGATCCCCAGCACCCACATGGCGGCCGAGAACCATCTGAAACTCCAATTCCAGGGGAATCCGACACCCTCTTCTGACCTCCGCAGCATTGCATGACACGACACGGTGCACAAACTTGCATGCAGACAGTACATTCATATACATAAAATTTTAAAAAAAATTTCAAATTATTCTTTTATTACATTTATTTTTGTATGTGTGAATGTCAGCCAACAAATAGTGGTTTTGGTTCTCTCTGTGGGTTCCAGGGATGGAACCTGGGTCATCAAGGTTGATGACAAGCACCTGTAGCCACTGAGCCGTCCTGTCTACTCGTTGGATAATTTAAATGGCCCTGGAGACACACACACCCCCAATCCAAAGAGAAAGTACTGAGAGGAGAGGGTAGCAAAGCAGCCGGTGGTCAGCACTGGTTCCAGGCTGCTACAGGCAGAGGACCAGGCAGGAGTGTGGGAGCTGGATCTTGAACCATGGGCTCTTTCTCTGCCTGTAGAACGCTCTTCCTTCTGGGGCCTTGGTACATTGGCAGCTCAGAACCTTAGTTTAGGACTCTGGCCAGTATTCTCTTGGGATGGAGACGGTTTTTTCTTTTTAATATTTTTTGGAGACTGGGTCTCCCTATAGCCCCAGCTGGCCTGGAGCTCACTATGTAAACCAGGCTGCCCTTGAACTCACAGAGGGCTATTTTGCCTCTGCAGTGCTGGGATTAAAGGTGTGTACCACCACACCTGGTAGAACTGGTTCTTAGTCTGACACTTAGAGATTTGCTGCTTTGTTGTCTCCCTGGTTTTGGCAGCCAGCTCTTAGGTAGCACTCTGCTCCCCTCACCTGCCATTCTGTGAGCCTCCCGTGATACTCAAGTTTCTGTTCATGTCGGCTCCTAGTTGGAGCCTTCCTGATGCCAAGGAGCCGCATCCTGGCACTTGAAGCACTGCACCAAGCATCTCATGTGGCGTTTACATGCTGTCAGGCAGAGATCACCTCCCCAGAGGAGTGGACTCTCTGCCCTCACATCCCAGCCCAGGTGTGGCACTGAGGACTGAAAGGGAAGGAGAGAGCAGGTAATCACGGTGGTGGTTTCTCGTTGCAGGATCATGGTCTTGGCAGGAGACACATTGCCAATTGAGGTGTACTGCCATCTTCCAGTTATGTGTGAGGACCGGAACTTACCCTATGTCTACATCCCCTCCAAGACGGTGAGGAGCCCACCTACCCTACCTCATCTTGGCCAGCCTGGGAGGCCGTCTGAGGAAGTGGTAGAATGAAGCCTGGTCTGGTGGCTTCTTGGATTCTCCTGCCTCAGAGTCCTGTATAGTTGTAACTAAGAGTACGCCACATTGCTTGGCAGATTTCTTGTCAGATGGACATCTGTGTACTGAGACCGGAAACAGTGTGCACTTGTAAACTCTGCACTGAGTGCTGCATCATGTTCATCCTGTGAAGTCGGCTCATGCCTAGCTGTTCAGACCGGTAGCTGACCTTGTCCTTACATAGCGGGGACCTGGTCTGGAGCACAGATGTGAAGGGTCACAGGGACTTAAGAGAGCAGAGAGGTTCTGCTCCGCCGTGGGATAACCTCCCACCCAGGAGCTCTGTGGGATGTAGGCTCAGGGCTGGCAACCAATTTGAAATGTTTTTAGAAGCAACGGGAGTAACGGGACACTGGTAAGGGTCAGGGTAGGCTGGTGGGTCGCTTGTGATCCCTGGTAGAGGCTGTGTGGCCAGCTTTACAACGGCTCTTTCCTTCTGTGCAGGACTTGGGAGCAGCTGCAGGCTCCAAGCGTCCCACCTGCGTGATCATGGTGAAGCCCCATGAAGAGTACCAGGAGTCCTATGACGAGTGCCTGGAGGAGGTGCAGGCCCTGCCGCCACCTCTGTGAGGGACTTGGGTTGCAGATGCACCTGTTCTGAACTGCTGAGCTGGCTGTGGGCAGCTGCCCACCCTCAGCCTCTCCCTGATCTGAGCCGGTCTCCTGGGTGGAGCAGTAGCTTTTCCATCAGTGCCATTTCCTTCCAAGACTGTGGGGTGGGAGTAAATTCTCAGTCAGAGTGTGGTGTGTCTGGGTGTTTTTAAGCTGAGAACCCTGGGGAGTGCTTGCAATTGCAAGAACAACCCTGGTGCAGCACCCAGTCTCCAGGACAGTGGGACCTTTGTGTGAGGCAGCGGCCTGCTTCTCTCCTGTATGAAGGACACTCCTGTCTGTTTTGTCTCTAGGAGCCTCACATACCTGACATGAGCCACTTACCCACCCACACGGGTGGGACATGGAGCCAAATATAAAACCCCAGTATGGCCTTCAAACATTTTAGACTCGGGGCCCCATGCTACCAGAAGGCCCACTCAGGCTAGGACACATAGCAACCCGGTTCAAGCCCCCTGGATAGAAGACCCCTATTTCAAAAACCAACCTCCCCCTCCCAAGAACTGGCTGAAACTTAAAACTTTAGTCTTCCTGTTTCCCTATAAAATTTCATAGTGGAAGCACCTTGCCCAGGTCTGCCATCTCCCAGATTTCTCCTAAAGCGGAGGTGCCAGATGGCACTATGGCTGGTGCAGTTAGGTTAGCCACTGCCAAGCCAGGCCTGATACCTGAGTGTGGCAGGACTATCGGTAAAGTTCAAGCTTGGAGAAAAGTAGGGAGAAGGACTGTGGATGTATTTGCTCAGTTATAAAATGGGATTCAGGCCAGCCTGGTCTACAGAGAGACCCTGTCTCAAAAAGACCAAAATAAAATAAAATAAAATGGCATTCAACTCTCATTAGACTATTCACAATGAAGAATGGACACGGACAGTGGGGCTAATGGTAGGACTGGAAAAATAATCGGCTTCTGAAGGCCAAGGCCTTTGCTGCTCTGGTCAGTTGTACTAAGTCAGGGCAAATGTAAACAGGCAGAGCAAGAACACAGAAGCCAGCACTTCCCCTTCTTAGCACAGGCAGCACAGGCTGGCTTCACCTTCCTTGGCCTCCACTGGGTCAAGGTGAGCCCCTTGGTAGTGCTGATCTGAAAGGCAATCCACAAAGCCAGTCCCTCCACTGAGACACCAAGGTCCATGGGAAAGCCCCTTCCGGCAAAGTTCTTGGAATCAGAATATGATGCGCTTTCCATCTGCCGGGTTCTGCTCCATGGGACAGTAGGGACACTTGAGCCTGCAAAGGGAAGCAAAGCATCCATGTCTCAGGGCTGAGCACAAAAGCCAGGCCAGGAAGGAGCTGGCACAGGGAACTTACTTTCCTCCATTTATGAGCTTGTTAAGTGCATCTCTGGAGATGACGTGGCCACAGATGAGCTTAATGGGAGGGTTGGAATCTGAGGTCTGTTGGCGCAGGATGGGGCACGCAAACACGGAGTGGTACCAGCACTTCATGCCAAGTTCAATCTCAATCTGGGGAGGACAGCAAAGGGCTGGGTTCCACTCACCCAGATGTGCCTCCCAGCACCCGCCACTGCTGGCCCCTCCCCCTGCCCAGCCTCACCGGCAGCTCGTCCTTGTGACTCCAGACCCCAGTGCACTGCCTCTGCTCGATCACGGCTTTGATGTTCATCAGCACGGGTAGTGCCACACAGCCAGAGGCAAAGCTACAAACAGACAGCAGGGGCTGGAGCAGTTGGGGTAACGGACAGCGGATGAGAAGCTGGCCACAGGTCCCAAAGCAGACAAGACTGATTCTCAAGTGCTGAGGTCAGACTGGTTTTTGGAAGTTCCTCAGGCTACTACAGTGCCACACTGTAGCTAAGTGTGTCTGATCCACACTCAATGCACCCCAAAAGTGGAAAGCCTCCAGGAAATAAGTCAGGCAGGCCATGTACTCATACAACCAGTCTTTGACTAGAGGACAGTGGTCAGTCTGAAAGAGCCTCAGTCTGCTCACAGTAGTTAACTTCCTTTGTTGTCATAATACAACTATAAGTGTGCCAGCAATGAGATCTGTAAATGAGGGACTCAGTTCAGACAGGCAGCAGGGAGCTCGCTGACTGGAACCACATGCTGTTAAGTGCCCTGGTTATAAATACAGGGCAGCCCTGCCCAATAGATCCTGCAACGAGGCAGTGGTGATTTCTGAGAAATGCTGTTCTATGACCTGAGCCTACAGCAGCAGTCAGGTAAGTGGAGCTGGTTCACCGTAATGTGCAGAGAGTACGGGATCCATAGCTGTTCTAAAATGGATGCTGTGGTGATAGCTGATCATTGTGCTGTAGTGTGTGGCTCTGGGGACAGATCAAATGCCCTTTGTTCCCCGATAGTTCATGGCGAACCTCCATTTTCTCATCCGTTAAATGGGATAACAACTTCTAAGTTGTGCCTGCTGTGAAGTAGGCAAAGACAACTGCCTTCGAAGCAGGAGCTCGTCACTGAGCCAGCTCTCCCTGCAGGGAAGGGATGCTGGGGGAGGGGAGGGGAAGGGAGGGGAGGCTGCGGGAGCTCTTGATCACCCACAGGGCCTTACAGTTACGTTGGAGTACCCTGCAGGAGAAGCAGGGCTCTCTTTAACTGTAAAAACAGGTACTGTCTCAGGGGGTGACCTGCTTAGGTCTGTGAAAACACCAAGCAGCACCCCTGGTACATGGCAGGGTCTCTACCTGCCCTCGGGAGGCTGGGTACCTGACACTGAGGGGGGACTCCACTGACAGCCCCAGCAGGGAACATGCGTCCCGAGTAAAGGTCTCACAGATCTCCGCCCAGTGGCTGTTGTCCAAGAGGTGGCAGTAGGGTGACTTCTCCAAGCCCAGCCGTAGGTACACCAGACTGCCCATCATCACCTGGATCTCTACAAGGCAATGGGACAGCAGCTCAGGGAAGAGCAGAGGTTCTTCTCCGCCCCCCACCCCCTAACTGGCATCAGAAGTGCAAAGCACAGTGCTGTCAGGCTGAGGCAGAGCAGGCTCTCTAGGCTGCTTGTCTAAGAGGACATGCGAGGCTTTTCCTGGTCTGCAGCTTTCCAACTGCATCACAAGCAAGTCTCTGCTTAGTACAGAATGCCTCTGTTCATCAGCCCTAACTAACCTCCCTGGGTTTGTGGTGGTGCTGTGTTTTTTTGTTTGTTTTTGTTTTTTGTCTTTTTGAGACAGGGTCTCCCTGTAGCCGCAGCTGGCCTGGAACTCACCATGTGGACCGGGCTGGCCTGGAACTCACAGAGATCCGCGTGCCTCTGTCCCCCCAGTGCTGCTAACCCCCCTTTTTCAGCAGCAGATCCAGCTCTGAAGCTTTCAGGAGCAGGAGCACCCACCTGCTGCTTGAGTGGGCAGCGGGAGGGCACGGCTCTGGCAGATGCTTGTCTAGGGCTGAAGTCCTGGCACTAGCCCCAGTACCACAAAAAATAGCCTGGAACTCGCTCTGTAGACCAGGCTGGCCTTGAACTCACAAAGCTCCGCCTGCCTCTGCCTCCCAAGTGCTAGGATTAAAGGTGTGCGCCACCACACCTGGCACGACTTTTATTTCTAAGTTAAAATAATTTATTAATTTTCTTGGTCCTTAAGCTTTGAGCTAGGGTTATGCTACATGGCACAGCAGTGTCGAATTCCTAGACTCAAGCAGTCCTGCCTCAGCTATGTCTTGAGTTTGAACCTCACTTTGGAGGTTTCTGGGTGGGAAGAGCCATTTCTCTGGGAAAACAACCCTGTGTGGGCCCAGCTCCACCCTGGCTGGGCCTGGCCACCTCCCAGCTCCACCCTGGCTGGGCCTGGCCACCTCCCAGCTCCACCCTGACTGGGCCTGGCCACCTCCCAGCTCCACCCTGGCTGGGCCTGGCCACCTCCCAGCTCCACCCTGGCTGGGCCTGGCCACCTCCCAGCTCCACCCTGGCTGGGCCTGGCCACCTCCCAGCTCCACCCTGGCTGGGCCTGGCCACCTCCCAGCTCCACCCTGGCTGGGCCTGGCACACCACCCCAGCACCTTGGTGCTCACCTCTCTGGTGCAGCCGAGCAAAGGGCTGGAAATGCCGGGCGTAGCTAAGGGCCTCCAGCTGCTTCTCAGGGCCGCCAGCCAGGAGGCGGATGAAGTGCAGCCTGTGTAGCTTGAACTCCAAAGAGCTGTTGAGCTCCAGCAGGCGCTGCCGATGGGAGACGGCCCACCTGGGGATAGAGTCCAAAGTCCTATGGTTGGCTGGCTGGTGGTGACCTCAGAAAGACCTTGGTGAACCCCTGACCTAAGGGGGAACTAAATGCTGGTGAGACCCTATGGCAAGGATGGTGGTGTGTCAACAGGTCTGGGTGACATGGAGACCACAGGCAAGGCCTGTGCCCTGCCGGCCCACCCCGGCCCCTTACTCCAGTGCAGGTTCCAGGTCTTGCTCATGCAGAGCTTCCAATATTCGATTCAACTCCAAGAAGGGCTGCTTAAAATCCACATCCACGCTCAACGTTGATTCCTAGGGAAGATGGAGAAAGATCCTGTCACTGGAAGACTGCTCCCAAAATTCTGTTCTGCTCACAATGAAGCTGCATCTGCAAAAGACTGGCTTGAGAGGGACAGGCTTGCCAGAGGAGAGTGGTCTCCTGCCAAGAGCTTGGGCCCCTCTCCATTTCCACCCTGGAAAGGCTACGGCGCACAGGCCCTCCCAGTACCACAGACAGTCCCCAGGCCAGAGAACGGCCTAGTGAAAAATGGACGTTCAATGTGGCTAATTACAGGAAGGCGAAACTCCTATTTTCATTGCCAGTGTGTTTAGTGCCTAACTAGTGCTATTTGTCATTTCACTAATCCCCTTAATAAAAAAGGATAACAAGCCTTGGCTGGGCACCCTGGCAGGCAACCAACTCCACCTAGAAATCAGTAACTTCACTTTTCATTCCAGATATATTTAGAGCTGCCTTCTATTTTCTGGCAGGGAACCAATTTCCTCTCTAAAATAAATGTCAAGAATGGTGGTAACCAGCCATAGGTCAGGGTACACTCCTGTGATCCCAGCACCTGGGAGGTGAAGGCAGGACAAGTTGGAGGCCAGCCTGGGCTGTATAGCTTCTTTTTTTTTTTTTTGGGTCTTTTTCGAGACAGGGTCTCCCTGTAGCCCCAGCTGTCCTGGAACTCACACTGTAGACCAGGCTGTCCTTGACCTCACAAAGATCCGCCTGCCTCTGCCTCCCAAGTCCTAGGATTAAAGGTGTGCGCCACCACGCCCGGCCAGCTATAGCTTCTTAACTATCACAAACAAAATCACCAGCAACAACATAAAAACTAGACTAAGCCAGGCGTGGTGGCGCATGCCTTTAATCCTAGCACTTGGGAGAGAGACAGGCGGATCTCTGTGAGTTCAAGGCCAGCCTGGTCTACAAAGCAAGTTTCAGGCCAGCTGAGACTAAAGGGAGACCCTGTCTCAAAAAGACTGAAAAAAAAAAAAAACACAAAAAAAAACTAGACTAGAGAAACAATCAAGAGGACCCAGGTTCAATTCTCAGCACCTACATAATCTGAAACCCCAGTTCTAAGGCATCCAATGTCCTCTTCTGGCCTCCTTGAGCATCAGAGGAACATGCATAAGTATATTTACATGCATGCAGGCAAAAAATTCATATACGTAAAAAAAAAAAGCAACAAGAGAACAAAAGTAGTAAAGAATATCAGGGACTTAATAGAAAACTAGCATTTAAAAGCAACAAGCTGGGCATGGTAGTGGTGTGCACAGCCATAATCCCGATTTAGGAATTAGAGTACTAATGAGGCACCCTGAGTTACATAGCAAGACCACCTCAAAACAACCAAACCTGGTGTGATGGTCTATACCTTATCAGAGGCAGGTGGATCTCTGTGAGATTGAGGCTAGCCTGATCTACATAGCCAATTTCAAGCCAACTGGAGTTATAGGAAGATCCAGTCTTAAACAACAACAAGAAGAGGCAGTTACCTGGCACAGCTCCTCCGCCACACTGAGCATGCCCTGCTGGTATAGGTGCTCCACAATGGCCATCTGCAGAATCTGCTGCTGCTTCTCACGAGAGTCCCACACGGCATCCGAGACTACACCACAGATCTCAGAGTCAAAGTTCTGATGGAGGAGAGAAGGCCTGTGACTCCATCCCACCTGTGCCCTGCTAAGGAGGAAATGCTGGTGTATTCCTGTCCCTAGACGTTGGGCCACCGCACACTCACCCTGTCGATGGCCTTGCCTACTCGGGATACACTGCTGTGAATGTCCTTGTGGTCTGAAGCCAGTTTCTGGACTGTGTCTTTGATTTTCCGGCAGCACTGGGACATCACAAGGGACAGGGTGGCCGAGAGAGGGGTCCCCTGGAGAGCTGTGGAGACAGTAGGCTGGGCCAGGATGCAGAAGGCAGATAGCCCATGTCTGCTTCTCTAGCTTGGCCAGCCTGGAGACCAGGAAGCAGCATATATGCCAGAGTTCAATGCCAAGCTTCCAGTCCATGGCCAGCCACTTTCTAATCACAGGACTTGGAACTGGCCAAGCCAGTACCTTGGTGACTTATTTACTCAGCTGTAAAATTCTAGGGGTTGTGTGCTTCATTTTATCCTGAGAAGTGACTGTACTACACAGATCTCTCTCTCCCTCCCTCCCTCTTTCTGAGACAGGATCTCCCTGTAGCCCTAGCTGGCCTGGCACTCCCTTTGTAGACCAGGTTGGCCCCAATCTCAGATATCTGCCTGACCCTGCCTCCCAGGTTCTGAGATCAAAGGTCTGTGCCACCAAGCCTGGCTTCAGACTTCTTTGTTTAACAACTATGTTAAACTCAGAGTTACCATATAACCCAGTAATTCCACTTCTAGGAGAAATGAAAATGGATGTCCATATAAAATTTTGCAGTTTTTTGTTTAAAAGATTTATTTTGGGGCTGGAGAGATGGCTCAGTGGTTAAGAGCATTGGCTGCTCTTGCAGAGGACAAAGGTTCAATTCCCAGCACCCACATGGTAGCTAACAACCAGTTCCAGGGGAATCCAACACCTCTTCTGACTCCATAGGCTTTGCACGAAATGGGTACACTTACACACATGCAAGCATGTACAGTCATATACATAAAATAAAAATAACTGAACTCAGGTCTTCTGCAAGAGCAGTACGTGCTCTAAACTGTTCAATCATCTCTGCAAGGCCTCATTTACAAAACTTTGTACATTAATAGTCTTCACAGCATTATTCAAATAGCTAAAAGGTAGAAAACAACCCAAATATCCACTAAGCAACAGAGACGAAATGTGGTAACACACACGCTAGGATGGTGTGAGTACTGACATGGGCACAGTAAGTCAGTCATAGGTGTGAGTACTGACACAGGGCACAGTAAGGACAGACCTGAAAACACTGCAACAAAAAGAAAGGAAAAAAATTGAAAATCAAATTGAAAACAAATTGGTAATGTTAACAATAATTCTAGATAAATTATTAATAATTTCTAGGGGCTGGAGAGATGGCTTGGAGATTAGGATCAAGGTACTGCTCTTGCAGAGGACCCAGCTTCAGTTCCTAGCACCCACGTCAGGTGGCTCAACAGCCTGCAACTCTAGCTCCAAACTCTGACACCCTCTTCTGATCTCCATAGGTACTACACTCACGTGCACATACCCACACACAGACATACACATAATCAAAACAATAAATATAAATCTTTGAGGAAACAATCTCTGTTGGGCTTTCTGAATGAATGGACTGCACTTCCCCTCTGAGGAGGGCTGGGGATGCACGTTATCAGCGGACTCACTGCACCCTTCAGAGACCCCTCACACCCAGTGGCCTTGGACTGCCCATGTCCCCAGGGTAGCCACGCACCTGCACTGGCCAGCTCAGCACGCAGCTGGGCCACATAGTGCAGCAGCTCCTCCAGGCTCTGCTCGCAGTGCTGCCCATAGGTCAGGAACTTGTGCAGGACCTTGTCCAGCTCCCTCTCCACACACGCGCACTGCTCCATGGTGACCCCTGGCTGGGGAAGTCAGCTGGGTCAGGCCTCATCTACAAGGGCGGAAGTCTCCCGCATCATTTCTTCAGCTCCCTCTCAGCCTTCCCACGTGTATCAACAGGCAGGAATTCCCTGCTAAACAAAGCACTTCCCACCCACTGTAGCTGCTGTGTCCAGAGGAAGACGCAGGATGGCCTAAGGACAGGCACAGGATAATGGTAAGAAAGCATGTGCATGTGGGGGCTGGAGGACAGCCAACCTCAAGTGCTGGCCCCAGGAGTGCTGTCTACTTCCTCTACATGGGTCTCTCCTGGCCTGGAGAGCAACAACAAGCCCTAAGGGCTCTTCTTGCTCTACTTCTCCAGTGCTGAGATTACAAGTGTACGCCACTACAACCTTTTACCTTTTTTCCCCTTTTTTTGTCTTTTTGAGACAGTTCTCCACCCTATATCCCCACCTTGCTTAGAACTCTCTACTTAGACCAGGCTTGCCTCAAACTCTAAGAGATCCTCCTGCCTCTACTACTTGTTTTTGGTCTTTTTGACAGGGTCTCCCTTTAGTCCCAGCTAGCCTAGAGCTTGCTATGTAGACCAGGCTGGCTTTGAACTCAGAGATCTGCCTGCCTCTGCCTCCCAAGTGCTGGAATTAAAGGCATGTGCCACCATGTCCAGCTTACAAATTTATTTCTGTATGTAGGAGTATTATGCCTTCATGTATGTGAGTGCACACATGTCATACAATGCCCATGGAGATCAGAAGGTGTCAGATCCCCTGGAAATGAACTATGGATGGTTGTTAGCTACCATGTGGTTGCTGGGAACTGAACCTCTATCCTCTGCCAGAGCTAGCACTTTTTATTTATTTATTTATTTATTTATTTTTGGTATTTTTGAGACAGGGTCTCCCTGTAGCCCCAGCTGTCCTGGAACTCACTCTGTAGACCAGGTTGGCCTTGAACTCACAAAGATCCGCCTGCCTCTGCCTCCCAAGTGCTAGGATTAAAGCCATGCGCCACCATGCCTGGTCAGAGCTAGCAGTCTTAACCTGAGCCACCTCTCCATCCCCTACATGTCCCTTCTTAATTAAACAAAGAGCCGGGCATGGTGGTGCACTTTTAATCCCAGCACTCTGGAGGAAGAGGCAGATGAATCTCTGTGAATTTAAGGCCAGCCTGATCTACATAGCAAGTTCCAGGCCAGCGGGGCTACAGGGAGACCCTGCCAAAAGAAAAAAAAAAGGAAGACTAGGCCTCACAGGGCCCTCACAGACTATGATAAAACCACATAGGGTTGCCGGGCGTGGTGGCGCACGCCTTTAATCCTAGGACTTGGGAGGCAGAGGCAGGCTGATCTTTGTGAGTTCAAGGCCAGCCTGGTCTACAGAGTGAGTTCCAGGACAGCTCGGGCTACAGGGAGACCCTGTCTCGAAAAAACCAAAAAAAAAAAAAAACCACATAGGGTCACACTGTGTGTGTTTTCATATACTCATCATGGCTAACTTCTCTTCCAGTTAGAGGAACTTGTCTGTCTTTTCTCTTTTTTTTCTTTTCTTTTTCTTTTTATTGAGACAGGGTCTCACCGAGCCCTGGCTGGCCTGGAACTCGGAGTGCCACCACTCCTGGCTTAGTTTTATGTACTATACAGCGATAAGCCATGAAGGCAGTTCCTGAATGGCTGTTATTTGGAAATGCAGCTTAGGGAAGAACTGCAACCATGCTATCTGTCTGGCTTTTCTCTACTCGTCTACACACAGTACTTTGTATCTGCACAGCCAGAACTGTTGCTCTCATAGCCCAGGCCCAGAGCATGCGGTGGCCCCCTCCAAGTTCTTTCCCAGCCTGCGGTGGCCCCCTCCAAGTTCTTTCCCAGCCTGCGGTGGCCCCCTCCAAGTTCTTTCCCAGCATGCGGTGGCCCCCTCCAAGTTCTTTCCCAGCATGCGGTGGCCCCCTCCAAGTTCTTTCCCAGCCTGCGGTGGCGTCCTCCAAGTTCTTTCCCAGCCTGCGGTGGCCCCCTCCAAGTTCTTTCCCAGCCTGCGGTGGCCCCAAGTTCTTTCCCAGCATGCGGTGGCCCCCTCCAAGTTCTTCCTGGCTCTGCAGGCTGTGACAATGGCCTGCTCTCCCATGGCTCCTATCCCCCTGGCTCCCACACCTTCTGTTTCAGCTGACTGCTGGCTGATGAGGACTGGACTGAGGGCCTGCCTTCCCTGCCACCCCAGAAGCTTCTCTGCTCCGTTAGACCAAGGAGGGGAAGTTGGCTTTTTTTTTTCCTGGTGTGTATGAAATGTGTTTACATGTATGTATGTGTGTGTGAGTATAGACACATGTGCAGACCCTGGCGTGGGTGTGGAGGTCAGAGGGCACCCTTGGATGTCAGTCCTCACTTTCTGCCTTGAGACAGGATCTCTTTACTGTCCGTTGCTCACGCAGCTAGCTGGCTCCCCAGCTTCCAGGGATTCTGAGCCGCCATCTCACCATAGAAGCACTGGGTTAGAGACATCTGCTACCAAGTCCAGCTTTACATAGTGTGATTGTTAATCCTGGGTGTCAACTTGACTGGACTAAGGAACAAATAAGAGAAAAAGGATCTTCGGATTGGACTACCTCAACCCGGATGGCCCACTCCAAATGTGGGCGTTACCTTCTGCTGGCAGGCAGTATTAAACATCATGCCAGAGGGACCTGGTCCCTTTTTTTTCTGTGGCTTGCCTCTCTCTCACTGGTGAGTTTGTCTTGCTGCTGTGATCAACCCTACGGATCCCAGCATGTACTGAGACCGGCAGATCTCCTGGAATCCATCGGGCCTTCAGCACCAGATTGGGACTACTGAGACATCCAGCCTTTCGGACTGAGCAGTTCCCTGGATTCTCAGCCTCTCCAATACGGTGCAGCTACTATTGGACTCCTTGAACTGTCACGTGAGTGAATCAATAAATTGTATATAGCTATATATTCATCCTATTGCTTCTGTTTCTTTAGAGAACCCTGACTAATACACATAGGTTCTGGGGATCTGATACTTGCAGAGCAAGGGGTTCCCCCATGAGTCAGCATCCCAGCCAGAAGCTGACTTCTTATACTATACCTCCTTCCCACGGTGGCCCCCTTGCTAAGTCCTCTTTACCCCGCTCTCCTCCTCTTCAGAGCAGCACAGGTGATCTGCAGGATCTGGCAACACAGTTGATTTCCTTCTAGAAAGAGAGGAGTGTGTTAAGAGAGGAATGTGTTTTTACATGTTCAGGGTCAATGTAGCCAGTTCACTCTCAGAGAAGCTGCAGACAAACATCATAGGAAGCCTCTGTGTCCAAGGTAACCAAGGTGCTCATTCCTCCCAATTCTCTCAGTCTCCTTATCCCAACCAGCACCAGCTATCCTGGCCTCCCCACCTAAGCCCCACATGACAGCCAGTCTCCCTCTCTGACAGGGGACAAGTGACAGGGCAATGGGATAGTTCCATACCGTGGCTGAGGCTACCATATGTAACTTAAATTTGCATTCAGAGTGTCCTAGGCTGCCACACCCCCTTCCAACCAAACCGTAACTGTATAGACGATAATGTGGGCAAAACGTAACAAGGACACCTGTTTAAAACTGATAGAATTATTTTGGTCATTACTAGCTAACATTTCCAGAAGGCTTATGTACCAGCACTGTTCAATGACTTCACGTCCATTAACTCATTCACTTGGTTCTCACAACACGATGAGATAGTTAGAGTTATTAGACCCACTTTGCAGCTGAGAAAATGAGACAGGGAGAGTTAAATTAAACAGCCCAGGGTCATGGAGCTGGGAAGCTGAGAAGTGGGAAGGAGAGAACAGCGCTGTGGGACTCTGGGCTGAGCCCCCTCCCCCCAAGTGCTCCCAGACAGCGGCATTCATCTGTGCTTGGGATGAATGTGCAATGGCCAACAATGACAAAAGACAGGACATTAAGCAGGGACCCTGGGAACCCCTAGCTGGGGAAGACGGCAGGACAAAGAATGGTGCCAAGGCCTGGGAATGAGTCACAATTTATTAAAGATTAACATGACTCAGACAGGACCTCACCAGGGAAAAGCGTGTGGCTCTGTCAGATACCACCTAACATCAGGACCACCATGAGAGGGAAAGCCGAGGCAGCACCTAGAAATGGTATTAAAAAGATGAGGGCTTGCTGGTGCACCCCTTTAATCTCCCCAGCACTTGAGGCAGAGGCAGCGGGATCTCTGTGAATTCCAGGCCAGACTGGTCTACATAGTAACTTCCAGGCCAGCTGGAACTAAAGGGAGACCTTGTCTCAAAAGGCCAAAAAAAAAAAAAAAGTAAGGTTGAAGGGGATACAATGCCCCTTCTCTGGCCTTCTCAGACATTGTACGATATGGGTGCTCTTACATACGTACATGCAGGCAAAACACTCATACATATCAAACAAAAATCAAAATAAGGTTAAGGGGCTGGAGAGATGACTCAGCAGTTAAGAGCACGGGCTGCTACTGCAGAGGACCCACACGGATGGTCACAAGCCTCTGCAACTCCAGTCCAGGGGATCCAATACCCTCTTCTGACCTCTGTGGGCATTGCACACACAGACGCCCTTAAATACATACATGTCAAACACTCCAACACATAAGATGGAAAAAAAAGTGGATGGGGCTGGAGAGAAGGCTCAACAGTTGAGTATAAGTACTCTTGGAGAGGACTGGATTTCATAACACCCTGGGATAACTCCAGCTCCAGGGGAATTCCACACCCTCTCCTGGTCTCCAGGGGCACCTGCACTCACATGCACATACCCACACACACAAGGACAATGGCCCATGTATCAAGATTAGACAACTTTGTGGAGCCAGTTCTCTCCATCCACCTATATGTGGGGTCTGCGGGTTGAACTCAGGTCACCAGGCTCCCACAGCACAGGCCTTGACCAGGAGAGCCATCCTGCTGACCTTTTTCTTTTGGGGGGGGATGTCTTTAAGAGAGGGTCTCCCTGTAGCCCCAGCTGGCCTAGAACTCACCATGTAGACCAGGCTGGCCTTGAACTCACAGAGATCCACAGGCCTCTGCCTCCCAAGTGCATTAAAGGCGTGTGCCACCATGCCCGGCGAAAGAAATGTTTTTTAAAATCTCGGCTGAGCCAGGCGTGGTGGCACATGCCTTTAATCCTAGCACTTGGGAGGCAGAGGCAGGCTGATCTGTGAGTTCACGGCCAGCCTGGTCTACAGAGTGAATTCCAGGACAGCTGGGGCTACAGGGAGACCCTGTCTCGAAAAGACCAAAAAAAAAAAAAAAATCTCAGCTGAGGGCTGGAGAGATGGCTCAGCGGTTAAGAGGGCGACTGCTCTTGCACAGGACCCAGGTTCAATTCCCAGCACCCACATGGTGGTAAGAACTGTCTTTAACTCCAGTTCCAGGGGAATCTACTGCCCTTTTCTGACCTCCGTAGCACTGCATGACACAGGTGGACCAACCTACATGCAGACATACACTCATAAAAAAACATTTTTTTAAATTAAAATCTCAGCTGAGGGCTGGAGAAATGGCTCAGCGGTTAAGAGCATTGACTGCTCTTACAGAGGACCCGGGTTTGACTACCAGCATCCACATGGTGGTTGACAGCCATCTGTAACTCCAATCCCAGGTGACTTCCTCCAGCAGTAGCCTACTGCAAGCAATACACTAATATACACCAAATTAAAATAATAAATAAAATATTATAAAGTTTTTAAAAAATCTCAGCTGAGCTGGGTGTGGTGGTGCATGCCTTTAATCTCAGTGCTGGGGAGGCAGAGGCAGGCAGATCTCTGTGAGTTCAAGGCCAGTCTGGTCTACATAGCGAGTTCCAGGCCAGCTGGGGCTACAGGGAGACCCTGTCTCAAAAAGACAAAAAAATAAAATCTCCAGAAAATCTTGGTCTGCTGGCACAGACCTTTAATCCTTTTTTTTTTTTTTTCTTTTTTTGGTCTTTTCAAGACAGGGTCTCCCTGTAGCCCCAGCTGTCCTGGAACTCACTCTGTAGACCAGGCTGGCCTTGAACTCACAAAGATCCGCCTGCCTCTGCCTCCCGAGTGCTAGGATTAAAGTGCTAGGATTAAAGGCATACACCACCACGCCCAGCGCACAGACCTTTAATCCTATACTAGTGGGGCTGACACAGGAGGAAGGCAAAGTCAAAGCCTGCTTGGCCACAGAGTGAGCTCAAGGATGGGTGGGCAACTCAGTGAAACCCTGTATCAGAATAATAAGGGCTGGAGAGATGGCTCAGTGGTTAAGAGCACTGGCTGCTCTTACAGAGTACCCAGATTCAATTCCCAAAGCCATACGGTAACTAACAACTGTCCGTAACTCCAGTTCCAGGGGATCTGGCCTCTATGGGGATTTCACGACATGGGTGCACCTACCTCTGCACAGGCAATACACTCATACACATAAAATAAAAAATAATAAATAAAAATAATACCCGGGCGTGGTGGGGCACGACTTTAATCCTAGCACTCGGGAGGCAGAGGCAGGCGGATCTTTGTGAGTTCAAGGCCAGCCTGGTCTACAGAGTGAGTTCCAAGACAACTGGGGCTACAGGGAGACCCCGTCTGGAAAAGACCAAAAATAAATAAATAAATAATAATAAGTAAAAAGGGCTGGGGATGTATCTCAGTGGTAGGTGTTTGTGTGGCATATCATGCATGAATCCCCAATAACCCAAAAACTACTATGTACATACTATTAGGTACTAAATACATAAATAAAATCCCTTGCCAGGTGTGGTGGGGCACGCCTTTAATCCTAGCACTTGGGAGGCAGAGGCAGGCGGATCTCTGTGAGTTCAAGGCCAGCCTGATCTACAGAGTGAGTTCCAGGACAACCAGTGTTCCAGGGAGACCCTGTCTCAAAAAGACAGAAAAAAAAAAAATCCCTACCAACTCAGGTATGGGGATTTTGCTCTCAGTCTTTAGTATTTCAAAATAGGAACTGTCAAGGACCACAATAAGTGCGAATCACAGAACCCTGTCTCCACTGCCTGACAGAATGAGACTACCTCTGTTGACCTAATTTTGCTTTTGTATTCCCCATTTCTATCTCTTTACACCCTGGATCGTTCCTCTGCCAAAAAGCAAAGGATTTTGCTGTTCGTGGAAGAAAACCAAGGCTTGACAGGTGGTACAATCCTGTAATCTGCAGTCTAGAGGCAGTAAGATCTTGAGTTCAAGGTCAGCCTGGAGTACACAGTAGTGAGTTCCTGGCCTGGTTGGGCTACCCAGTGAGACCTTCCCTCAAAATCAAAAAAGAAAACAAAACATTTATGTGAACTCCCCGACCTCATTTCAAACAGTCTCCCCTTTCTGTTCCTGAGTATATCCAGTTAGATATGTCTTAGGGCCTTTGCACTTCCTCCGGCCGAGCACACTACACACGTCATCTTCAGAGATGGTCTCCCTGTCCACAATATCTAATACTCATCCCTGTACTCTATTCTCAAACAAGTCACGACCCTCGCTTAAGTTTCAAACCATACTTTTCTCTTTATCTAAAACTGGAAGCAAAAGTCTATTATGAACCCGTGGGGGCTGTCACGACTGTGACTTCACTTGCACTAATGTGCAATTGACTGGCAAACCCCTAACCCCGGCTGGCCCGGGCTCCCGCCGCCTGCAGTTGGTTACCTCCGTCCGACCCGCTCGGGTAGCACCGGAATGGGCCGGGGTCCGGCGACTCCACCAGCTCCTGGAGGGCGGGGCCGAGTCCTAGGCTGCGGAGTGCAGACAGCTGCAAGGGAGCCAGCGCACGCACTCGTGGGCTCGGGCTGTGGTCGGGGACCGCACCCTGCGAGGCGCGCTCAGCCCCGCTCCCCAGGCCCTGGGGCCCGCAGGCGCTCACCTAGTTCTGCAGCCCGGACGGCTTCCGGCGCCGCTGTCATCGGAACCGGAAGGCGCAGCGGTTGCCCTTCGGGAGGGTCCGGGACGGCCCATTCCGGGCCGTGGAGGGGGGTGGCCATCTCGCTCGCAGCTTCGCTCCGGGTGCAGAATGGAATCGCCTTCGGGAAATCTCGGTGGCCCGCGCCTGCGCAGTGCCGGGACAGAACAAGGACTGATCTGTTTTGGACCTACCGGACCCCGGACCTGGCTACCCACGCGAATTGTTGGTCTGCTCACTAGTCTACCCTGTCGTCAGTCACCAACCGCAAGCAATCGCTGCAGCCTCAAATGCAAAGACTGAGGCAGGAGGTTCACTGAGAGTAGAAACCCCAAAACAAAGCTGGCCATGGTGCTGCACGCCTATAATCCTAGCACTTGGGAAGAGGTGGAGGTAGGAAGAACAGAAGTTCAAGACCAGCCTCAGCTACTGCTACTTGAGAACCTAGCCCCCCCCCCAAAAAAAAGATAAGGGGCCGTATGCCTTTATAATCCCATTACTCAGCACTCAGGCAAAGACAGGTGGATCTCTGTGAGTTCAAAGCTAAGCCTGGTCTACATAGGGCGTTCCAGACCAGGCAAGGTTACGTAGTGAGACCCTGTCCTAAAATCAAACCGCCCCCCCCAAAAAAAAACATGGTCTAGACTGTTGCTCAGCAGTGGGGTACTTGCCCATCACAGCAAGGTCTTCCAGTAGTTCCAGCTGTCCTGGAACTCTGTAGACCAGGTTGGTCTAGACCGAGTGCTGGAATTAAAGGTGTGCGCCACTATGCTGGGCTTTAAAAAAAGAGTGGGAGGGTTGTTGGTTTGTTCTTTTTTTGTTTTGTCATTTTGAGCCAGGGTCTCCCTGTAGTCCCAGCTGGCCTGGAACTATGTTGACCAGGCTGGCCTTGAACTCACAGAGATCTGCCTGCCTCTGCCTCCGAAGTGCTGGAATTACAGGCGTGAGCCACCACACCTGGCATGAGCCAGGCATGTTCTGTTTTTTTTTTTTAATTGTATTTATTTATTTATTTATTTATTTATTTATTTATTTATTTTTAACAAATCTAGACCCGTGTTCCCGCTCATTCCCCCACCCCGTCAGAGTTCGTGCATTCTGCCAAACATGCTTTCCATCTCTTAGTCTTTCTCAATATTTTCCATGGGGACGTTGACTGTTTTGAGCAGAAGTTCACTGTTTCAGTCAGTTCTTTGATGCAGTATTTTCTGTTGTTGTTGTTGTTTCCAAAATGCATTATGTCCAACTGCTTTGTACAGAAGCTCAGGGGGCCCTACACAAGAAATACTTACAACTGGGTAATTGGCACTAGCATCCACAGATGAGGGATACCATTCGTCGTTTGTTTTTCTG
>VZQC01005388.1:1300974-1330077 GCA_009823505.1 Rhizomys pruinosus
CATTGGTTCACTTGCATACATGCATGTAGTGCACTCGCATACATGCATGTAGTGCACTCGCATACATGCATGTAGTACACTTGCATACATGCATGTAGTGCACTCATACACATAAAAATAAAGTTAAAAAATATAAACTTTTATTTTGGTCTTTTTAAGACAGGGTCTCGGGATGGAGAAATGATGGCTCAGCAGTAAGAGCTCCGGGGACTGGAGAGTGGCCTAACAGTTAAGAGTGCCGACCGTCTTAGAGAGGGGGGACCGGGGTTCGATCCCCAGCACCCACATGGTGGCCGAGAACTGTCTGAAACTCCAATGTCCAGGATGAGAACTCCAGTCTCAGGAATCTGACAAATCTCCTTTTTTTTTTTTTTTTTTTTTTTTTGGTCTTTTCGAGACAGGGTCTACCTGTGTGTCCTGCTGGCCTAACTTACTGTCGACAGGCTGGCTTTGAATCACCAGATCCGCCTGCCTTCTGCCTCTGCCGCCCCAAGTGCTAGGATGAAAGGCGTGCGCCACCACGCCCGGCTTGCACCCTCTCTGACCTCCACGCATTGCACAACATGGGGGCACAAAACCTGCATGCAGACAGGACATCAGTACACATACAGAAATAAATACAATTTTTAAAAAAAGAGCTTTGACTGTTTTGCAGAGGACCTAGTTCAATTCACACCCACATGGAGGCGTAAAAAGCCATCTTTAACTCCAGTTCCAGGAGAATCCGACACCCTCTTCTTTTTTTTTTTTTTTTTGAGACAGGGTCTCCCTTTAGTCCCAGCTGGCCTGGAGCTCACTTTACATCAGGCGGGCCTTGAACTCACAGAGACCCACCTGTTTCTGCCTCCCAAGAGCTAGGATTAAAGGCTGCGCCACCAAGCCCGGCTTCGACACCCTCCTCTGACCTCCACAGCACTGCACGACACAGGTGCACCTACTTACATGCAGACAGTACACTCATACACATAAAATAAAATAAAATACAGGGTCTCACCAGGCATGGTGGTACACCTTTAGTCCCAGCACTGCAGAGGCAGGCAGATATCTGAGTTCAAGGCCAGCCTGGTCTACATAGGAGTTCTAGACAGCGGGCTGCAGGGAGACCCTGTCTCAAAAGTAAAAAAAAAAAAAAAAAAGCCTACCTGGAACTGGCTATGTAGACCAGGCTGGCCTTGAACTCACAGAGATCTGCCTGCTGCCTACCGTCTGGGATTGGAAGGCCACCATGCCCAGATAAAAATAAATAAGACTTTTGTTGTTGTTTTGGTCTTTTTGAGACAGGGTCTCCCTGTAGCCCAGCTGTCCTGGAACTCACTATGTAAACCAGGCTGGCTTTGAACTCACAGAGCTCTGCCTGCCTCTGCCTTCTGAGTGGTGGGACTAAAGGCATGAGCCACCACACCCAGCAGCAAATTAAATAAAAAATTTAAAAGATTTTTAAAAAAAAAGATTAAGATGGCCAGCAGTGTATAAGCACCAGCTGCTCTTGCAGAGAGGACACGGTGGTTCGATTTCCCAGCACCCCATGGAGCAAGATCTGTCTTTAAGCCGGGGCATGGTGACACCAACCTTTAAAATCACTAGCACTCAGAGGCAGAGGCAGTGGATCTCTGTGAATTCCAGGACAGCCTATTCTTCAATAAGCGAGTTCCAGGCCACTGGGCTACAGGGAAACCCTGAGCAGAAAAAAAAAAAAAAAAAAAAAAAAAAAAAGGGAAGCCTAAAAGAAGTGGCAACCCCACACCCAGAACGATGGAACTTTTTCTTTTTTCTATTTATTTATTTGGCCTTTTCAAGGCAGGGTCTCTCTGCCTGAAAAGTTAATTTTCTTTTCTTTTTATTGAGACATGGTCTCATATATCCCAGGCTGGCCTGAAATCCCGTAAGTAATTGAGGATACCTTTGCTTTTCTGTCCTATCCCTTGCTCTTGAGTACTAGGATTACTGGTAGGCACCTCTGTGGCCAATTGGAGCCTCTTGCCCTGGGTAGTAAACTCCCTCCTCTCTCCCAGCTCAGAGTTAGACAAGGAAGAGGCCCAAGGTAAGGGTGTGACTTCAGCTTCCTCTGATCTCTTTCTGGAAGCTTCCTTTTCCTGCTGGTCTTCCTCCAGGCTATTCGCTCCTTACCTTTCCCTCTTCCCCTTCTTCCCTGCCGCCTACTTCATCTTGCACAATCTGTTTTCTTCTTAGTTCTTGCACAATTAAGCTTTGTTTTCTTTACAGCCTTGGTTTGAAATTATTTATTTGTTGATTCTGTCTTCAGGTTCCTAGCTCCGCCCCTTGACAGTTAGGATAAAAGCTCCATTAAAGCAAGGACTTTGTCCCAGTCTTCTCTGCTGCCCCACAGTAGGCGCAGAGATGCTGGCAGCTGACTGACACCCTCTGCTTCTGAAAAAGGAAAGTGGCACTCACAGCCTCATGAAACACTGCAGGGAAGAGGGCGGAGAGGAACATGAGCCTGCAGTGACCCAGCCTCCTGGAGGAGCCTGGTAGTGTCTGAGAGCCTGGGTGGTCCCGATCCCACGCGGAAGTCGGAAGTCGTGGAGGCGAGATGTTGAATGAGCCTTATTTGGGGCTGAAGCCCAAACCGGCAGGACGGCACAGGCCTTCTAGAACGCCCCAGGCTTCCCCACTTCCGTTCTGGGCTGCCTGGGCACTTGTGAGCAAAGCTGAGCTCCTAGCCCCTGAAGGAAGTGACATCTAGCCACTTAGCCTTTGTTTCCAACAGCGTGTGGCTGTCCTTGGCTTCTGTGTCCATACTTGTCACCACGCCCAGGTTTTGTTACACACTTGGTTTCTGTCATTCTTCATTGGACTGTACTTTTTTTGTTAGAGGATACGGCTTTAAAGCAGAGTCATCATTAGCTGCTTCCCAGTATTACTATTTTGGCCAGTTTCCTGTGATTTTTTCTTATTTATTTTTGTATGTGTATGAATGTACTGTCTGCATGTAGGCTTGTGCACCTGTGCAATGCCGCGGAGGTCAGAAGAGGGTGTCGGATTCCCCTGGAACTGGAGTTCTCCTGGAATTGGAGTTACAGACGGTTCTCAGCCACCATGTGGGTGCTGGGGATCAAACCCGGGTCCTCTGCCAAGAGCATCGATGTCTCTTTAAAACAAAAAACGCTAGGCTATACTACCAGCCCCCTATGATTTTTTTTTTTTGTTTTTTGTCTTTTCGATGACAGGTCTCCCTGTAGCCCAGTGTCCTAGAACTCACTCTGATGACCAGGGGCCTTGATGAACTCACAAGATCCACCGCCTCTGCCTCCCAAGTGACTGGGATTAAAGGTGTCACCATCACGCCCGGGTTGTTTTCTAAAAATAATTTTTTTTTGTTTTCTTTTTGAGACAGGGTCTCCTGTAGCCCAAGCTGTCTGGAACTCACTCTGTAGACCAGGCTGCCTTGAACTCACAAACATCCGCCCGCCTCTGCCTCCCAAGTGCTAGTGACTAAAGGCGTCGCCACCACGCCCGCTAAAAAAAAGAATTTTTTATTCTTGGAACTACATGAAGATCATTTGGTGTTAGCACTTTTTTAAAATTTTATTATTTTGTGTTTTCTGTTGCATGTAAGTGTTGCACCAGTGTCATGCAATGCTGCGGAGGTCAGAAGAAGTGTCACATTCCCCTGGAACTGGAGTAAAGACGATTCTTTGCCGCCATGTGGGTGCTGGGAATTGAAAACCCAGGTCTCTGCAAGAGCAGTCCTGCTCTTAAACCGCTGAGCCCCCTCTCCCAGCTGTTTTAAAATTAATTCAAATGGGGGGGGGGGCTTGCCATGCAAGCTGAGGATCTGAGTTTAATACATAAAAAGCTGGGGCTACATGGAAGAATCCCTTGTCTCAAAAAAGATCCAAAAATAAGAATATTAAACCTTCTTTTTTTTAAAAAATGAGAGCAAGGAGGTGTCTGCTATTCGACCTTGACCTATACACACTCAGCACAGACATGACAGAGTCTGCTATTGACCTCTGACCTATACACACTCAGCACAGACATGACAGAGTCTGCTATTGACCTCTGACCTATACACACTCAGCACAGACATGACAGAGTCTGCTATTGACCTCTGACCTATACACACTCAGCACAGACATGACAGAGTCTGCTATTGACCTCTGACCTATACACACTCAGCACAGACATGACAGAGTCTGCTATTGACCTCTGACCTATACACACTCAGCACAGACATGACAGAGTCTGCTATTGACCTCTGACCTATACACACTCAGCACAGACATGACAGAGTCTGCTATTGACCTCTGACCTATACACACTCAGCACAGACATGACAGAGTCTGCTATTGACCTCTGACCTATACACACTCAGCACAGACATGACAGAGTCTGCTATTGACCTCTGACCTATACACACTCAGCACAGACATGACAGAGTCTGCTATTGACCTCTGACCTATACACACTCAGCACAGACATGACAGAGTCTGCTATTGACCTCTGACCTATACACACTCAGCACAGACATGACAGAGTCTGCTATTGACCTCTGACCTATACACACTCAGCACAGACATGACAGAGTCTGCTATTGACCTCTGACCTATACACACTCAGCACAGACATGACAGAGTCTGCTATTGACCTCTGACCTATACACACTCAGCACAGACATGACAGAGTCTGCTATTGACCTCTGACCTATACACACTCAGCACAGACATGACAGAGTCTGCTATTGACCTCTGACCTATACACACTCAGCACAGACATGACAGAGTCTGCTATTGACCTCTGACCTATACACACTCAGCACAGACATGACAGAGTCTGCTATTGACCTCTGACCTATACACACTCAGCACAGACATGACAGAGTCTGCTATTGACCTCTGACCTATACACACTCAGCACAGACATGACAGAGTCTGCTATTGACCTCTGACCTATACACACTCAGCACAGACATGACAGAGTCTGCTATTGACCTCTGACCTATACACACTCAGCACAGACATGACAGAGTCTGCTATTGACCTCTGACCTATACACACTCAGCACAGACATGACAGAGTCTGCTATTGACCTCTGACCTATACACACTCAGCACAGACATGACAGAGTCTGCTATTGACCTCTGACCTATACACACTCAGCACAGACATGACAGAGTCTGCTATTGACCTCTGACCTATACACACTCAGCACAGACATGACAGAGTCTGCTATTGACCTCTGACCTATACACACTCAGCACAGACATGACAGAGTCTGCTATTGACCTCTGACCTATACACACTCAGCACAGACATGACAGAGTCTGCTATTGACCTCTGACCTATACACACTCAGCACAGACATGACAGAGTCTGCTATTGACCTCTGACCTATACACACTCAGCACAGACATGACAGAGTCTGCTATTGACCTCTGACCTATACACACTCAGCACAGACATGACAGAGTCTGCTATTGACCTCTGACCTATACACACTCAGCACAGACATGACAGAGTCTGCTATTGACCTCTGACCTATACACACTCAGCACAGACATGACAGAGTCTGCTATTGACCTCTGACCTATACACACTCAGCACAGACATGACAGAGTCTGCTATTGACCTCTGACCTATACACACTCAGCACAGACATGACAGAGTCTGCTATTGACCTCTGACCTATACACACTCAGCACAGACATGACAGAGTCTGCTATTGACCTCTGACCTATACACACTCAGCACAGACATGACAGAGTCTGCTATTGACCTCTGACCTATACACACTCAGCACAGACATGACAGAGTCTGCTATTGACCTCTGACCTATACACACTCAGCACAGACATGACAGAGTCTGCTATTGACCTCTGACCTATACACACTCAGCACAGACATGACAGAGTCTGCTATTGACCTCTGACCTATACACACTCAGCACAGACATGACAGAGTCTGCTATTGACCTCTGACCTATACACACTCAGCACAGACATGACAGAGTCTGCTATTGACCTCTGACCTATACACACTCAGCACAGACATGACAGAGTCTGCTATTGACCTCTGACCTATACACACTCAGCACAGACATGACAGAGTCTGCTATTGACCTCTGACCTATACACACTCAGCACAGACATGACAGAGTCTGCTATTGACCTCTGACCTATACACACTCAGCACAGACATGACAGAGTCTGCTATTGACCTCTGACCTATACACACTCAGCACAGACATGACAGAGTCTGCTATTGACCTCTGACCTATACACACTCAGCACAGACATGACAGAGTCTGCTATTGACCTCTGACCTATACACACTCAGCACAGACATGACAGAGTCTGCTATTGACCTCTGACCTATACACACTCAGCACAGACATGACAGAGTCTGCTATTGACCTCTGACCTATACACACTCAGCACAGACATGACAGAGTCTGCTATTGACCTCTGACCTATACACACTCAGCACAGACATGACAGAGTCTGCTATTGACCTCTGACCTATACACACTCAGCACAGACATGACAGAGTCTGCTATTGACCTCTGACCTATACACACTCAGCACAGACATGACAGAGTCTGCTATTGACCTCTGACCTATACACACACAGCACAGACATGACAGAGTCTGCTATTGACCTCTGACCTATACACACTCAGCACAGACATGACAGAGTCTGCTATTGACCTCTGACCTATACACACACAGCACAGACATGACAGAGTCTGCTATTGACCTCTGACCTATACACACTCAGCACAGACATGACAGTCTGCTATTGACCTCTGACCTATACACACTCAGCACAGACATGACAGAACTCCACTTTATTTCAGAAGCATGGCTCAGTCTTATTTCTCCCCCTCTTGCACAGTCTTGCCAAACACCTTCTGTGGTGGTTTGAATGAGAATGTCCTCCATAGGATTTAAGTATTCAGACATTTTGTCTCCAGTTGGTGGCACTGTTCTTGGAGGTCTTAGAAGGCGTGGCTGTGCTGGAGGAAGTATGTCACTGGGGGCGGGCTTAGGGAGTTTAACAAGCCTTGCAGTCTCCAGTCGCTCTACTTCCTGTGCTCATTTCGAGATGTGACCCTCCGCTTGCTGCTCCAACCCCAGTCACCATGCTTCCCGCCACAATGGACTGATTCCCTGAAACTGTCAATCGTAAGCTCAAATAAACTCTTCCTTTGCTAAGTTCCCTTGCTCATGGTGGTTTTATCACAGCAACAGAAAAGTGTCTAATACACCTTCCTTTGGCTCTCCTTTGTGAGCCCTTTTCCCTATAGGTTTTCTATGAAAATGGAATCTATGTCTGGCTCTCCATTCACTCAATGAAGAGTAGATCTATTTTTACACCATTATCCACTGGTTTTCTTGTTACTCTGCAGTGTTCTGAGAGGTGAGATCAACACCCTCATAAAAAGAGGAAAGGAGCCAGGTGTGGTGGCGGACCTTTAATCCTAGCACTTGGGAGGCAGAGGCAGACAGATATCTGTGAGTACAAGGCCAGCCTGGTCTACATATCGAGCTCCAGGCCAGCTGTGACTAAAGGGAGACCTTGTCTCAAGAAGACAAAAAAAAGGGGGGGGGGCACAGGGTTATTGAGAAAGTATACTGAAGCAGCAGAAAAATGGCTCAGCATTTAAGAGCAAATACTGCTCTCACGGAGGACGGAAGTTGGGTTCCCAACACCAGTATCATGGCTCACAACTTCCTGTTAACCAGCTCCAGGGGATCCAATACCTCTGGTCTTCTCGGGCACTGCCCTCACACACCCCACACAGAGTCACAAGCATCCAAAAAGTTAAATTTTAAATCTTAAAAAAGAAAGTGAACTGAGTGTTACCAGGGGTTACAGATAAGAATTGTTCACATAGGGCACCAGGGCACTTTCAGAGAATGGTGTAAAGATTTTCTGAAGTAACTCGTGTGTGTGTATGTGTGTGTGTGTGTGTGTGTGTGTGTGTAAAATCCTTTAACTGCATAGGGAGCACAGAGAACAGCCACACAAGGCGCTTTATTTAAATCTTTTTAAAGAAAAGATTCTGAAGAGGGGATGACCCCTTCGGGTGGGCTGAGGGCTCTCTGGGAAATGCAGCCTTCCTTGCCTCTCAGAGTAAGCCTTGGAAAGCAAAGATGAAAAGATGGCCAGAACAGAGCTCCTGGGAGTGCGCCCGCGGTTACCCACCTCCTCTGTGGATCCCAGGAGCATCAGCAAAGTGCTGCTCGACCCGTACTCTTCCTTCAAGACCTGCTCACCCCTCTACTCTTCCTCTACGTAGCCTTCTCCATGCGCTGTCTCCTTGCAAGTCTGGACCACCCTATTTCATCTACAAGATGTAGAAAATCAAAGTGTGGGGTCCCTTGTGAAAACACAGAGTTCTTGGGCAGAGCCTGGCGGCACATATACTTGGGAGGCAGAGGCAGGTAGATCTCTGAGAGTTTGAAGTCAGCGTGGTCTACGTGAGTTCCAGGCCAGCCAGGAGCTACAGGGAGCCCCCAACTCAAAAATCAACTAACTAACCAACCTAAAACTAAGGAGTTGCTGATGGTGATGGTATAATACCACCAGGCGTAAGGGCCTGTGTGTTGCAGGGTTAGCTTTCTCCTGTACACTGGTTGCTTCAGGGAGCCTGTGCCATCTTACCAGGCCATCCCAGATCCGCCATCCTTCCTGTTCTTCCTACTCCCCTCCTGGCTTCCAGACAGGACACTTCCTTGAAACTTAACCCACACTTCTCCCATGTCCAAAGGGAAACCACTCTGGGATGCCCTTCCACACTACTCAGGAAAATGTCCTTTTGACCTAGTGAGGACCAGCTTGTCCTTTCATCACTTGGGGAGGCCTGTGCTACTGCATGAACTACATGAACCGCTCTCCTGTGAGCTCCAGGGAGCCCCTCCTCTCGTAACACACACAACTTATTTTTGTTTCAAATATCCCACTGTTGGGCTGGAGATGTAGCTCCACTGATAGAGTGCTTGCCTAGTACAGAGCTCTGGGTTCAATCCCCAACACTGCACAAACCTTGTTATGAGGGCACAAACCTATAATCCTACTAGTTGGGAAATAGAGGCAGGAAGATCAAAAGTTCAAGGTTATCCTTGGCTACATAGAAGTTTGAGGCCAGCTTGTGCTACAAGAGCCTGACTCAGAAAAGTCACATTCATTTCCTTTCCTGAATCCAATCTACAGCTAAGCTCCCAGCCACAGGCAGCTGCTGAAACTCACCACATGGCTTACACCCTCTCTGGATAAAAAGGCCCCTAATGCCCAGAACCCTGTAGTCTCTAGCAGCTCTCTCCTTTCTCCAAGCCATGGTGACTTGTTCTTCACCATGAAGGCCCATGTCCCCATGTCAGTATGCCTGAGCTCTTCTGAATTTGATGTCCTCTTCATCACCTGCCTGGTCTGGGTCATTACGTGGAACAGTTTTCACTCGGGTAGACACCCGTTCTCCACCATGAGTAAGCAAAACCAGGGCAGGGGCCCCAGGCACTGGCCACCTTGGCTTCCTGAGAACAGCTTTTGGCCTGAGCACATCCCCCATGGGCAGAATGGTGACTAGCACTAGAGCCCTGAACTTGGCATCAAATGGCTATTCATGAATTAGATCCTCCCCAGCTCCTCACTTCAAAGCCAGAGCAGACAGAAGACAGAAGCCACCAGTGCCTTGGCTGGACCCACAGCAGATCAACAATCACTTCAGTGTGTAAAGACCTGGTAGAGACATGGGGGTCTGCGGGCAAAGGACTGTCAGGGAGGTGTGGTCTGGAAAGGGTTCCCTGAGAGCGACCTCCAAGTGCTATCTGCCTCCCCTCTTTGGATAGAAAGACCAGGGCTCAGCTGGGTGAGCCTGCCAGGTCCAGGACCAGGTCCCTCCACTCCCAGTAGGCTCCAGACAGTGCTGTCTCCACTCTCTGTAAAGCTTTGGTTCAGGGCAGCCTCATAGTAGGGGGTGGGTCATTCAGAGGACCAAGAGGTCACTGAGGTTGGAAAGACTCACCACCATCAGTAGCCCTGGGAGGCTAGTCAGTAGTGCTAACAAGCTAAAGGAGAGTTCTGACAGGTCTGACATTAGGTGAACAGGAACAGTCAGAGGCAGAGAGCCAGGAGCACTGTGCTGCTCACCACATTGCCACACAACTGGCTGGCTGGGCCAAGTCCGCAGGGGAAAGGGGTCCACCAAGGGGCAGCAGGAAGAGGCTTCCCCTAAACAGTGACTTCTGTGACCAGCCGGCCCCAGAGCCACCCAGCCTGCTTGGGGACCAGGGAACTGGTTTGCCCAGCACGGATGAGCAGAGATTTGCTTCTGAGCTGCCCTCCCCCTACATCTGGGCCTGGCCTTGGTTTCTGGAAAGGCTGCCAAGTTTTGGTACCGCCCACCCACTCCCCGCTGGCTCTACTGGCCAGCCCAGCTCTCTTAATTGTTGGGTGGGGAGCTGTTCTGCAGAGCAGGTATACCAAAAGATGGCTCCCAGCTTCTCTGGGGCACGTGGGCACTTGGCCCTGGGGAGGAAGTAAATCAGGTTTCTGGCTAGTATGTGGACTGTGAAGGGGAGACCTTCCTGCTCACAAACATTGGTTTGGAGGGGCCTTTGAAATGGACGTGGGTAGCAAGCTCTGTGTGGTCTGGCCTACCTAACCCATGTACTTCCACCGCGCCTCCTCGGGTGGTGGACCAGGGCTCGGCTGGGCCTACCTGGATCTCAGCTAGTCCTAAGGGTCTACCTAGGTGTGACCAGTGAAAAGAGGAACAGGGACTGGGAGGAAAAAAAAATGGGAGAGGAGGGTCAGAAAGCAGCCTTCCTGGCCTGCACCGTGCTGGCTTGTGGGAGCCGGTGCCCCAAACACACCCCCTTGGTCACACCCACCACCCACGAGCACATCTATATACACGCTTGCCACTCACAGACCATAAACACAGCAGACGACTCACACACCCCTCTCCACCCTTAAAAAAGGCGGTCCCTGTCAGTTCCTGTGCCACCTACAAGTGGCCATCCACGCCCTGGCATATACTTGCTGTGCAATAAGAGACTGACAGGCATGGCCTTAGAGGACCAAAAGATAGCCAAAGGAAGTGACCTAGGCCTCTGTGGTACACTTCAAAAGGGCTTCTAAGTGTCAGTCCTGTCAGTCCTACTGAGGAAGGGAGGGAAAGTTGGAGTTCTTCCCTGGGGCAGGCAAGCATACCGAATTCACCCAGGAGCCCAAGACTCAGTGAGGGTACACAGCCATAATCTCAGCACCTGGGGGGCAGAGACAAGATTTTGAGTTCAAGACAAGCCCAGGCTACATAGAACCTCTCAAAACCAGAAGAGAGAAGAGGAAAGGAAAGCAAACAGGCTGAGACATGGCACGTGTCTGTAATTCCAGTGCTTAGGAGGCAGAGGCAGGAGGATTGGATCAAAGCCAGCCTGGTCTACATAATGAGTTCCAAGCCAGTTGGGTTTACATAGCAAGATCTTGGCAATGAAAAAAAAGGAAAAGAAAAGAAAAAGACAGGCATCAGCCTCACCCGCGGGCCGGGCAGCATCACTAAGGCCAGGAGTGGTTGTGGGCTTCACCGATCTGTGATCGGCATTAGCCAGAAGCAGAAAGGACTGACAGTTCTGCAGAGGGGTACAGGAAGGGCGTGGAGAATGAGAGACTCCTTCCCCAGAGCCTTCTAGAACACAAACCAGATCATCTCTCACTCCTCCTTAAAATACCACAAGCCTCCGCCAGGGGAAGTGACCCAGGTACTTGTCTTCAGCCCCTATCCCTATGGAGGGAGGGGCACCCCACAGGTAGAGGGAGGGGGGTACTTGGACATTTTAGATGTCTCAGGGGAAGCTGGCTTGGGCTGGCTCCGATCACAGCAGCAGCCTGGGCACCCAGGGTCCAGATTTCCCACCCAAAGAACATTTCGTGTTCTCAAAACGCTCTGCTCCAATTATCCTTTTGTTTCCCCTCGTTCCCTATATTGTTTCTTCTAAAAAACCCACTGGTGCTGAAGGGGTTGCAGCCCACACGGCAGCCAAGAATGGCGTGGTGTGGAGGAGCAAGGAATAGCATTCCTCTGTTCTCCAACGTGCAGGCCCAGCAACTGCACAGACAGCACAGGGCATACCCTCCCCATGAACTTGACCATGGAAGAGCTACTGCCTAGGTCCAAGGCCCTGAACCAACCATGAACCTCTGGATTCAGGCCAGAGACAATGTTATCAACTGGGGCCTCCTCATAGAAAACGTGGTTTTATTCTGGAGGAAGCTAATGTTCCATCCTGGGCTCCTTCCATGGACGAAGGCCTCAGCCCAGATCTCCAGCCACCCTCCCTCACACCTGCTCTTTTGCATCATGGGACTCTGAATGCTCCAACCTCCTTCACTGGGCCCCACCCACAGCAGGGCTGGGCCCTGCCCCGTGCTCCTCTGCCAGCTCCTGGAGCTGGTACCCTATCTAGCCCACTGCTGGCTGGATCCCGGCCCCTGGCTGGACCTCCCATTCCTACACTGGCCTCTACAGATTCCGCCCTAGACCAGTGCAAGGCAGGATCCTGCCAGCCACCTTGGGGCACCTTCTGACAGTGCGTCTGCAGGCAGCACACTCGGCTGGCCTCAGATCTTGGAGGACTCCAGCCGTGGACTCCAGGGCGTAGGAGGCTCCCGCAGCACCCGCAGCTCCTGTTCTAGCGCCTGGTTGCGGCGGTACATGTCCATGTAGCCCCCCTGAATCTCCCGCTGGTAGCGCAGCACCCTCTCCTTCTCCTCCTGCCAAGTCCGCCGCTCCTGCTCGAAGCGCAGCGCCTGCTCCTGGCCGCGGAGCCGCTCCTGCAGCAGCTCTGCCCGCAGCTGCTCGGCCCCATCTCCGGCTTCACTGCCTCCCGCCTCCCCCAGCAGACCCCTGCTCTTGCAGTCATCCGTCTCACAGCTGCCCGGGGCTTCCTCCCGAGGTGCCTGCTCTTGCAGGCTCCGCACAGCCTCTCGAAGCTGGGCCAGCTCGGCATCCTGAGCCTGGGCTTGTGCCCGGCTGCCCCGGAGTTGCGTCTTCAGACTGAAGATCTCGGCCAGTTTCTGTGCCAGCTCTGCCTGGGCTTCTCGTAGCTGCTGCTTCAACAGACTAATCTCCGCCGTCTTCTGGCACACCTGGGGGTGGGGGGAACACACCATGAAGAAGGGCCAAGCATAGTAAGATGCCGGGATCTGGCTGTGGGGGATCCGGCTGCAGGAGTGAGGCAGCAGAGGATGAGACGAGGCAAGGAGTCAGGAGTTCATGCCCCTGATGGTGCCCTACCTCCCATCGAGCCTCCTCCTCTGGCCGGGCACTGGGGTCGGCTTCCATCGGGGGACCAGGAGTCCGAGGCTCTGGGGCCAGGCCTTGCTGGGCGCGCAGCTCCTTGCGCAGGCGCCGCTGCTCCTGCTGGGCCATAAACAGCTGCAGCTGCAGGTTGCGCTGGCTGCGCTCGGCTTTCTGGGCCACCTCATGCAGCCGTTCCACGTACAGGCGCTTCAGCTCCGACAGCCACAGCCGCTGGCGCTCCTCTAGCACCTGCAGTGAGGAAGAGGAGATGGTGAGGGGCAGACACAGCCACATTCTGCTTTCCATACTAGGCCCCGCCCCCTAGACGCAATGGTCCTTTGCCGCCCAAGTGCTGCCATCACCGCTAGTGTCTTAGGAACACAGGTCACAGGGTCAAGGGTCCTAGCCACCCTGTGCTCCCAACCAACCAAAGAGACTCTCCAGATAGTGTCCATAGTCCTCCCAGAGACTGTCTCCCTCCTTCCTATACAATTCCCAAGCACAACCATGAGACATGGCATCCTTGACAGGCTAGCCACCCTTCAGTGCCTGGAACTGAACTCAGGGCTTCATACATGCCAGGCAAGCATTCTACCACTGAGCTATATTCCCAGCCCGCAGGCCTTTTTCCCACCCTCTTACTCTCTTGCTCCCAGAGCCCTGTGTGAGCTGGCTCACAGCACCACATGGCCTACCTCCCAGTGCCAGGGAACAGAGGACCAACCCCAAGACAGGGGATCCCTCACCTGAGTGAAGGGGTTAGAGACATCCTGGTCACCAAGGTCCCTCTTGAGCTTCTCACAGGTCTCTGGCAACACGGCCACCACCTCCTCTGCAGTAGGACAGGAGAACTCATAGGGCGGAGGTGGCCCAGGCAGGCAGCTCAGGATAGCCAGTGGACCAGACTCCTTGGGGCTCCTTGATGCACGGTCCAGGGAGCCCCCAAGGTGGTTAATGTGACCCAAGGAGGAGCTGCAGGGACCGGGGCCAGTGCCTGGACTTCGGC
This sequence comes from Rhizomys pruinosus, assembly GCA_009823505.1. Lineage (NCBI taxonomy): Eukaryota > Metazoa > Chordata > Mammalia > Rodentia > Spalacidae > Rhizomys > Rhizomys pruinosus. The sequence goes on from VZQC01005388.1 coordinate 1,315,247, forward strand.
CAAAGCTTCCCCCACTAGAGGAGTCCGACAGGCTGGGCTCAGGGCCACCTTCATCCAGGCTGAGAGCGTGGAGCAGCTGCGCACGGGCCTGACTGGCCCGAGGCCCAGGGCTCAGAGGCGGGTGGCAGGTCAGCGTGTGTAGGCTGCCATTGCTTCGCCATAACTTCTGGCCCTTGTGAGCGGCCAGGCTCTGCATGGACAGGAAACCTTTTCCGTTGCTCACGGCAGCAGGCTTGAACACCGATGGACGAATTCGGCACTGCCAAAAAGAGGTGGGCGGTGAGGCTGGGCTGACCACTTTCCTCTACCCACCTGATACTCTCTGAGAACACAGGGCTCAGGTCACAGGGGCAGTGAGTGACCAAGCTGCCTGTAGCAGACTTCTCACCCCTCAGCCTGCCCTACACCACCCCATCATCGGGGTCTCCAAGGAGGGCCTCCCAATATTCTCCCCTATCGAGATGCACCTTGTCAAAGCGACCCCGCTCAGGCAGGGAAGTCTTGCTGAAGTCACCAGCCCGTGGATGCTCCCGATAGTACAGGGTGGCATAGTCAGGCTCATTCCGAGGTGTCCGCTTGTTGGTCTTGCCGTCCTTCTTGGGAAGATGCAGGTAGCTGAGGAGCTCACGCTGACCCAAGCCCTTCCGGAGGAGCCCATCGGGCTGCCGGGAGCCCCTAGATCCAGCGAGTGCAGCCCGAAGCTCTTCTGGGGAGAAGTCCTGCCGTTCCAACAGGCTGCCCACACTACCCATGGCGATGCCAGCAGGGCCCGAGGCTGTGGCCATGAAGTTCAACGGGGCACGGGTAGCTGCTTCTGAGAATCAGAAGGCTCCATTAGGGGGAGGTGGACACTCTGTGTCCCAGACACTTGCCATCTGTTAGCTTTCCAACCTTCCCAAACCTACCAGTGGCAGATTTAATGGACTACCAGAGGGAATCCCAGGTCAGGATTGGCAGACAGGCAAGAAAAGGGGGGATGCAGGGCCCAAAGTCACGGGCATACTGAACACTGTCAGACTAAGTCTAAAGAAAACGAAATGCAGTTTCGATGCAGACCCTAAAGGGAACGCTCCAGCTAAGGGCCTGGGTACAGCCTGGAGGGATGAGGGAAGGGGTGGGTCCCCAAGCCATAGATCAGAGGCCCTCCCAGAACGGGGCCAGAGGATGGACGCTGTCTGACTGTGACCTCGCAGCTCCCCACCAAATCTGTAGAGTGACCCAGGACTGAAGTCTGTTCCTCCTGCTTCCCTGGGCACAACCAGTTCAGCCTCTCTTCCGGCCAGGGGTCAGAGCTCCCCCAGGGAAACATCTGGAGTAGGTGGGGTTGGGGATACAGCGGGAGGGATACAAACAGGAAGGGCCCAAAGGGAGGAAGGACACTGATACACACAGGAAGGGCCTAGGGGAGGAACAATGGCCGGTTTCCGGAACAGGTGTTCAGATCTAGGCAGTGATGGGAGGCAGAGGGAAAGTTTCAGCCAAGCTTTACCCCAAGTGCTGCTGTGCCCTGCTCTTACCTACCACCAGACAGGTCCAGGTCCGCAGGCCCTGGGCTGGAAGCAGCCTGTGACCTTGGCCATGCCCCTAACCTCTGTGGGCCTTGCCTTTCTCAGGAGCACAAAGGCAACATATTGTTTATCACTCCACATTATTGAGAGGATGTCGTGAGATAACTCGCCCAGGCACCCAGTCCAGCTCTGGCCTGCAGCCAGGGTCAACACAGGATGGCCGAGGCTGAGCTTGTCACACGCTCCAACTCTACACCAAACAGCCAGGCTTCTGGACTGTCTGTCACATGTGCCGAGGCCCAACACCCTGGAGACTGGTGCCGGACCACAAGCCTGGAACACAAGCCGTACCCAGTGCCCAGCGTGCAGTAGGTGCCAACAACTGGCAGGGAATATCACCTCTTCTCCTTCCCACCCACACCCAATTGCTCCCAGTGTGGAGCAGATGCCTGGCAGGCAGGCGGGCGGGCGGCATCTGGGAGTCTCCCACCACACACCCAATACGCTTCCGAGACACCCCACTCCCACCCCGAACAATGGTGGTTAGGAGACTGCAACCTCAATCATTTCCAGGTTTTGTGTGTGTGAAAGGACAAAACTCTCTGGGAGGGGAGGGCAAGCCCTGCCCCTAACCCTGCTCCATAGTCCTCAACTGCAACCTGGACCAAAATAACCTTCTTAGCTCTCTCCTGAATACTATTCTTGTACCACCCGAGGTGGGAAGCAAGTCTGAGTTCGTATACCCCAACCTAACCCCATGTAAGCTGGGTCAGCAGACCCTTCTTGGGGTATCATAGTCCATACAGGCTCAAAAGAGCCATCCAGGTTAAGGACTGTAAGTGCTGGGTACTATAGTAACATGGCACTTTGCAGGAGTCTCAAGAGAGACCTGTGACATTGGTAGCACTGCTCTACAAATGAGTGCTTCTGGAGACCAAGACTGCAGAACTGCTCAGGGTAAGGGTGCATGAGATCCTACCAGGGCTGCCAAGAGTCTACCAGGACTCAAGATGTCAGTCACCCACAACCAAAATAACCGGGATAGTCACCTTGTCACCCTGTCGGCCTGCTCTCCTCCCCCACCCCAGGCATGCCTGTTTCCACATCTTGCCCTTTCTTCATAGGGTAACTGACAGAGAGGCAAAGAGGGGTAAAAGACTTTGTGAACTGCTAAGCCCTGTGTGCCCAGGGGTCAGGGACACTGCCAAATCCACCTACCTCACCCCAAACATATACCCTCGCCTTCCTCGGAGCAGATACTCATTTCTGGTCTCCTGAGAAACAACTAATAGTCTATGTCACCCAGGGGGTCATCTGTTATAATAGCCATGAGCCACAACTATGTGTGTGATTCACAGAGAACACACTGTGTCATGTGTATCAATCCCATGGACAAATAAATACGTGTTTGAGGACACAGTGAGGGCACCCATGCCCAACAGCTATACAGTTTGCACAAGGTCACCCTCTACCCCTGCTAGACACATCTCAGACCCCATTATCAGCTCCCAAGGCAGGGCGGAGGCCCCAGGCTGCAGCCAGTCCAGGTCTCAGTTGGGGGACAAACTCTTTTCCTAAATAAAGACCCTAACCTACCTCTGCCCTCCCCCAACACACACATTCCTTCTCTCGTTGCTTGGAAGCCTTGCTTGTGTTTGCCTGCTCAGACCAGGGCAGCCCTGCAGGGTCCAAGGCCTGGGACTGGGAGGGGGCGGAAGAACTGGTACCTCACAGCTTCTGGGGGTCCAGAGCGGAGAGACAATGTCACGGAAGTGCCACAGAAGCTCTGCCCACACCAGAGTGCCTATCCTGATGCCCAGGACTTTGCAAGGAGCTAAATAGTCACCACTACTCCTGGGCCCAGCAGTGCCCCCCTCCTGTGCCTTTGCTCAGCCCAGTGAAGAAAGCCCTGGAAACAGAGGGGCATCTCTTCTGAACTGGAAACGGAGATGGGACTCCTCTCAGGATCCGAGGGAGGAGCAACTCTTCCAAACACACCTAGGTGGTGAATATTGTCATTTCTCATTTCACAAGAGGAAATAGAAAGCAGGAGGTAAACTGATGGGACCAAGGTCATGTTCAGCTTCTAGGGAGGAAGTGTACTAGCTCTCCATTCCCAAGTAGTTCTGCATGTCCTGCACTGCAGCCCCAAGTCCTGTCAGCCAAGACTGTCATTAGTCCCTCCCGGGCCCTGGCCCCAGGGGAAGGGTCCCACCACCTGCTGCTGGAGGCGGAGCCCTGCTGAGGGGTGTGTCTGCAGCTGTCTCAGAGGAATGAGACTGGAATGTCCCAACTCCAAAAGAGGGGACAATGGGGGGGGGGCTGGCATGCCCTGCCCCCTCTGCAGAATTCTTAGTATCACTAAGCACTCAATCTTTCTGAGCTCTTCTATTTCAGGATTTCACATCATCTCCACAACAGTCTGAGGAGGCAGGCAGGGCAGTCCTGACCCTCAGTCTACTTTAAAATAGGGAAACTGAAAAAGGCCAGGCATGGTGGCGCACGCCTTTAATCCTAGCACTCGGGAGGCCCAGGCAGGTGGATCTTTGTGAGTTCAAGGCCAGCCTGGTCTACAGAGTGAGTTCCAGGACAGCTGGGGCCACAGGGAAACCCTGTCTCGAAAAGACCAAAAATAAATAAATAAATAAATAAATAAATAAATAAATAAATAAATAAAATAGGGAAACTGAGCTTAGAAAGAGGAGCGAGGTGTCTACGATCCTAGTCTGGGGCAGGAGGGAAGCCCTCTCTACTCCCCCCAGCTGTCCTACCCAGGGGTCACCTTCCACCAGCAAACACTGCTGTCTTAGACTGCCCAGCCCCCAAGCCTGTTTCTACCAAGGGCATCTACGGCCAGGGCGGGTGGGATGGGCCATTCCCCTCCGACTCCAGGCAGCCAGGGATCCCTCCTGCCTGCCTCGGGGGCGGGGGCGCAGGAAGAAATAGTGTAAGTGCCGCTGGCTTAGGGACTCCAAGCTCTAGAAACTGCTAAAGGCAGTGGCGGGAGCAGGCTGGGCGCTTTCATTCAGTCTCGCACATACACACCCACACGCAGACAGTCGGCAGAGGAGCCCAGCTAGGGAGGGCCCGAGAGGAGGCTTATCACCCGGCCCAGGATGGCCTCCCGCCTAGGCTCCCTCACCAGGGCAGCCAGGCCCAAATCTGTTCCTCTGGGGTGGGGATGTCCCAGTCCTCCATCTGCATACACTAAGGACCCACCGCGCTCTGACCTGCCTCTCACTTTGGTCAAAGGCTGAGGTCAGGACTGGAACAGGGTGGCAGACCTCGGAGCGTCGCTGCCCGCGCAGGACACCAGGGCAGGGGGCTGCGGCAGGTGTGAGGTGTGCCCGGGAAGGCGGCAAGGGATCCCCAGAACCGCGGGCGGTCCCGGAGCTACCTAGGGGGGCGGGGTGGGGTGCAGGTCTCCCCCACGCCCCCTCCGGGCCTGACCGCGGGTGCCGGGCGAGGGGATGGAGGCCGAGGTCAGACCCCTGCGCCAAGGGCGCGGGTCCCACCCAGCCGCGGTCCCACCTAGCCGCGGCGCAGGGGTCCGGGGCGACGCTCCAAGGGAAGCGCATCTGCAGGGGTGTCACCTCTCCAGCCAAGCCTCGGCGCCGGGGAGCAGAGGGCATCGGGGCGCGCACCGCGCCCTGCCACTGCGTGTCCCAGACCGGCGGTGGGCTGCAGCCTGGCCGAGGCCGCTGGGCCGGCGCGCGCAGGGCGACCCGCCCTCCCACTTACCATGCTGGCGCGGCGATCGCGGCCCCGGGCTCGGCTCCCCGGGCGCGCTGCAGTCTCCGGGATCGGATCCGGCTTGAACCTTCCTCCCTCCGAGCGCCAGGCGCCTAGAAAACGCGGGCGGGCCGGGGGCCGAGCGCCGAAGCCGGATTGGCGAGGAAGGGACGCGCTCCGCGACACTCACCCGCTGGCCCCAGAGGCGGAGGGAAAACCCGGCCTGACTCACCCGTGCGCAGCGAGCCCAGAGCCGGGTCGGCCCCCGGATGTGGGGGGCGGGAACCCGGGCCGTCCCCCGGCGACCTGAGCCCCGCCCCGGCCCGCCCAGCGCGCGCGGTTCGCGGCGCGGCGAAGCCCCCGGCCCAGCAGGGAGGGCGCACGGTGAGCGCTCCTCCTTCTCTTCCTCTAGCCTCGCCCGCCTCCAGCTCCTTCCAGAAGCAGCTTTCGAAGAGGCACGCTGGGAAGGGTCGGTCACCTCTGTGATCCTGCCGCCTCTTCTCACGTAAGCATTATTTTCCTCTTTCCAGGCTAAACCTAAGTAGTACTCTGAGAGCCGGAGAGGTTTGCTCGACGACCGCTCTAGTTAGCAGCTAAGTGTGCGCCAGGAGCGTTATTTTGGAGGAGGGTTGGTTTGGTCTACCAAGCATTTTAGGGCAGAAGATTCAGATGCCTGCAGGGGCCAGACAAATAATGTAAATGAGTCGAATAGGCTACGTAAGAGCTGGACACCCAAACACATTCGCGTTCTAGAAGTGAAAACACTATTTCTTCCTCAAAAAGTTAAACATGGGGACGAGTGTGGTGGTGCACGCCTTTAATCCATGCACTTGGGAGAGCGAACCTCTGTGAGTTTGAGGCCGGCCTGGTCTACATAAGTGAGTTCCATGGCTATATAATGAAACCCGTCTCAAATGAAACAAAACACAACAAAAGTTAAGCATGGGAGACTGGAGAGAGATGGTCCAGCTTAGGTTAAGGGCAATGACTGCTTCTTTCTTGCAAAAGGACCAAGGCTCAGTTCCCAGCACCCATAATGTGACTAATAACTGATGTAACTTTGGTCCTGGGGGGTCTGGCGCCATCTTCTGGACCCCACGAGCATTGCACCAAACAGGTGCACTTACATACCTGCAGGCAAAACACTCATACATATAAAAATATTTTTCTTTTTGATCTTTTTGAGACAGGGTCTCCCTGTAGCCCCAGCTGGCCTTGCGCTCACAAAGATCCACCTGCGTCTGCCTCCCAAGTGCTGGGATTAAAGGCATGTGCCACCACGCACGGCTAAAAATAAATTTTATTTATTTATTTATTTATTTATTTATTTATTGTCTTTTTGAGACAGGGTCTCCCTACAGCCCCAGCTGGCCTGGAACTTACTCTGTAGACCAGGCCAGCCTTGAACTCACAGAGATCTGCCTGCCTCTGCCTCCTGAGTGCTACATTAAAGGCATGGGCCACCACACCCAGCTGAAAGACTGTTCTTATCTGACATGTGGGTGCTGGGAATCAAACCTGGCCAGCCTGGTCTCCAGAGTGAGCTCTAGGCCAGGTGGGACTAAAAGGGAGACTTTGTCTCAAAAAGACTAAAAAAAAAAAGAACCTGTCTCAGCACTGGGGAGATAGAGGCAGGTGGATCTCTCTCTGAGTTCAAGGCCAGCCTACTGTACATATCAAGTTCCAGAGCAACTGTGGATACAGGGAGACCTTGTCTCAAAAACAAAAACAAAACAAACCCAAACAAACACCAACTAGAAAAACTGTCAAGTCTGGGCTTCCCAGAATTCCAAGGGACTGGCAGATGCCCACTTCCTCCAGAGGCTGTCAATCTTCTGACCTCTTCCCCTATACCTGAGGTCTTGCCCCCATGGGTATAAATGGGTGGGCCCCAGACACCATCTTACCCCTGCTCCTGCCCCTGCCTTTGCCCCAGTTGCAGAGGTGGCCGGCTCTGGCAGTCCCACATGGAAGTAAATCATGTTCTGGAGTGACTTAAGTCTCATGTGCCTTTTTATCTGGGGGTTCTCGCCCTTATAACCTAAACAACAATAAGAAAATAAATCCTAATGATGACAGATCAGACTTTAGCTTGAAATAGACGAGTGGAAGGAGTGCAGAAGTCTGTGCAGTGCCCCAAGGGGAGCAGATGGCCCTCATCAGCTATGGAGAACTTTCACCAAACAGCCGTTCACTGCAAGACCTAAACCAGAAGGCTGAAAGATGTCATGTATTCCTTAAGGAATTGTTTGAAGACTCCTCCTTGGCAAGCCCAAACAACCATCATCAGTTCTGCCCTTGTGCTCCACACTGGGGTCTTCCCTTCCCGTGGTCACGAAATGAGATCCGGGTATCAGCATGCCTAGACCCCACCCACCCAACCAGAGATCAGAAGAAGGACAACTTTCCTTTAGTCCAACGTTTTGGGGCCAGAGCCATCTATCTCCAAAGACTCAGAACTCTTGACGTCAAGGATGACACCACAAAGAGCTGCAGCCTGGTGCTTGCTACTGAGACTGAATTTGTATCGCCCCACACACACACCCCTGGAAGTTTTACGTGGGTGTCAGCTGTCTGAGATCCTAGGATGCACGACACACCACCATCCTAACCTGGACTGCACTGCCTGCCTGCCCTTCTTTCTGAGGCGGGATTAGATTGACAGTGTGGGAACACACAAAGATGGGGGGGTCCCACACAAAGATGGGGGGGTCCCACACAAAGATGGGAGTCCCACACAAAGATGGGGGGTCCCACACAAAGATGGGGGGTCCCACACAAAGATGGGGGGGTCCCACCCTTGCCCTTTTCCACTGTACTCAATAAATAATTGTTGCTGTTCAAAAGAAAAAAGAAATTTTCATATATAGCTATTTTATTCAAATTCAAAAAGCCCAGTGAGTCCAGGTGTGGTGGCACATGCCTTTAATCCCAGAACTCGGGAGGGAGGCAGAGGCAGGCAGATCTCTGTGAGTTCAAGGCCAGCCTGGTCTACATAGCAGGTTCCAGGCCAGCTGGGGCTACAGGAAGACCCTGTCTCAAAAAGACGAAAAATAAAATAAAGAACCTATCTCGGGCTGGAGAGGTGGCCTAGTGGTTAAGAGTGCCGACCGCTCTTACAGAGGACCCAGGTTCGATCCCCAGCACCCACATGGCGGCCAAAAACCGTCTGAAACTCCAATTCCAGGAGAACTCCAGTTCCAGGGGAATCTGAGACCCTCTTCTGACCTCCTCGGCATTGCATGACACAGGTGCACAAACCTGCATGCAGACAGTACATTCATACACATACAGAAATAAATAAAATTAAATAAAAAAAAAAAGAACCTATCTCAAAGGGGCTGGAGAGATGACAGTAGTTAAGAGCACTGTCTGTTCATCCAGGGGATCTGAATTCAGTTCTCAGCACTCACATGGAAGCTAACAACCAGCTGTAACAGGTTCCAAGCTGTCCAGTTCCGCCTTCTTGTCTCTGTGGGCATTACACACACAGTGCACTTATATTGGTGCAGGCAAAACACTCATATACATAAAATAAAAACATATTTTGGAGGCTGGAGAGATGGCCTAGCGGTTAAGAGCACCGACTGCTCTTGCAGAGGACCTGGGTTCGATCCCCAGCACCCACATGGCAGCTGAGAACCGTGTTTAACTCCAGTTCCAGGGGAATCCAATGCCCTCTTCTGACCTCCGGCATTGCACGACACGGGTGCACAAACCTACATGCAGACAATACATTCATACACATAAAAAAAACAAACATTTTAAAATGAAGTAGGTGAATTCATATTGAAGAGGAAAAGAGCTGTAGCCATGCATTTAATGTTGCTTCTGTGTGTGTCTGATGCTTCTATCGTTTTATAACTGACTGTATACTTTAGGATAGAGTATTTACCTTGGTTTTTTGGTTGCTCAGTTGCTTGGTTGCTTCGTTTTGGTCCTGCTGCCCTGGCACTCACAGAGATCCACCTGCCTCTGCTTTCCAAGGGCTGGGATTAATGGTATGCCTGACCACTTTCCCTTCGGTGGTTTTAGGACTATAAGTATCTGTGATGGTAATCATGCGGACTGTAGTTTAAATCTACCGATGTTGTAACAGTTAAGAAATCATCCCAGAGAATCCTATAAAAACTGTAAATAGGCGCTGGAGCTATTGCTCAGTGGTTAAGAGCACTGACTGCTCTTGCAGAGGACCCGGGTTCGATTCCCAGCACCCCACACGTTGGCTAAGAACCATCTTAGGTAGGGTATGGTGGCACACACCTTTAATCCCAGCACTTGGGAGGCAGAGTCAAGCAGATCTCTGAGAGTTCAAGGCCAGCCTGTTCTACATAGCAAGCTCCAGGCCAGCTGGGACTAAAAGGAGACCCTGTCTCAAAAAAAAAAAAAAAAAAAAAAAAAGAGCACTGACTGCTCTTGCTGAGGACCCAGGTTCGATGCCCAGAACCCACATGGTGGCCAACAACGGTTCATTAACTCCAGTTCCAGGGAAATTCAACGCCCTCTTTTTTTTTTTTTTTCTTTTGAGACAGGGTCTCCCTGTAGCCCCAGCTGTCCTGGAACTCACTCTGTAGACCAGGCTGGCCTTGAACTCACAGAAATTCACCTGCCTCTGCCTTCTGAGTGCTAGGATTAAAGGTGTGAGCCACCATGCCTGGCTTAAAGACGTCCTTAGCCACCATGTGGGGGCTAGGAATTGAACCCAGGTCCTCCGCAAGAACAGTCAGTGCTCTTAACCACTGAGCCATCTCTCCAGCCCCCCAACGCCCTCTTCTGACCTCCACAGGTATTGCAGGACACAAATGCAGGCAATACATTCATACATGTAAAATGGATAATAAAATAAACTGTTAGGAACTTGAGTCTTGGGTTGAGCCCATAACTTCAGATCACTTGCTCTTCTGGATCCCTGGCATAAATAAACATGAGTTCTTCAACTCTCTGAGTAGTGCATGGTTGATTTTCTGCAACAATATAAACAGAAAGCAGATTTGTGCCAGAGTCTGGGAAAGAGGGAGAAATAAAGAATGATTGCTTAATGGTTGTGGGGTTTCTTTCTAGAGTCAGAGATATGCTGTTGTACTGTGTACCCTAAAATGGCTTGGAGAGCTGGGGTGTGGCCACACGGTAAGCATGTGCTTAGGTGAGGTCCTGGGTTCAAGTCTCAGAACCTCAAATTAAAATGAAATTTTTTATGTTATTTATACTTATTTACTCAATCTTATTTAAACATCAAGACATCACCTGTGGCCCAAATTTCACCACAGGTGCCAGTTTGCAACCTCTGGGTTTTATTCTGTCCTTGGCAGTTTCCTAACCATGGAAATGCCAGGCCCTGGGATTGTGTCTACATCTCAGCTCGGGAGGAGCTCGTGGGCATGTTACTACTCAAGATGGATTAAAGTTCAAGGTAAAGACACCCTGTCCTCTTGGGGACCCAAGGAAAAGCTCTGGGGAAGTGGCTTTGGGGACTGGACAGAAGGTCAGAACTGGAAATGTTTTCTTCCACTCCAGTGCCTGCAATGGAGCTTAGACCCCACGAAAAGTCGAAGCAGGATGGTGGGTTTACAAGAGTCTAGGCAAAAGGAGAAGGCTGGGGAAAGCTGTGGTTCTGGGAGACTGGGGGAGGGGTGTCCATGAAATGCTTAGGAAGAATTAGCTTGTCTTGGTGTCTTGGTGAAAAAAAAAAATTTTGTGGTCTCTTTTTGAGACAGGGTCTCCCTGTAACCCCAGCTGGCCTGGAGGTCACTGTGTAGACCAGGCTGGCCTTGAACTCACAGAGATCCGCCTGTCTCTGCCTCCTGAGTGCTGGGATTAAAGGCATGCGCCACCAGGCAGGCCTTTTTTTTCTTTTTGAGATAGGGTTTCACTGGGTAGCTGAGTGGCCTGGAATGCACTATGTAAACCAGGCTGGCCTCAAATTCACAGAGATCCCCCATCTCCTTTTGAGTGCTGAGATTAAAGATATGTGCCAGCATGCCCCACCCTTGTTTTAATTTTTTGAGACAGAGTCTTATGTAGCCCAGGCTGCTCTTGAACTCACTTTGTAGCCGAGGATAGCTTTCACCTCCTACTCCTCCTGTTTCTACCATCCAAGTGCTGGGATTATAGGCATGCGCAATCTAGGCCCAGCTCTGTAAATTTGAACAACAGCTCAGATTCAATAGCCATAGTCCCCCTCCTTCCCCTGGGCCCCCTGGACCCCCTGGACCCCCTTTATGTTTACAAATCCAGTAATTTATCCAAGGTCTTCGGGCTCTCCTCCGTCTATAGGTGGGAAGGGGAGGGCGATCACAGTGCATGACATTCAAGATTAGAGACCAAATCATGAAGGATGGACATGTCAAAGACAAAAGCAAGAGAGAGTGAAGGGTCCTGGCTGAACAGAATGCTCAGATAAGCATTCTGGTTAGGAGGCAGAGCTGAGGGGTGATCACAGACCAAGAGAATGCCAGTTCTGCCCTTCTATAGAGATGCCATTCAAGGAAACAGGAGGAGGCTTGGCTCAGGCTACCTATCCCTACCTCTTGCACAGGCTGGAGGCTCCAGTTTGCTAAGAACACTCTTCCTTCCACAGACTAGAGAGCTGGCCTAGCAGATACTGCCTGCTTCTGAGCCCTTTCGTGTTGTTGCCCTGGTTACCTAGTTGGGAGTGGCAAGGCAAATGTACCAGCTGCCTCATGGGAGAAGTGGGCTCAGGCCTAATCTAGTACCCAATCCCATCTTCCTGGTCTAGCACTCCTATGCCTTCCTCTGCAAGTTCTCAAGGGTACACCACAGAACACACTGTCCACCTGTTGGGTGTCTCCCTGTTCAGCCTCCTCTGGTGCAAAACCTGGGTTTCAGATAGGGGACGTGATCTGCCTGCCTCAAAGTACATCTCAGAGCTATGGGCCTGAAAGGGTCTTCCTTTCTCAAGCCTCAGAAAGAAGGTGGGCTGGACAGGGCTGGGGAGTCAGGCCAGCCTCTTTCCTGCCTCCCAAAGCTTGTCTTACTACATGGAAAAGGCCAGCCTCATGCAAGGAATCGGCTCCAGGGGTAAATAGTGTACCCACTGAATTTTCTTCACCCTGTTGGGTTCAGACTGCACCCATCTGACTGGGTCCCTTGTCCCCACTCTTGACAGACCTGTGGAAGCCTCAGTGCGCACATGCCAAGGGCTGAGGTGCTCAGGGCCCTAGGCCAGGGAAGTGAAACTCGGCTCTTCCGGTGCACCTGCTTCCTAAACTGGCTGACCTTGGACAATTTCATTTCTTTCTCTGAACCTCTGACCTCTGACCTCTGACCTCTGACCTGGGAGCAGAGTTTGGCGTCTGTCTCTAAATTATTCAGAACAGTGCCTAGCAAATGGTAGGTGTCTGTAGCTGTCCATTGGTCCTTCTTTTGGGACCAGTTAGTCAGAAGGACATGGAGCCTGTCTGGAAAGAAGGCTCTGCGTTATGGGCACTGTGCATGCTGGTGGTCTTCGTACCTCACGCTGCCTCCAAGTGGCCAGGACAGTAGGCTCCAAGGGCCACCCTCCGTAAGTAGGCACTCACCATGCCCGGCCCCATCACCTTTCTTGACAGCGGCTGTAGCAGGCTTTCTGGGCTCCTCTCCTACACCCCCTCCTCTCCTTCCTGGAGGAGTCTTCCAGCCCACACTTCCTACCACTCAAGAGGCAGAGCTCCAGCTGTAGACTGGGCCTGCCACCCCTTCAGGCTCAGCCACTAACACCATGCACCTGTGTTCCAGACACTGCCTCCGTCTCCTCTGTAATTGGCCTGCTTGGAGGGCAATCCATTGAGGGCACTCACTAGAGGCTCCTTTTCCTGCCCTTAACGAAAAATTAATCACCTTGTCACCTTTCCTAAACTTTTCCCTTTTGTTTCTTTGTTTGATACAGGGTCTCACTATGTAGCCCTAGCTGGCCTTGAACTCACAGAGCTCTACCTTCCTCTCCCTCCCAAGTACTGGGACTAAAGGCATGTGCCACCATGCCTGGCAGCCTTTCCTTGTCATCCTGCACACGCTCTTGTCACTCCCAGGACACAGCAAGCCCTGAGTACACGGGGGCTGGTACCTACTGTGGATTCCCCTAGCACCTTGAAGGAGTTTAGGAAAAGCTGTTCTGACACATTACACATGGCTTACCTGCTTCCTTTGAATTGAGGCTCTGGGGAATTCTCTAAGGGAAATGAATGTAAGTGTGATTAATTCTTTTCCAAGTAATCTGATCAAGTTGGGAGATGACCTCAAATCACAGGAGAGGAAAGGAGACTGACACCACACCCACACAGACTGTCCCCCTGAGCACTGCTTCAGGCAGTTCCCACTACCAAGAGACTGCTTTATTTATTGTTTTTTACTGTATGTGTATGAGAGTTTTGCCTGCATGCATTTATTAATTTATTTTTATTTACTTATTTATTTATTTTGGTCTTTTTGAGACAGGGTCTCTCTGTAGCCCCAGCTGTCCTAAAATTCACTCTGTAGACCAGGCTGGCCTTGAACTCACAAAGATCCGCCTGCCTCTGCCTCCCAAGTGCTAGGATTAAAGGCCTATGCCACCACGCCCAGCTGCCTGAGTGCATGTAAACGCACCCTGTGTGCATGTAAACGCACCCTGTGTGCACAGCACGCACAGGCCAGAGGAGCACATGAGGTTCCCTGGAACTGGATGTACTGATGGTTGTTAGCCACCTTCTGGATGCTGGGAACCAAACCCTGGTCCTCTGCAAGAGCACCAGTGTTTTTAACCACTGAGCCATCTCTCCGGTCCCGGAATTACAGGGTCTTGTGCACGCATCAACGGAGCCACATCCCCCAAGTCTAGTTTTTCCTCCTCTGCATCGTCTGATGTTAACTTAATTAGTAGCCTAGCCAAGAAGCGAGGAGGGCAGAAAACTTCCCTCTCTGCAGCTTCCTCCAGAGCCTGCTCACCTCCGACCCACCATCTCTCAGAAAAGCAACTTCGTGGATGCTTTCTAACCAGAAGGAGATCAGAAAGGTTGCTCTCGACCTGGATCCGGCTTGTACCTACCTCGTGACCTTTCTGCGCCCTGCATTCTTGGCTTTGTAAAACAGGACAAATCACTGGATTAAGTGTCATAACTCAGGTGCAGACACCTGCACAATACACTGGGACTTGACGGCTGTTTGTCCCCCGCCCTTTACATGTCCTCGCCCTCCTCCCTCTGCTCTCTTGTCCCTTTGGAGCTGGGCCAGGCTCTAGCCTGAGGGAGAAGAGTTGGGCTGTGTTGGAGGCCAGCGAAGACCTCAAACCTTGCTAAGAGCTGGCTGACAGATACCCCAGGTCCTGATACAAACCCACTGTGCTGGAAACCTGTGGCACAGGTAGCTGCCCTGCACCTGGATCCCTTAAAACTTAATTGTGGGGCCTGGAGAGATGGCCTAGCAGTTTAAGAGCGCCGACTGCTCTTGCAGAGGACCCTGGTTCGATCCTCAGCACCCACATGGCAGCTGAGAACCATCTTTAACTCCAGTTCCGGGGGAATCCGACACCCTCTTCTGACCTCCGCGGCATTGCACCACACGGGTGCACCAACCTACATGCAGACAGTACATTCATACACATAAAAAAAAAAAAAA
>VZQC01005388.1:1346568-1365461 GCA_009823505.1 Rhizomys pruinosus
TTTATTTATTTATTATTTTCTTATGTGTATGTACTGTCTGCATGTAGGTTGATGCACCCATGTCATACAATGCTGCGGAGGTCAGAAGAGGATGTCAGATTTCCCTGGAACTGGAGTTAAAGACGGTTCTTAGCCACCATGCGGGTGCTGGGGATCAAACCCGGGTCCTCTGTAAGAGCGGTCTGCGCTCTTAACCGCTGAGCCATCTCTCCAGCCCCCTTGCTTTTTTTTTTATCTTAAAGCTTTTTAAAATTTTTTATTTATTTTGTATGTGTATGAATATACTGTCTGCATGCAGGTCTGTGCACCCATGTCGTGCAATGCCTCAGAGGTCAGAAGAGGGTGTCGGATTTCCCTGGAACTGAAGTTAAAGACGGTTCTCAGACACCATGTGGGTGCTGGGGATCAAACCTGGGTCCTCTGCAAGAGCAGTCCACACTCTTAACCACTAGGCCATCTCTCCAGCCCCCCTTGTTTTGTTTTTTAAGAGACAGTTTCTTTGTAGCACCAGCTGGCCCTGGAACTTGCTATGTATACTAGGCTGGCCTTGGTATACATGCACCACCACACCTGGCAGATTTACTATGATATTGAGAGACATGGTAGTACATTCCTTTAATCCTAGCACACAGGAGACAAAGGCGGCAGATCTCTGTGAGTTCAGATTAACCTGGTCTATCATAGTTTCAGGCTGGCCAGGCTACAGAGGGAGACCATGCTTCAGACAATAAAACAAAAAGCAGAGCCAGGTGTGGTGGCACACACCTTTAATCCCAACACTTGGGAGGCAGGAGGCAGAGGCAGGTGGATTTCTGTGAGTTCAAGGCCAGCCTGTTTTTTTTTATTTGTTTTTTTTTTTTTGTTTGTTTTTGGTCTTTTCGAGACAGGGTCTCCTTGTAGCCCCAGGTGTCCTGGAACTCACTCTGTAGACCAGGCTGGCCTTGAACTCACAAAGATCCACCTGCCTCCTCTGCCTCCCAGGTGCTAGGATTAAAGGCGTGCGCCACCACGCCCGGCTTAAGACCAGCCTGTTTTACAGAGGGAGTTCCATGCCAGCTGGGGCTACAGGGAGACCCTGTCTCAAAAAAGAAAACAACAAAGAAGCATCAAACAGGGGTTGGAGTAATGGCTCAGTGGTTAAGAGCACTTGCTGTTCTTGCAGAGACCTGGAGTTCCGATTCCTGTACTCCCAGGGGGCAACATCAGCTCCAGGGTATCCAGCGCCCTTTTCTGGCCTTTATGGGCACCCACACACATGGCACACACATGCACAGACACATACAAAGAAAATCCTGGGCTAGAGAGATAGCTCATCAGTTAACAGCCCATAATGTCTTGCAGAGGATGCTTCAGTTTCCAGCACTGAAGTCCAGTGGCTCACAGTCACCCATAACACCAGCATCTAACACCCTCTTCTGGCCTCTCTGGATACCTGTGCACATGTACACAGACACACTCAGAGACACATAAGTAAAAAAGATAAAAAGAAAAAATAAATTTTTAGGAGTTGGAGAGATGGCTCAGTGGTTAAGAGCACTTGCTGCTCTGCTAGACCCGAGTTCAGTTCCCAGCTTTCCCATGATGGTATATAACTGTTCATACGTATGTAAGCATTGCACTTACATATGCACACATACACATTAAATAAATAAGTGGTTTATAAATCAATAATATAAAATTTGAGCAGAGCAGAAAAAGGCAAACAAGACGGAAAACCCCAAGAGATGTTGTGGCTTCGTGTCCATCTGGGGGCTGGTAGCACAGAACTTGCCATCTTGGTGTGTGTATTTGTGTGTGTGCGTGAGGGCTTCTACTAACTGAAGATATGCCCCTCACCCCTCTGGAGCCAAGATCCGAGCGGTGACAGGTTGACGATGACTCACTCCTGAGCTGACCTGGTCATGCAGAACATCAGTTTATTTCCCCAAGGATACAGGTTTATATAGAGAAAAAGTTGGCAGCTGTTAGAAAGCCCATGAAAAGGCAAAGTTCAAAGAAAAAGTCAAACAAAAAATGCAACAAGTGGCCTTTTTACAGAGAAATTGGGAGAGGCTTTGCACGGAGGGTTTGTGTGATATAGCGAGCAACTGAAGGTCTCCGACCAAGATGCTTTTTCCTGGAACAAGGGCTCCAGGGCCAGCTGGCCCGCCGGTTGCTGTCAGTAGCAGCGTTCTGCCTGGCAGGGTTTTCTGAGGGAGTTTTCTGTCTCTCTACCTTATCTTAACACACAAGCCACTTTCCAATATCCTGGGCTCAACTCATTCCAAATTAATTCATCCTAGTCACCAACATGAGTATTTTGCTTGAATGTATGTGTGTGCAACTGTGTCATGCAATGCCTGTGGAGGCCAGAAGAGGGTGCTGGATCCCGCGGAACTGGAGTTACACAGTTGATAGCCTCTATGTGGGTGCTGGGAACAGAACCTGGGTCTTCTTCATGAGCCGCCAGTTCTCCTAACCACTAACCCAGCTCTCCAGTCCCAACTTTGTGCTTTTGGTTAATGGAGCTGCTCTTTTCCATACTCCTCTGGCCAGTGAGCTCACTGTGTGGACTCTAGACCTTCATCCCACACTGTTGTCTCCTTGTTCCATCAGCCGCTCAACAGCTGAAATTCCAGTATAACTGTGTATTATTTTTTCATCAGCGTGATCAAATCCTGACAGGACCTCTTTCCCATCCTCCCTCCCTCCCTCCCTCCCTTTCTCCTCTTGCGTTTCTGCCTAACAAGAACCCCGTGGATGGCACCGAGTTCTGCTGCCAGCTGAGCTTGTAACCTGTAATACCCTTGTTGGATCTCTGAGCACCTACCTAGATGAACTTGGGAAAAACACTTCCAAAGCTGCTGGAGCTGGACGGCCTGGAGGCTCTTTGTTCCTCTCTAGCCACTGCAATTAAAAAAAAAAAAATAAGGTCTCACTATGTAGCCCTGGCTGGTCTGGAACTCACTATATAGACCAGGCTGGCGGGGCTGGAGAGATGGCCTAGCGGTTAAGAGCGCCGACCGCTCTTACAGAGGACCCGGGTTCGATCCCCAGCACCCACATGGCGGCCAAGAACCGTCTGAAACTCCAAGTTCCAGGAGAACCTCCAGTTCCAGGGGAGATCCGACCACCCTCTTCTGACCTCCGCGCATTGCACGACACGGCGTGCACAACTTGCATGCAGACAGTACATTTATAACACATACAAAATAAATAAATTAAATAAAAATTAAAAAAATATCAGAAAAAAAAAAAAAAAAAAAATGCTGGGATTAAAGGTCATGTCACCACCTCCACTTCTGATTTAAATGAAGTTTTTATTTTTGTCAAATGCACCTCTCAACTATTCTAACTCCTGGAACTGTCCTGTGGGTGCGGTTTTTGCCCTTCAAAGACACCTTTCCATTGCCCAGTTGTAAATCTGAGGCTCCTCCTTAATGTGCTAATACTATGTCTTACATAACTAATCCCGCCCATTTTGTCCGCCCTGCCCCCCACGCTTCCTGCTCCTTTCCTCACCAAGTGACATTTTCACCTTCAAACCAATTTATGTTTTGGACTTTTTGAGACAGAGTCTCCGAGCTGTAGCCCCAGTTGCCTAGAACTTGCTATGTAGCTCAGGCTGGCCTCTATCTCAGAGAGCTCTGCGGGCCTCTGCCTCCGGGAGTGTTGCCATCAAAGGCACGTGCCACCACACCCTGCCAACCACTTTTGTTTTTTTGCTTTTTTGGAAAAAGGGGGCGCCCCCAAAAAGGGGGGGCCTGCCTGAATCACAGAGGCCTTCAGGACACAGGCCATCAGGCTCTTGGCCAGAATGTAATGTGAATGCCCTGGAACCTACTTTCCAGATAGAATTCTTGCTATCCTCTGAAACCTAAGGAGTAGGGTCTTCCCTGTCCATGTCTCATACCAGCTGTCGTAGTTTGTCTTCCATTGCTGTGACAAAACACTCCTGACCAACACACACCAACTTGGGGAGAAAAGGTTTATTCAGCTCACATATTCTCCGGGTCACAGTTCTCACTCAGGAGCCCAAGGCAAGAACTGCAGGGCAGGAACCTGCGGGCAGGAGGCTGAAGCACAGGCCATGGAGGATGGCTGTTCTGCTGATGGCTCTCTCTCACTGGCTTTCGCTCTGGCTCATGCCCAGCCCATGCCTATCTTAACTGTCATGGCTCAACAATCAAGACAATTACTCCACAGATGTTCCACCGCAATGGCCGAATCAATGGAGGCCAATGCCCGAATCGAGGCTCCCTGCAACCCAGCGTGTGTCAAGTTGCACTACCAACCAGCCATTCTTAAGTTTTTGTGTTGCTGTGATTAAAACACCGACAAGGAACTTATAAAGAAGAGTTTATTTGAGGCTTACGATTGCGGTTTCCAGGGAATTAGTCCATTGTGTTGGGAGGCATTGTGGCTGGAGACTGGAGCAGGAGAACGAGGGTCACATCTCGCAAAGAGCACAGGAACAGAGAGAGAGCAACTGTAGACCACGGGTCTTGTTAAACTCACTAAGGCCTGCCCCCAGTGACACACTTTCCCCCAGCATGGCCACACTTCTAAGACCTCCAAAAGACAAGCACCACGAACTGGAGACAAATGTCTGAATACCTGAGCCTATGGGGGACACTCATTCAAAACCACCACCACCCGCATTTTGGTCTTCTGGACCCACCGGACTGGCCATTAAACTCTGCACCCGGTACTGGGTCCTCTAACCTGTACCTCCAAAACTTTCCACATTCCTCCTACAAATCAATTTCAAAGGCCCCTGAATGAACCATCAGGTTTATCCCAGCAATGACCCCATCCCCAGTATTACTTTTCTTACTGCTGTAACAAAACACCTAGGGAGAAACAACTTAAAGGAGGAAGGACTTACTGGGGCTCAGGGTTTGAGAGGTACAGCCTATCACCAGGGAAAGCCCAGGTGTTTATGATGGCTTTGCATGAGGTTAGAAAGCCTTATGTGATAGGGAGCTGGAGTAGGAAGTAGAAAGACCAGGAAGTGGGGCTGGGTATTGCCTTCAAGCCCCGCCCCCAGTGGCTGTACTTCCTCTAGCCAGGCCCCATCTCCTAAAGGCTCCACAACCTCTCAAAACAGCTACACCATCTGGGGAACAAGTGTTCAAGCACCTTAACCCACTGGGGACATTTCACATCCAAATCGCAACAGAGGCAGGTCTGTGTTATGTCTGCCCCCCTCCACCCCTAGGTGCTTCCTTTAAAAAAAATATATAGGAGATCTCCCAAGAGCAGCACAGGCAAGCGCAGGTAGGTGGACAACAGCTGAGTGCTTCAGCAAGACTGATTATTGATTGAATTTTTCATCTAGTTAATCTGTGAATCCAGTTGTCTTTGGCTTGCTTTGGCTTTTGTGGCTGTGGGGGCCGGCATTATACTCCCAGCTGGTATAAAATGTAGGGTTGTTTGAGTCTTGATCTGAGATCTCCCGATACCAGCTCAGGTGTGCAGGTGTGGCTAAAGAGCCTGCCCAGGGTGGGTCCATGTCCGGCCGTTCCACCCACCCCCACCCCCCCACCCCCACTCCTACCCCCGTCCCCGGGTGGCCACCCCCAAATGAGATTACGAAGAAACATCTGAAAGAGGCAAGCAAACCAAGCCTACAAGACAGTTGACTAGGCATTTAGGTCCTACATTGGAATACAGGCAAGGAGAAGCCCATTGCCAGGAACACGAAGAAGAGACAACACAGGAAAAGGGCAGGATATCCTGCATCAAGCTCTACCAACCCTATGAAGATTCCTACAGTGAGATCCCCATGGGGGATGGCCCAGGACACAGATATCAGAACAGCAATTGGCAATTGTGCGCATGCCCCTTTAATCCTAGCACCTTTGGGAGGCAGAGTCAGGGGAGTCTTGTGAGTTCAAGGCCAGCCTGGTCTTACAGAGTGAGTTTCCAGACAGCTGGGCTACAGGGGAGGACCCTGTCTCGAAAACGACAAAAACAAACAAACAAACAAACAAAAAACTAACAAGATTATTAAAGAGCAAAATTCAAAGAACTAAAAAAAAGAGAATGAAGAAACTTTCAAGTAAGGATCCTAGAGGAGAATAGATTGACAAACTCCAGAAGAACTGGAAACACTGAAAGATCCCATGCTGAAAAGGTAAGGAAACCAACCATGAAGCAAAGAGCTACAGGAGGATATTGAGAAGCTCCAAAAATGAAGTGTAAATACTAAAGAAACAGCGGTGGCGTGCACACGCCTTTAATCCTAGCACTTGGGAGCAGAGGCAGGCGGGTCTTTGTGGTTCAAGGCACAGCCTGGTCTACAGAAAGTTGGAGTCAGGACAGCTGGGGCTTCACGAGGGGAGGACCACTGTCTCAAAAAGACCAAAAAAAAAAAAAAAAAAAAAGAATCAGAAGAGTAGAAATGAAATGAAAAAGGAAATCCACCACTCATCCAATCCAAGAGGAAAAGTGAGTGGAAAAAGCCTCAGAAGCGTAATGGAGGAAGCAGAACAAAGAATCAATCAGGGACCTTGGCGGTGTCGGCGGCGCAGCCTTTAATCCCAGGCCAGCTCGGGGAAGCAAGAGATAGGTGGATCTCTGTTGGGTTTAAGGCCAGCCTGGTCTACGGGCAGAGATCCAGGATACCTTGCTACTAAAAGGGAGACCCTGTACCAAAAAAATACCAAAGAAAGTATAAAACAAAGAGAATATCAGACTGGAAGATTAATACAGAATAACTGAAAAACCTCAAGGAAAGATTATGCAAAAATTTAAAAAACACAAAAGTGGACCAACCAACTGTGGACACTATGAAAAGAGTCGAACCTCTGCATCATAGTAGAGGAAGGAGCAGAATCCCCAGACGATATGAATATATAGCACAGTTAGTCTTTTTACTCTCTGAACAAACTTGTCATCGCCACATCTACATCAAAGGTGTTAGCAACCCTAACACACATATACGTAAATAGTCAGTTGATGCATCCAATTAGATTCTTAGATGTCGGAAAAGAAATTACTCCTTGACTTAACATACATCAAGTAGTTCAAAATGTGGCTAGTAACCGCATATAAGACAACAGCATATAACATCTTGTAAAAGCCAACAAAGTAGTAAGAGGAACCACAAGTACCTATCTCATATTGATAACCAGAGGGAAAATACTCTATACAGCATACCCAAACATGAGTCTCCTACTAATGACCAAGACTATTAGAAATTGGAGATCGAATGAAGGATAACTCTGAGAGCAACAGAGTCCCTCTGATGTTTCAATATGGACAAGAGAGTCCGTCTATATTGCTATTAGTCTCAGATTCAACCCGATCTTTCCACACCCTTACTTCTAGCCACACCTCCTCGTCCGAATTTGTTCCCTGAGGTTTGGGAAAGGGGCACAAATGGGTAGAAGCAAAACAGTCTGTTTTCTCTTGGAGATGTCATTTTGGACAATGATCAGTCCAGGCTGTTTCCCTTCATGGGTTAACAGCTTATCCAGTGATACCTTTTTAGTCATACAACAAAGCACAAGCAATTTTGGATGTACAGGCATTTAAAGCAGTATAATTATTATCAAAAAAGCAACCATAAAACTCTGAGCATTAGACACAGATGCTGGATGTTATGCTATCCAAAACTGTGGTTCTTAAAGGGACAAGTTTTATGTTGGCATCTTAATCTCTACATAGAGGACATAGCTTGTGCATCCACTTGAGTATCCTCCAAGGAGACATAAAGCATGATTTGAAATTAGATATAACACACTGGGATGCCACTGTTGCACAGTATCCTCAGGCATGAGGTGTAGCTGATACTGAGACGGAGGAGTCTTGCTGTCTCAAGGAGACCAATATATTGCTTGCTGTCATTGTTTTAGTGGCCTTTCTTAATGCTCTCTGACATTTCAGAGGCCAGTTGTACGTTAGCAAGTGATATCTCAAAACATTTTCCATGCTTACACCAGGACTTCAACAATACGGGACTTACTGC
Source organism: Rhizomys pruinosus (assembly GCA_009823505.1). Taxonomy (NCBI): domain Eukaryota; kingdom Metazoa; phylum Chordata; class Mammalia; order Rodentia; family Spalacidae; genus Rhizomys; species Rhizomys pruinosus. The sequence goes on from VZQC01005388.1 coordinate 1,354,523, forward strand.
TTTTCTTCTTGCATATATCCCATTTTTAGCAAAAGGCCTTTATAATTTGGTGAGTTTGGATCCCCCAGCCAACATCTCTTAGGCAAGAATAATTCATTGTTGATATTAGAGATTTCCTGTACTAATATTATTTTGCTTAATTACACCAGCTTCAGAACTTTTAAAGGGAAGCCGGAAATCCTGTCTGTGCAGTCAGTTTGGCTTGCCTGCATGTATACTGGTATCCTCAATTTGGATTGCCTGCATGTATACTGGTATCCTCAGTTTGGGCTTGCGCCGTTGCATGGTATACTGTTATCGTCAGTTATGGATGCTTGAATGCGTGTACGGTATCCTCATTTTGGTATTGCCTGCATGTATTACTGGTATCTCAGTTTTGGGATTGCCTGCATGTTTCTGGTATCCCTCAACCTACAGAACTCCAATTGTCAGGCCTTTGAGTGTTTAGAATAAGGTAATGCACCACCACCCCTGGGACTGATTTACCCTTTTTTGATATAGGGTCTCCATTTAGTCCAAACTGGCCTGGAACTCACTAACTCACTATGTAGACCAGGCTAGATCCCATTACTCATCAGAGATCCACCTGCCTCTTACCTCCCCAGTACTGGGTAAAGGCATATTGCCACCATGCCAGGGCCTGCTTGCTGTCTATTATTAATTTTTTTTGAATTTTTTTTTAATTATTTTTATTTATTCTGTTATGGTGTTATGAATGTATGTCAGTCTGCGATGCAAGTATGTGCACCCGTGTCGGTTGCCAACGCGCGATTCAGGAAGATACATCGGATTCCCCATGGAAAACTGGAGTTCTGGATTTGGAGCTTCAGACGGTTATCAGCCGCATTGGGTGCTGGGGATCGAGACCGGGTCCTCTGCTTGCAATGAGCCGGTCGGCGCCTCAACCCTAGTCCATCTCATCCAGCCATGTTTCTATTATTTTTAATTATGTGCACACTACGGATGGTTTTTTTTTCCCCCCCATTTTTTTTTTTGTTTTTTTTTGGGTGGGGGTGTGCCAACTGGAGTGTAAGCTGCCCCAGAGTCCAGAGGCCAGAGGTGTTGGTTCCCCTGGTGGTGGAGTTACAGATCATTCTGAGACCCTGACCTGGGTGCTGGGAACAAAACTTCCATCCTTTGCAAGAGTACGGTGTGCTGCTAACCACTGAGCTGTCTCTTCAGGCCCTGGCCAAGTTTCTTCCGAAAATACCTCTCTGACCAGTGGAAACATCTCTCTGGGTCTTCCTTGCACCCCAGAGGGGCAGCTCTTCAAATGAGCAAAACAGCTGTGCACTGAGCTCATGACAGCCGGTGAGGAAAGTGGCTTGGGATGGACCCCCTGGAAAAGCACTGCAGTTGTTCAAGTGAACAAAAGAAGAATGTGGCGAAAGAAGATATCTGGGGACTGGAGACATGGCTCAGTGGTTAAGAGCACTGGCTGCTCTTCCGGAGGACCCAGGTTCTATTCCCAGCACACATAAATAAATTTAAAATTACAAAAAAAGGATTAAAAAAAAAGCACCTGGGCTGGAGGAGATGGCTCAGTGGTTAAGAGCACCAACTACTCTTGCAGAGGTCCAGGGTTTGATTCCCAGCATCCACATGGCGGCTAGGAACCGTCTTTAAGCCAGGTGTGGCGGCACACGCCTTTAATCCGCACTTGGGAGGCAGAAACAGGGGGATCTCTGTGAGTACAAGGCCAGCCTGGTCAACAGAGTGAGTTCCAGGACAGCCAGGGCTATAGGGAGACCCTGCCTCAAAAACATGCAACAACAAAAAAAGTAAATCAATCAATCAATCAATAAATAAATAAACCAATTATGAAAAAGGCAAAACTGATTAAAGAAAAAGGTTTAATCTTTTTAAAAAAATTCTATTTATTTTTTTATGTGTATAAATGTACTGTCGTGCAGGTAGGTTTGTGCAACCATGTAATGCATCCGCGGAGGCAAGAAAGAGGGTGTCGGATATCCCCTGAACTGGAGTTAAACACATTCTCAGCCACCATGTGGATGGCTGGGATTGAATAGCTCGCTCCAGAACCCCAGCGTCTTAGCCAAGACAGTGTACCCAGCAAGGAAGATGCTTAGAATTTGACTCTATAGATCAGTACTGTCCAGAGACCCACCCAAAAAACACTTCTCTTATGCGATCTATAAAACAAGTTGAAAAAAATAACATAGAATCCGAGGAAAAGACAACACAACCTCTCGAGGAGAATACCTCCGATATAGCACCAGTTCATAAGACAAGACAGAGCCAGAAAGAGAGCACCTATGGCGCGCAATGCACCCCTAAGAGCGAAAAGCAGACACAATCATATGCAAAAGCCTATTACCCTCGCAGAATAGAAAAACCTAACAATACCCCTCTATAACACCAAATGGTCATATATACTACAGCACAAGATGAAGCAAAACACAGATCCCTATCCATATCCCAGTCATAACTTAAATCATTAATGGACTAAATTGTCCCACAATTTGTCCTAGCTCCTAATGAGATCTTTCCATTGCTGTGACATAGCAACCACACTAGACACCAACTACTGGGGAGGAAGGGTTTATGTCAGCTTACATCTGCCTGGAATCACATTCCTATCCCAACTTGAGTGAAGTCCCCCCAAGACAGGACACGTCAGGGCGAGGAACCTGAGAGGTCCAATTTACGAATGACTGCTGTGATCTACACTGGCGATCATTCCTCTCATAACTGGTTTGCTCTTCTGGCTCATGCCCAATTGACCCTGCCATTATTGCTTTTTTTTATATTGTCTCACATGCTAAAACAACCCAAATCAAGACTATACACTCACAGATGTGGTAAAACAGCAGGTCCTAATATCAATGAGGCTCATTTCCACTCTAATCCGAGGCTCCCTCAACCAGGTGTGTCAAATTGACTATACAAAGCTAAAATTCCATGAGGCAACACATATTCAACGACACCACTCATTCCGCCATCACGCACCGCGCAGAAGAGTCTCTGGAATTTAGCATTCTGGGAAACAGAACTCCAACAACGATTGTGATCCAGTTGTCGTGATCTCTCCACTACAGATTATAACTACAACAGTCTTCTTTTACCTTCATGGACAGACTCAACACTCTTGAAACAGTGATTAGCATATGCCGATAGAAATAAAGTGAAATTCCAAGCATTAGAATTGGTACTCGAAAAGAGCGAAAAAGCAGGTGTTGCTATTTAATTATCAGACAAAATAGGGACTTCCAAAAAAAATGAATATGATTCAAGAGATATGAGTTCGATCTCGAGACATGGCCAGCCCATTTATTCTCGAGTTTGTTTTGTTTAGTGCATAAGGTAGAGCAATTCACAAGTAATGACTTCTCAACAAAAACATTAATTGACATTCAACATTGCCTCACAACATCCTTGAGCTGTGCCACCCTGAAACTTTACTAAAGGTCTCCAGGACCACAAGTCACAGACCTACCCCAATACACTCATAGTTAGGGATTCAATACCCCACTGAGTCCTTTGGAATAGGAGGAGGGGGGGGTGGGAGGGGGTTTGGACGAGAAGAGCTCGAGGGGCCTGAGCAGCGAAGAAGTACTGTGAGCAGAGGCTAGGTAGAGTGGCAGCTAGCCGGATCCACAGATGAGGGAATACGCCATCGGTCGTTGTGTTTGTTGGACTGGTGTTACTGGTCAGCTCCAGCAGGTGGGGATGAGTCGCGCCGTGAGGCTCGGCAGCGATTTCGCGTGCAAAGCTCAGTGGATGGTAGTGTCTGGTTGCTTACCGGTGCTGCAGGTGAACTCGATTGGTGTGGTGACAGGCAGGTTTGTCTCTAAGAGTCCACTCATCAGTGGAGGGCGAGTTGGGGTTGGCGGTTGCCGAGCGTGCTGTGCTCGGGTGGGATTTGGAAGAGAGCTGAAAGTAAGACAGTGGGCTGTCGATGTATGCTGCTGTAGGTAGGAGTGCTTGAGGTGGACATGCCTAAGGATGGTAATGGCGGTGGTCGAGGTAAGCAGAGTATCATGTCCGTAGAGGTGTGGCTTGCCAAGGTTGGCGTCCGCGACACTAGCTTGTGCCGATCAGGTGGGCGTGTGATGAATTACATTCCCGACGCAGGGCAGTGTGATGTTCGCGCCGGGTTTGCCCGCGACACCTCTCGCAGCACTTGGTAGGTCGATGGTTGTTTGTCGTGCTTGATGCGCGGTAGCCAGGTTCCTGGTAGTGGTGGCTAAGATGATAGTCGTTAAAGGTGGGTTGTTGAGGGTGTTGCGATTCGCTTAATGATAGTGGATGGTGGTGAGGAACTTCTGTAGAGGGTGGTTTCTCAGCCATCTGCGTAAGGTTCTCGTACAGTGTGGAGAGGTCTCTCTTCAGCGTCTTGCTCGCTTGAAGTGCTAGTGAGTGGGTCATTGTAGTTTCGTTATTTCTAGTGTGCGTTGATGGATGAGTAGTGGGTAGTATGATTGCGCGGAGGAAAGTGCAAGTGCGTGGTTGTCGAGGATGTTTGTCTGGGCGAGGTGGGAAGGTTATCCCTTCCCGGACCTTGTGGAGTGATTATATGCTCGTACTGTGCCTTGGAATTGGTTCTTGTTTGATTACGAGGAAGCTTTGAGTTTAGATGAGGTGGCCTGCCGATGTTGTTTAATGTGTCGAGTAGCTCGTGTTTAGAGTCTTTTGCGTCACGTGGCTGTCGCTTGGTTTGCTGGATTAGGGTGTAGGGTTCTGGTGGATTCTGCTAATGTGCGCTAAATGTGTGTATTAGTCTGGCTGGCGCAGATCGGTTTTGTTCTGTACTGTGAGTTGGTCTTTCAGGAGTTTGGGTTTCCTTTTTGAGGGATGGAGAGTAGATGGTAGGTGGGTCAGGTATGGTGAGGTGAGGTCTATATATTGTGAGTCCATTTCTGGGTAGTGTGATGTGGGTATTGTGTGTTTGAATTACAGGTAGGGTGTGTTGTGAATTTGGAAGATGAAGGTTAGATGGGGTGTGGTAGGGTATTGTCGGATTTTGGCTTGCTGATCATACAGAGTGAGTGGATCCGGTTAGTAGTGCTCAACCACGCATTCCTGTGGTTCGTGATAAGATGGCTTGTTGACTTTTTGCTAGCGCGATGTTGCGTGGATCTTTGGCATTTTCCGCTTGTGCTAGTTAAATTGGTTTTGATTGTTAAGGGATAGTAGAGTATGTGTTTAGTTGGAATTGTCTTGTCTGATTGTTTGGTGAGGTATCTCAGGTTTGAGTGTCCAATCAGTTGTTTTTGGTCCTTAACAGTGCTGTGGATTTTGATTTATATGATGAGTGTGACTCAGTGGTTTGAGCGGATCAGGGATGCTGTTGGTATAGGTATTTTGATTGCGTCACTAGATATGTGAAGAGCTCTTATGTGGTGATAGTTATGAGTATTAGTGACAAGTTTATACTGATGGTGTGTGTGGTATACAGAGGGATTCAGCGCCGGCAGGATGGTGAGTGGTGAGTGGGTTTAAGAGTTAAGTGGGGAAGGGAGAAAGTATGGATTTTGGATGGTGGAGGGGTGGGGTAGTTTCATTTGTGGGATTTAGGGAAGATAAGAATGCATGTTGCTGGTTATGAAGGGAGGTATTTGTCGTGGGAGTTTCTTGTAAAGTAATGAGAAAAAAGATGTGACTTAAGTATTGTGAGTTGAGTGATAAGAATAGTGTGGTAGTGGAGTGTTGTTGGATGAGATATTTGGTATTTAGAACTATGGTGTTGAATTGGGGCAGTGTGGGTTTGTAGATGAAGGGAAGGAAGTGTAGAGTCAGGGAAGTGACAGCTGGAAGTGAAGTGAGAGGAAACAGTTTGTATGAGGGGTGGTTAGAGAAAGGAAGGTACTGTGTAAGACTGCGTTGTTGTGTCAGAATCTGCGTAGAGGGGAAAGTGTGATTGGATCATTTGGACGATAAGTGTGAATGACGGAGTGTCATTTATTGTTGTGCTTATGCAGTGGTGTAGAGTATTTTAATATGAGTGAGCCTGTGGGGTGTTTCAACGAGAGAGAACCTGGATGCAATGGAGATGAAAGGAACTGCAAATGACTGGGAATGTAAGGTGCTGTGTTATTTGTACTGTGATGATGATATAATGGTTTTGCAGTTTTGTGTTATCGGTACAAGACTTGGTTCTCTGGCAGCTTGATGGTTAGAAAGGATCGGGGATCGTACTTGTGTGTGTGGGTACCAAGTTCTTAAATTGTATAGCCCGCTGGAGCCGCAGAGTTGGAGGTCGGGCTAGAGTAGAGCAGTTTTGGTCTATACCAGTACTTTCATAGTCATTGTTCTTTCGATTGATTCGAATATCGTAAGGTCTTAGTCTAGTCTTCTTTTGTGGTGTTGTATGAAGATAGTTCTGGTTGTCTTTTATTCGTTAAAGATCGGTTTATTTTGGATGATAATTGTAGTGGAGCGGTGTCTGAGGATTACATTGCGCGATTGGCTGTGTGACGAGAGAGCATGATGACTCCAAGGTCTATCGTACTATACGCTCGCGAATACGATCGATGACGAGTCTTGGAACTTGCACTACTTGATAGGAGTCGTGGTCGTCAGGCTGGGACTCCGTTGTATGGCCTCCAGAACTCCGCTCTTATATAATTAGTGAATCATCCTCGAGATCCTTAAGAGCCTCTGCATTCATGGAATGCCTCTTACTGTAAAGGATGATGATATCCGCCATTCTGAAACTGTGAATCCAAGTAGGAAATCAACGACGATTATGCTAATGCTATTCGACGCTCCCAAGCTGCTCTCGAGTTGTCAGCATTCTCTCTAAATCGTGACTCATCAATGTTTGTGGTGGTGGTACGACAGTGACGACTTATCCGTTCGCATCATTTATTATAGCTCTAAGAGACTATAGATTGATACTCATATTTCATGGCCTATTTCACATTATCAGACCTTCTCTATAGTGCAATAAAGCTCAGCACCAACACTAGGATAAGCCCTTACTGCCTGAGCTATAATGAGATGCGACAGTGGTGAGACGTCAAGTCATCCTACTCTAATAGCCAATCTCATTTTTCGTCCGAAGTTATGACTTGTGTGGTCTTAGAGGAAAGAGGATATAAGAAAAGAAGAGATAAGGGCCAGCTGATATTCCTGGAACTGATGATCTCAGAATGTGACAATACAAATTCACTAAGCTATCCAATAGCTTATAGGCCGATACCTTAATTTGACAGTAATGCCAATGAGAATGGTAAGTAGTTTATATACAGTCTCTCCTGTGCTGGGTGAGCTCTTTTACTTTAGGTAGGAATTTTACAGTAATTAGAAGCAAATCGCTTGTATTGAGTGTATACTCTAACACATACTAGCATGAAAGACTACACCTCAAGAGCAAATAGGGCAGAACTAGAGCATATGATGAACTTCCTAACTATTAACCATCTCGACAATAGTAGAAGATAATTAACCTTTCAAATTAACACTTTCTCCTGTGCACTGCTAGAAATTAGTTCTAATCTTTAGACGAAAGTAGTTATTAGCAAAGAACACAAGACTAAACAATTACAAATTGAAAACCCAGTGAGATACGCAGAAATGGGTTTCTGTTGACAGAGGAAGGTACAACAACGTTATTGCGAGCCAGACCTGTCTATGTGCCACATAGTTACCTTACCTAAAGAGGCGAAAGGATGGTTTTCGTGATACAACTCCAAATCAATTACAATACGTGATGTGAAAAGTGGAAATCCTATCCACATACAGAGGCAAGGTGTGAATAGATATTAATGAGATTCCTCCTTGAGAAAGGTTTCCCTGAGTTAGGATAGATGGCGGTGTATTGATTCAATTGACGCTTATGACAGTCTAGCGCAGAAGGAGTATGGATAAACTTTTCATCGACAAAATCCAATAATCTGGATTACAATATCGTGTGACAATTTCTCTGGGAAATCAAGCCGACATAGACAGTCGACCGAAGACGAAGTGCTCGGCAAATGTGCTGTCCTCAAACAAGGAGCCCCTATATTATTCTATGGCAAGAATACTCTGAGAGAGATTAGTGAGTTAAGAAAGGAGAGCCTCCTAACTGAAATTATAGATAATATTGCCCAGTCTGGTATGTCATACGCTCAGACTTTCATTATATAAATAAGTACGATTTCATATGAAAGAGCTGTAACATGCGCTATATTCTGATTGATCATAAGTGTTATAGTAACAATCAGATGGAATTGTCTTCTCTCGCACACCATTTCACTTCCTATGCCAGAGCTCAGGCCTCTCAGATACTCTTGAATCCAACATATTGATTACCCAATAAAACCAGGGTCGAAAGATCGCACATAAAACTAAATACTGTGATGTGAGGGTCATGTATTGCAGACCCATACTCCCTAATTGAATCTATGTCGCAGGATTACGCGTGCCTTAAGAATTCTAAGAACATGTTTGGGGTATCACTATTGGCGTGTCGACATCTAATAAGGAGATTGCAGCAATGAAGCGTCTATCAATTACATCCTTTTTACGTTGGATCTTTGCACTTAGTGACTCTAGGACCCACATCAAAGGAAGGAGTTGATGTCCAATACTAGGATAGTCCAGATAGTTGCGAGGTGGGTGTCTGTTGTTCAATAATAACAGCAGAAATATTAGCGAGTGGATGAAATAGGTCTTCACATATATAGACCAATTTCAATATAACATCATCAAACAATAAATAGGAAATTCAAAGACAAAACTACACCATCATCTAAATAGATGCTGAAAAAAGCCTTTGACAATTTCTAGCATCCCTTCATGCTTTAAGAGTCTAGAAGAATTGGATTGTAGGGATCATTTCTCTCTAAGAAATCTAATGCTACCCTACAGGAAACCCACAGCCAGATAGATCAGTCCTAATGATGGGGATAATGACAGACCAACATCCCTACCTTAAGGGTAGGAACTTGCCAAGGTTGCCCCCTGTCACCCCTCCTATTCAATATTATGGTTGAAACAACTTCTAGCCATAGCAATTAGGCAAGAAAAAGGATAAATTAAAGGAGTTACTAATTGGAAAAGAAGAAGGTAAACTATCCCTTTTTGCTGTTATTATGATTAAATTGTTATTTGAAATAGGATGCTTTAAAAACTCCACCAGAAAAACTCCGAGACAATGTGATTAACAGCTTCAGCAAAAGTGGCCAGGATACAAAATTTAACCTTAAAAAAAAATGCAGATGGCTTTTCTTTATACCAAGAACAAGCAACTGGTAGAAAGAATTCAAAGAGAACTTCCACTCGACAATACCCTCAAAAAACAATAAAACATACCATAGGAACATAGCCTGAACCAAAGGAACCATAGGATCTTCTACAACAAATAAATGAAACTCTTTTTAAAGAAAGAAATCGAGCACTTGGGAGGCAGAAGGCAGGCGGATCCTTGTGCTCGAGTTCAAGGCCAGGCCTGGTCTTTACAGAGGAGATCCAGGACAGCTGGGCGTTACGAGGGGAAGGACCTTCTGTCGAAAAAGGACCAAAAAAAAAAAAAAAGAGAGAAATAAAGGTTGAAAGAAGACATCAGTAGATGGGAAATTGAATAACCTTCCCACTATAAGGCATCATGGATGTTGGGGAAAAACAGTTAAACATTGTAAAAATGTCCATTTTTTACTGAAACTCTTGTATAGATGTAACGCAATTCCAATCAAATTCCGCCAAGAGATTTTCTATAACACCAGGCTTGTGAAACGAAACAGTTCGTTTCTTAAATTCATTGGGTGTGGAAAAACAAAGGACTCCGAATAGCCAGAAAACCAACCCTGAATTGTGAAAGAGGCGTTACCCAGGGGGGAATCTTCTATACCAGACTTCTAACTATACTACAAGGGCTATAGTTCATAAAAACAGCCTGGTGGGTACCCTGGTGGCACAAAATCATGACCTGTGACCAATGGAACATAAAACCCGAATGATCCCCCAATTCTGAGCATCATACAATTTCAGCCATCTTTATTTGACCAGGGGGCCAAGAAAACACAAAGGAGAAAAGACAGCATCGTTCTAGCAAGTCGGTTGTTAGGCAAAAACTGATATCATCTTGATCCTGAAGACCATATGAAATTAAAGCCCCGTACCCTCTCACCCTGTACAAAATTCAACTCCAGATGGATACTATAAAGACCTGTTCAAACGATAGAAACCCAAACTCTGAAAGCAATAGAAGAAAAAGTTTGGCAGCAGACTAAAAGACATAGGCTTAGGAAAAAACTTCCTAAAATTTACAAGACAGCAGTGTCAAAGAATCAAGGTTTGACAATGACAAATGGGAGCTCATTAAACTCAAGAAGACTTTGTACATCAAAAGAAACACACAACAAAGGAAAGGTAAAGGAGAAATTCCACAGGGTGAGTGCGGAGGTGAACCTTATCACTGTCTGAAAAACATCTTGACAAAAGCATTGATTCCCCGATATATAAACTACTCAAAAGACCCCACAGAAACAATGGATAAAACAAATGACCCACTCAATTTTGATGGTAGCAAAGAGCTGAAGAGGACTTCACTAACTGTAGGAATTAGAGATTGTGGAACTGAGTGAAACACGCTTTTACCGAAGTTTTTAACAGTTCACTACATTATTAAGGAAATGCAAATCAAATAGCGCCTACCTTTTAAGAGAATTTATCTCTTATCTCCTCGAATAGATCTGGCTGGATCAAGAATAAACAACATATGATACCTAGTGCTGATAGGTTGTCGTGGGAAAGGGGAAACTCGATTCCACTGCTGGTGGAGATGTGAAATTCATACAGGCCACTATGGGAAAGCAACAAGGTGGAGAACCCTTGTAAGACTTTGAATGAACTTGCTACCGACCCAGCCATACCACTCTTGGGCTTGTACCCTCAAGACTCCCCCCTACCACAGAGGTACATGGCACAGCCATGTTTATTTCAGCTGCCTTCACAATAGCAAGGAGCTGGACCAACCCAAATGCCCCCCTCA
>VZQC01005390.1:0-17064 GCA_009823505.1 Rhizomys pruinosus
AAAAAAAAAAAAAAAAAGAGTTCATTTGTTTTGCTATACACTACTTAGGAGAACAATATGATACAGTATTAACACAGGGGACATAACAATATGAACCGCATAGAAAGGAGTGCTCTCTTGTCTCTGAGAAACATTTTTTAGGGTTTGTTTTTATTTTATGTGTTATGACTCTTTTGCCTGTATGTATATAAATGTACCACCTATGTGCCTGGTGCCTGCAGAGTCCAAAAAGAGTGTTTCAGATCTCCTGGAACTGGGCTTATGGACAGTTAACCATGGTGTGGGTGCTGGGAATCAGAAGCAGGTCCTCTGTTAAGTGCTCTTAACCATTGAGCCCTCTCTCCAGCCCTCTCTGTTTTTCAAAATACTAATTTAGGGGCTGGAGGGAGGGCTCAATGGTTAAAAGCATTTGCTGCTCTTGCAGAGGACCTGGGTTTGATTCCTAGCACCCTCATGGTGGCTAACAACTGTCCATAACTCCAGTTCCAGGGGATTTGACACCATCTTCTGATCTCCATGGGCACTTTGCCTGCAAAATCGAAGAACAGTAAGTTCTGGAAGAACAGTAAGTGTTCTTAAAGGCTGAGCCATCTCTCCAGCCCCTAGTGGTTTGTTGTTATTGAGACAGTGCCTCACTTTGTACCCAAGCTGACCTGGAACTCACTGCATAGACCAAATTAACATGAATTCAAGATGAGTCTCCTGCGTTGGCCTCCTGAATGTATACTACCACACTCAGATGAAAACATGTTCTTAAATGAAAACATAGGCATTATGAAAATATTTTATTGCCAGGCGTGGTGGCGCACGGCTTTAATCCTAGCACTTGGGAGGCAGATGCAGGCAGATCTTTGTGAGTTCAAGGCCAGCCTGGTCTACATAGCAAGTTCCAGGACAGCTGAGGCTCCAGGGAGACCCTGTCTCAAAAAAAAAAAAAGACAAAATATATTTTTTTTTTAATTAAAATACTTAAACATGCTGTGACCTAATGCTTAATAGTTGGTAGGGATGATCAAGAAACCCTGACTACAGGGAAAGATCTTTACCATTTCTCAGTGTGGCTCTCCACAACAGTGAAGTCAGCTACATGCAGCTATCCCTCCCAATACAGGAGAAACATTCTATAGGAAAGGACACCAAAACCACATCACAACAAAACAAGAAGCAAGCAAGTTGTGCTGGATAGCTTTAGTGTCAACTTGACACACCTGGGTTGAGGGAGCCTCAGTTGGGGAATTGGCTCCATTGGATTGGCCTGTGGCCACATCTGTGGAGTATTGTCTTGATGGTCGAGCAGTGTGGGAGGGCCCGACCCACAATGAGTGGTGCCACCCTGGGCAAGTTGTTGTGTACTGTATAAGAAGGCAGGCTGGGCATGGCCAGGGGAGCAAGCCAGTGAACAGCATTCCTCCATGGCCTGTGCTTCAGCTCCTGCCTCCAGGTTCCTGCCCTGAGTTCCTGCCTTGGGCTCCCTAAGTGATGAACTGTGACCCAGGAGATGTAAGCTGAATAAACCCTTTCCTCCCCAAGTTGGTGTTGGTCAGAGTGTTTTGTCACAGCAATGGAAGACAAACTAGAACAGAAATTGGTACCAGAAGAGTGGGGTATTGCTGTGACAGACCTGACCTTGGTGTTTTGGGGAAGGATTGTGGAGGCGTTTGGAACTTTGGGCTGGGAAGATCATTGAATGCCTAAAGATNTGGCCTGTGGCCACATTGTGGAGTATTGTCTTTGCATGGTCAGCAGTGTGGGAGGGCCCGACCCACAATGAGTTGGTGCCACCCTGGGCAAGTTGTTTTGTGACCCCTGTATAACGAAGGCAGGCTGGGCATGGCAGCGGAGCAGCAGTGGAATCAGACATTCCTCCATGGCCCTGTGGTTCAGTCCTCCTTTCCAGTTCCTGCCGCTGAGTTCCTGTCTTGGGGCTCCTAAGTGATAACTGTGACCCAGGAAGTAAGGTGAATAAAACCTTTCCTCCCAAATTGATTTTGGTCAGAATGTTTAATCACAGCATGGAGACAAACCAGAACACAAGATTTCTATATCGAAATATAGAAAATCTTGCTTGCTTTATCAAGTCATCTTATAAAATATTCATTCAGGGAAAGATTTAATGCTTGAAGTAATGAGTGGTCTAAATTTTTCTTGGCTATAAAATGAACAGTATGTCAAAGTTTTATCTACATATTTTGTGCCCCTTTTCTTCCAAGTTTTCCTAGTTTAAAATTTTAAGTGATATATCTTCCTCTGCAAACCCATTAAGGATCTTTTCATCTGCATATATATATATATAATATATATCATATATATATAATATATAATATATATATATATATAAAGTTAAGGTTCACCCAGAAAGCCTGACAACTAGCAATTTTACTAGCAACCACCTTAGGTCCAATAACAAGCAATTGAATAGAATTCACTTCTACAGATGTTACAGTACAGGCATTTTATGTGACTGCTCAAGACAGAGCTGGCTTACATCTTTTCAGTAGCAATTCATCTGGGCAAGCAGTTACTCTGAAAAAAATATTTTTATTTTTTTATGTGTATGAGTGTATTGTTTGCATATGTGTAAATGCACCTGTGTTGTACAATGCACGGGGAGGTCAGAAGAAGGCATCGGACCCCTGGAACTGGAGTTACTGTTAGTTATCATATGGGTGCTGAGATAGAACCCAGGTACTCTGCAAGAGCAGTCAGTGCTCTTAACCACTGAGCCATCTCTCCATCCCCAGATTTTTTTTCTTTTATGTGGCTCAAGCTGACTATCCTCCTGTCTCAACCTCCCAAGTGTTCAGATTATGTAGGCATGTGCTAAGGTGTCTGGATTGTTTATGTTGGTTTTTTTAATTATTTTTTTACGTGTATGAGTGTACTGTCTGCATGTAGGTTGGTGCACCCATGTCGTGCAATGCCTTGGAGGTCAGAAGAGGGCATTGGATTCTCCTGGAACTGGAGCCAAAGATGGTTCTTAGCCACCATGTGGGTCCTGGGAATTGAACCCGGGTCCTCTGCTAGAGCAGTTGCGCTCTTAACTGCTAAGCCATCTCTCCAGCCCCATATGTTGTTTTTTTTTTTTTTTAAGTAAATTACCATTTAAGCACCTCTATTTTGTTCTTCCAATTTTAAGACAAGATTTTTTTCTCTCTCTCTCTATTAAAACAGTCTATCCAGGGCCTTGTAAATGCGAGGCAAGTAAGTGCTCCACTGCTGAGTGACATGGATTTCCAGCTCTGGTCCTCCAGCTTGAATGCATCAGAATGCAGCTGCACTTACCATTCCAGAGCCTCACCCTAGAGTTTCCTGACTGACTAGATTTGAAGGGGGCCCATAGTTCACATTTCTGACAAGTTCCCAGAACTTTGGAGAAGGTGACAGGTAACTTTATGGAAAAAAAATATTACAAGCAAGCTCACTTTGAAAAATAACCCTTTATGCCACGCATGGTGGCGCAAGCCTTTAATTCCAGTACTTGGGAGGCAGAGGTAGGCAGATCTCTGTGAGTTCAGAGCCAGCCTGGTCAACATAGTGACTTCCAGTATAGCTGGCGTTACAGGGAGACCCTGTCTCAAAAACACTCCCCCAAAAAATAGATAGAACCCTTAATAAAAATAATAACAGGGCTGGAGAGATAGCTCAGTGGTTAAGAGTGCTGACTGCTCTTGCAGAGGACCTGGGTTGAATTCCCAGCACCCACATGGTAGCTAAGAACCATCTAAGCCGGGCGTGGTGGTGAAAAAAAAAAACATCTGAGACAGATGAGGTTTGTAAAATATTGATAAAAGTTTATAAAAATGAATCAAGGGGCTGGAGAGATGGCCTAGTGGTTAAGAGCACCGACTGCTCTTGCAGAGGACCAGGGTTCGATCCCCAGCACCCACATGGCGGCTGAGAACCGTCTGTTATTCAATCCAATTCCAGGAGAACTCCAGTTTCAGGGCAATCTGACACCCTCTTCTGACCTCCATGGCATTGCATGACACAGGTGCACAAACCTACATGCAGACAATACATTCATACACATTAAAAAAAAAAAAAATTAGCCGGGCATGGTGGCGCACGCCTTTAATCCTAGCACTTGGGAGGCAGAGACAGGCAGATCTTTGTGAGTTCAAGGCCAGCCTGGTCTACAGAGCAAGTTCCAGGACAGCTGGGTCTACAGGGAGACCCTGTCTCAAAAAGACCAAAAAAATAAATAAATAAAACCCTATATTGGAATGCTTTTATTACATTCCATACAACAGAAACTAAAATAACCTGTCATACAATTAATCATAAATAATACTCCTGTTAGGTTTTTTGCCCATACACATGAGTACTATATAAAACATTTCTTTTTTGTTGTTGTTTTTGTTTTGTTTTGTCTTTTTGAGACAGGGTCTCCCTGTAGCCCCAGCTGTCCTGGAACTCACTCTGTAGACCAGGCTGGCCTTGAACTCACAAAGATCCGCCTGCCTCTGCCTCCCGAGTGCTAGGATTAAAGGCGTGCGCCACCACGTCCGGCTTAAAACATTTCTTCTTTGTAGCGGCTAGACCCTGCCACCACTGTGGTTGGCTGATCCATAATTTGTTGTAACCTATAGCTTCCTAGTTACTTCTCTAGCTCTCCCTTCATGCTAAGCTTTGATACCAAGAAGTAATTAGAACCTTCTGATACTACCAAACATGCTGCTGCTGCTGCTGCTGCTGCTGCTGCTGCTGCTGGAATCACCACAGTCATCCTGGTTTTGTGGTTTAGCAAACTACTGGGCTCCGCGACCATCAGTTCTGCCTCCAAAGTTTGCTCCCTTCACAGGTCCAAAATCCAAAGACTGATTATAGTAACACATATAGACTTTAATTATTTTGAGCATCCACTCTTTACTCTCAAACTTCTCCCAATATGTGTCATAAATTTAAGATTATCCTAGTAATAAATAATAAAGCATTATGGTGTATAATGATAGGAAATGAAGCAAAGGGGCAAAAGTTTTATAAATTTGGAAGATGACCTTTATACATTGCCTTCTCTGATTTGAAAGTTTACAGCACTGTTCTAAGGATAAGATGAACAGCCATGAATACACCTGAGCATTCACTAACTAGGGCACAGTAACCTCAGATACATTTCCCCTCAAAGTAGCCATTATATTGAATTATCAATTACTCTTTTGCTCTTCTTTATAGTTTGTATGAAGCCATTTTAGTTTACCTTTTTATTATACTTTTATTATCAACTGAATCCTCCTAGGACTTTATTTTCTCCTTTAACATTGGTTTGAGTGATGCTTAGAGTTAACATCTTGTAGTTTCATTTCTCTTTTTTTGACATTTATTTTTTTAATTTTATTTTTTATGTGTATGAATGTACTGTCTGCATGTAGGTCTGTGCACCCGTGTTGTGCAATGCTGCGGAGGTCAGAAGAGGGCATCGGATTCCCCGGAACTGGAGTCAAAGATGGTTCTCAGCCACCATGTGGGTGCTGGGGCTTGAACCCAGGTCCTCTGCAAGAGCAGTCGGTGCTCTTAACCGCTAGGACATCTCTCCAGCCCCTGTAGTTTCACTTCAATCCATCCCATAAACAGTTAAGTTCCTAATAGTCTTTCCCCCTCCATTTCTTTGCTATAATAAGTTACTTCCCACTAGTTTTCTGGTACTGATGTGCAAAAGCTCCTCTTCAGTTCAAACCTAAGACCGGGATTACTGGGGGAAGGAAATATTTACACTTGACTTTATTAGGTAATGCCAAGCTATTTTCTCTTTTTTTTTTTTTTTTTGTATGTGTATGAGTGTACTATCTGCATGTAGGTTTGTGCACCCGTGTCGTGCAATGCCGCGGAGGTCAGAAGAGGGTGTCAGATTCCCCTGGAACTGGAGTTCTCCCGGAACCGGAGTTTCAGACGGTTCTCAGCCGCCATGTGGGTGCTGGGGATCGAACCCGGGTCCTCCGCAAGNCATTCTGGAATATGTGAGATCTATGGCTTTAATTTGCATTTTGTTGAACTTATGACAAAGATTATCTTCTTATATTTATTCACTTTTAATGGTGTTGTTTTCATCTCGAATAATCTATTGAATTACTTTTTCATATCAGCGGTCTTTTTTCTTTCTGTGTAACATATATGTACTTGCTAGTGGAAGTATGGACGCACATGCATGTGAAATCCAGAGACTGATAGGAGCTGTCTTTCCTGATCACTATCTACCTTTAAAAAAATATTTGCAGGGGCCCATGGTGGCGCCATGCCTTTAATCCCTAGCATCGGGAGCCCAGAGGCGGTGGCAGGCGGATCATTGTGCGTTCAAGGCCCGCCTGGTCTACAGAGTGATGTTAAGAGTTCCAGGGACAGCTGTGGCTACAGGGAAGACCTGTCTCAAAAAGACTAAAAAAATTTTTTTTTTTTTTTTTTATTCTTTTTATTTTATTTTATGTTATGGGTGTATGTATTGCCTGTATGTATAGAAGCACATCTGGGTCATGCAGTGCCCACAGAAACCAGAAAAGGGTGTTAGATTCCCCTGAAAATGGAGTGAAGGGTGACTCTTAGCCTTCCCAGAATCTTCAATTCTGCTTCAGTAAAGAGCCAACAATTAGTGCTCATGCTACCTAATGCTGCTCAGAACCTACACTAGTTGGTGCTTGTGCAATCGAACCTGGGTTCCTCTGTAAGAGCAGTTCAGTGCTCTTAACTGCTGAGCCATTCCTCTCCAGCCCTCCCTACTTTTTATTTTTTGAGACAGGGCCTCTCAGGGAACCTGAAGTAACTTGATTTGGCGCTTTATACTAGATGACCAATGAGCTTCAGGGAACCATCTGTCTTCCCCGGTCTCAGGCACTGGGGGGTCAACAGGCATCATCACCATGCCCCGCTTTTTATGTGGATCTGACTTCAGGTTCTCAGGCTTGCAAAGCAAGGAGCACTTTTACTAGCGGAGCCATCTCCTTAGCCCTATGGTCTGTTTTTGTTTTCTTCTTCTTTTTTAAGAAGTACTTTATGGTGAATTCTAGGATTTTAATCTTTGTCATCAAGTTTAAATTCAATGAGTTCTCATTTTCTAGTTCACTCTAAAATGTTTGATTGTATCAGAGGAAAATAGTTTCTATTGGTTTTTTACTTTAGGCGTGTGTTTTTTCCTATTTCAAACAATAGAGAAGCAAATGTTTCAGACTGAGATTATGGAATTTTGCCAAGATGCAAGAACTCTCAGTTAATGTAGCAAGCTTTCCCAGAATCTTCAATTCTGCTTCAGTAAAGCGCCAACAATTGTGCTCATGCTACCTAATGCTGCTCAGAACCTACACTAGTGTGGTCTTCCACATGTGTTCCGATTCCTGGATTCTCTAATTGACTGTGTATCCCCGTCTCAGCTCTCCTTCCTTGTAGATTGAGGTATGGGAGGCAGAGTGTCATAGAACAACTAACTGCTTTCGCTCTTTGCTTCTATTCTAGGGATGACAAGTGCCATCCATTGCGTTGTCCTCAGAGGGACAATGAATACTGGAAAAAAAAAGACCAATACTTGAATGGTAAGGCCCTAAATTGGGTAGGTTATAAAATGAGATCTAGGAATTGGGAGTAAGCACGGGCTAGAAACAGTAGCAAGCACTGACGACACTATACTTACTTGGCAATCACGGCCAAAGCACAGACAGGACAGTGTTGTAAGTGGTCTTACGAAGTGGAGCGCTTAAACGATTATTTAAAAAAATCATAATAATAAAAAAAAATTAATAAAAAAAAAATTTCGGGCTGGAGAGATTGCTGGGTTTCCTAGCGGTGTTAAGAAGGCCGGACAGTTCTTTGCAGAGGGACCCGGTTGGGTTCGATCCCGCAGCACCACGATGGCGAGCCGGAGAACCGTTTCCTTTAATCCAGTCAGTCGGGGAATCTGACCAGCCACTCATTCTGCTGTCCGCAGGCATTGCACAACCGATGGTGGCACAAGCATACATGCAGAGACAGTACATTCATTACACATTATAAAAGATAAATAAATACATTTTAAAATAAAATATAAAATTTTTAAAAAAAAGTTTAATTCTCAGGGCTGGAGGATGGCCCAAGCATTAAGAGCACCGCATGCTCTTTGCAGAGGACCTGGGTTCAATTCCCAGCACCCAGATGGTGCTAGAAACTGTCTTTTTAAAGCCGGGGCGTGTATGGTTAGGTAGTTCAGGTTGGTGTGCTGCTTTAAGTCCTCAGGCACTTAGGGAGGCAGAGCAGGCAGAGATCTCTGTGAGTCAAGGCCAAGCCTGGTCTACAAAGTGATGAGTTCCAAGGACAGCTGGGGCCGGCTTACGAGGGGAGACCCTGTTCAAAAAAAAAAAAAAGTGTTAATTTGCATAAGGTTATAGTTGCATTGAGTAGTTTGGTTACTACAGGCTACAGCAAAGATTATTTATACTAGTAGAAAAGGGGCCAGCTGGGCAATGGTGCACACTGCCTGTTAATCATAGCCACTTGGAGGCAGAGTGCAGGCAGATCTTCTGTGATTCAAGCCAGCCTTGTCTTAAGACTGTGAGTTTCCAGGAACAGTTTGGGGCTATAGGGAGACGTCTGTTCTAAACAAGACCAAAAAATAAAAAAATAACAATAAAGATAAAAATATAAAATAAAAACAGTGGAGTAACAGGTACTACACACAATTAAATTGAGAAGAGTAAGTGATTAGAAGTACTGTTGGTGAGTAGGTTATAGTCACTTTACTATGTGTGTTGTTTTTTTTTTTCCACGGTCACTCTGTAACCCCAATCTAGCTTGGAACTAGGTAAAATAAGTGGTTGGCTCGAAACCTCACAGAGTATCTGGCCAGTCTCCTGCCGCGCTAAGTGCTAAGTTAGAGCATGGGCAATAAATTATTCTGGAGGAGGTTTTGAAGATGCTTAAGACAACACAAAAAAAGTAGTTTACAATCAATGCTTATACTATGTACTATGTTTTGAGTCATACATCATCTGATAGCTGACCCAAATTAATCAGGCTCCATCCTGCCCAAATATATACAATTATGGTCTAATATTAAAAATTAATATACCGAGTGGTTTGTGGTGGGCACTGCCTTTAATCAGCGAGGCAGAGGGCGCAGGCAGATCTCTGTGAGTGTAAGGTGCCCGCCTGGTCTATGTGATGTTCCAGGACAGCTGACCTGTAGGGAAGACTCTGACTCAAAAAGACAAAAATAATACTGACATAATAATAATAATAATTGAATAAGGGACAACTATGACTCAAAAGCAAAATCATAACATAATCTAATTTATACGTAACAAACTAATAGTACATGATATAGGCTACAAGCCAGGCATGGTGCCACATACTTTTAATCCCAGCACTCTGGATGTCAGAAGGCAGCAGACAGGCAGATCTCTGTGAGGCTCATGGCCCTAGCCTGTGTCTACATAGTGAGTTCCAGGGAAAGCTGGGGCTAAAGGGGAGACCCTGTCTGAAAAGACCAAAATAAATAAATAAATAGATAATAAACAAATAAATAAAATAATATATAGGCACGGTGGCTCACTCTGTAATCTGGACCAATGAGGCAGGAAGACTGCCACAAATTTGAGGCCAACATGGCTGCAAAATAAGACAATGACTCAAAAATAGGGGCTAGGGGCATAGCTAAGTGGTTAAGAAACTGCCGAGTTTGGCTGCAAGTTTGGGATGGACCCTGGCCTATTTCAACCACATTTGCAACTTTTCTCTGCCCTGAACTTGGAGCAGAAAACCCTTTTAGTATTTTCCTTTCAAAAGTTTGAGAATTAGCTGGGTGTGGTCTTGCCCTGAAGGTACTATTTCTGCTGTTTACTTGTAAATCTCGAGGCCCTTCCTTAATCACTTTAGTCTCCTTACGAAAGGGAGCCTCTCCTTCACATGCCTTGGCCCCACCTTTAATCTTCCTAGTGCAGTTTTCAGATCCAAACTGTACATTTTGCATTTCTTTCTGCCCCATCTGCTCTTTTTCACTGTAGATCTACACAATATTCACCATTAATAGCCATGCCACCATTTCTACGTTAGGCTGTCTTGAAATATCCTCTGCCAAAGACATTAGTCCATTGCTTTTCAACTTAGCATCAGGCAAGCATTTGGGCTGTGGGCAAACTGCTGCCAGACTCTTTATCAAAATATCCCAGTTGTTGCCTAAGTCTTTATTCTCCTCTGGAATTACATTTTTTACAGCCATGCTTTCTTTCAGGCTTCTACTAGAATGGCATGTTAAGCTCTGCTTACAGTAGTCAACAGCTTTTCTAGCCCAAGGTTCCAAAGTCTTCCACATTTCTCCAAACATCCACATGGTCAGGTTCTTCACAGCCAACATCCAACTCTCGGTACCAAATAACTGTATTAGTCACTTTTCTGTTGCTGTGATAAAACACCATGACCAAAGGAACTTATAAAAGGAAGAGTTTATTTGAGCTTACGATTGACGGTTCCAGGGAATTAGAGTCCATTGTGGATGAAGGCATGGCGGCTGGAGCTGGATCAGCAAGCCGAGGGTCACATCTTGCAATGAGCACAGGAAGAAGAGAGGGAGAGCAACTGGAGACTACAAGGCTTGTTAAACTCACTAAGCCTGCTCCCAGTGACATACTTCCTCCAGCACGGCCACACCTTCTAAGACCTCCAAAAACAGTGCCACCAACTGGAGACAAAATGTCTGAATACTTAAAGCCTATGGGGGACACTCATTCAAACCACCACAGACATCGAGCCTCTGAAATTAAATGAATGTCCTGATGAAAAGGTTTTTGTTTGAGTAAAGAAATGAGTTTGGGGGCTGGAGAGATGGCTCAGTGGTTAAGAGCACCGACTGCTCTTGCAAAGGACCTGGGTTCGATTCCCAGCACCCACATGGCAGCTAAGAACCGTCTGTAACTCCAGTTCCAGGGGAATCCGACACCCTCTTCTGACCTCCGTGGCATTGCATGACACAGGTGCACCAACCTACAGGCAGAGAATACACTCATACACATAAAAAAAAAAAAATGTTTGATGTCAGGAGGCCCACCTTTCAGACACACTGGGTTTGAGACCATGCCTTTTCCTCTCTGGCGTCTCCTTAGCCACCCTGAGCACTGAGCCCCTCTGACCCTTCAGATCATATGTGTTGAAAAGGCTCAAGGTTTCCAGAAGAATATCTGTTTTCCAATATGTTTACTGTTCATTCAGTGTTTTTTTTTTTTGTTTGTTTGTTTTTTGTTTGTTTGTTTTTGGTATTTTTGATATTTTTGAGACAGGGTCTCCCTTTAGTCCCAGCTGGCCTGGAGCTCACTCTGTAGACCAGGCTGGCCTTGAACTCACAGAGATCCGCCTGCCTCTGCCTCCCAAGTGCTAGGATTAAAGGCATGCACCACCATGCCCAGCTCATTCAGTGTTTTTAAGCATGCTATGCCTGGAACTGTTCAAGACAATAGGAATAAGCAATGTGTAAAACAGACAAGTTCTCCATTCTGATTATTTTAATGGTAACATATGGATAAAACAATGAACAGAGGAACATAGTAACAGGGCAATAAATACAAGGAAAAGGACCTGAAGCAATGCTGTGGGGCTGAAGTTCAGGGAGGCTACTTTAAGTTGTTTGTTTTGAGAAGTGAATTTTGAGCTAGGGAAGCTGCTACAACTCTCTCAACTCTGTACGAAGAGCCACAGACAGGTGGAAAAGCTGGTAGCTTTAATCAGAGATGTGGAGGGCAGACATTAAATAGAGAGAAGTGGATAAATGGGACATAATTTGGGAAGCCTAGACAAAAGGCCTGGTAGCAGACTACTTGTAAAAGAAGTGCAGGAAGGAATGACTGCGAACTCAATTTCAGCTAATGTATTTAATTTTTTTTCACTGATTATTATGTGTCTTTGTGCAGGTACAATGTGCCCTGGCATACAAGTGGAGGTCAGAGGACAACTGTGCAGAGTGAGTTCTTTCCTGCTACCTTTACATGGGCTCTAGGGATTGAACTCAGGTCTCCAGGCTTGTGTGGCAAGCGCCTTCATCCACTGAACCATCTCACCTCAGTTAATGTTTAACAATCTTCCCCCTGAGGCTAAATGTGTCCCTGTGGACATTTTCTAGGTCTGCTACATAAACATGGGTAATGGTTAATATTTTTATGATGGTCTGTTCTGAGATCTACACTGTGAACTATTTTAATATGATGGTTTATGAATGGTAGACCCACAATAAAAATAATCAACTAACTAGACAAACAACTAGTGAAAAATCACTAGAACATTTGCTGGCTATTATGCCACATATTCATAGGCTAAATTAGCACATATGTTCTTGTTAGTATCATTTCTGGTATTATCTTTTACAAAAGATTGATTCTACAGCAAACAGGCAAATAATTTAAAAATTCTTCCTATATATTTGTTATACAAAGTGTTAAGTTTTATAATGACATTTTTCTTCAAGTATATCTTTTTTTCGGGGGGGTCTTTTAAAGACAGGGTCTCCCTGTAGTCCCAGCTGTCCTGGAACTCTCTCTGTAGTCCAGGCTGGCCTTAAACTTGCAGAGATCACCTGCCTCTGCCTCCCAAGTGCTGGGATTAAAGGCATGCACCACCACACCTGGCCAAGTATATCTTGTACTCTGATCATACCTACTCCCATTACTCTCTTTTGTCCCCCAACCCAAGAAAATATTATGTAAATGGCTTAAACAAAACTTGCCAGCACCAGCGGAGCAGATGAAAAAAACACAAACTGACCAGTTACAATTTTTTTTTTTTTGAGACAGGGTCTCACTCTGTAGCCCACACTGACCTGATACTTTCTATGTAGATCAGGCTGGTCTCAAACTTACCGCAATCCTGTCTCCCAATTACTGAGATTATCGATTTGTGCTACCACGCCTGATCTGAGCAGGTGCATTTTGAAATGTATCCCTACTAACATCAGAGTACCACCTAGTTCATTCCAAATCCTAGTTTTTTAGTCACTCTCTTACTCTTACATGACTTTTCTATCTTATTTTTGTCTCAAACTTTTAATTCTTCTCATCCATTGGTCTCCAAAGAATATTTTACCCATAATATTTTACTAAGAATACGTAAGCAAGTCTAATGTAACAAAACTCCAACTGCATCAACTAACTCACATCTGAACTCATATACTTTATCTTTCTCTTGCTTCCATGGATAAACACTAACATCTTCTCTAAGTCACTCCTGCCTCTGTGACCAGATCCCCTGTTCACTACAGGAACTATGCTCTTTCTCTACTGTATCAAGCCTATTAGCAGACAGACTGTATCTCCCACATTAAAAAACAAACAAACAAACAAACAAAAAACCTTTCAACTTCACCCTCACCTCCAGACACTCCTTGGTTCTGTTACAGCAAAACTCCTCAGAAGGTTGTGTATATTTGTTTATCTCAAATTCTACTGCCCTATGGTCTACCTTCTACAAAATGTTATTTTTTTTTTAGCTGAAGGATAAAATATTTTGTGTCTGTTTCTGTAATGGGGTATGTGTTTCTTTTTTTTTTTTTTTTAATGTGTAGGTTTTTGTACCGGTGTCGTGCAATGCCTTGGAGGTCCGAAGAGGGTGTCAGATTCCCCTGGAACTGGAGTTAAACACAGTTCTTAGCCGCCATGTGGGTGCTGGGGATCAAACCCTTGTCCTCTACAAGAGTAGTCAGCGCTCTTAACTGCTAGGCCATCTCTCCAGCCCCAGGGTATGTGTTCTTGTATGGTGTGTGTGTGTCTGTGTGTCTGTGTGTGTCTGTGTGCAAGGGTATAAGATGTATGTGTCTGTCAGCACAGGCACTCACACATGGAGGTCAGAGGACAACTTCAGATGTGTGTCTACATCTTTCTCCTGAATTCTACACTCAAACAAATAAAAACAAAAACTACCTACATAAAATCTTTGCTTGGGTGGCTAACAGCAATCCTAAACATTAAAACACAAGAATCCACACATCTAATTTTCTCCCCCAAACCCACTCTCGCCACCACTGCTAAAACAACAACCAAAAACACAAAACAAAACAAAACAAAAAATAGCAACTCCATTCTTTTAGTTGTTTTGGCACAAAATCTTAATGTTAATTTTGACTACTGTCATATTATACATCTGAACTACCAAACGAGTATCATGTCTTCACCATTTGCATTCTGGTCCAAGCCAACATCTGGTGCTTGGGCTGTTGGAAGAGCCTCCTGAGGAAGAGTTCCCATTCTACCGCCCTATGTTCTACCATCTACAAAATGTTTTTTAACTGAAGGATACGTTTAAACAAAAATCTTTATGTCTGTGTTTCTGTATGGTGTGTGTGCCTGTGTGTGTGTCTGTGTGTAAGGGTACATGCTGTATGTTTCTGTATGGTGTGTGTGCCCATGTGTGTCTGTAAGGGTACATGCTGTGTTTCTGTGTGGTGTGGGTGCCCATGTGTGTCTGTATGTAAGGGTACATGCTGTATGTGTTTCTGTATGGTGTGTGTGCCTGTGTGTGTGCCCGTGTGTGTGTCTGTGTGTAAGGGTACATGCTGTACGTGTTTCTGTATGGTGTGTGTGCCCATGTGTGTGTCTGTATGTAAGGGTACATGCTGTGTTTCTGTATGGTGTATGTGCCCGTGTGTGTGTCTGTATGTAAGGGTACATGCTGTATGTGTTTCTGTATGGTGTATGTGCCCGTGTGTGTGTCTGTATGTAAGGGTACATGCTGTATGTGTCTGTCAGCACAGGCACTCACACATGGAGGTCAGAGAACAACTTCAGATGTTTGTCCTTGCTTTCCCCCTTGTTTGAGACAGGGTCTCTTGTTCATGGCTGTGAATGTGGCTAGCTGGCCTGCCAGCTTCTGGGGACTCTCCTATCTTTTCTCCATGTCACTATAGCAGCAGTGGGATCACAGATGTGTGCTACAGTGCCTGGTTTACATGGTTTCTGAGGAGCCAAGCTTAAGTCCTTGTGCTTGTACAGCAAGTGCTTTACCCACTGAACTATCTTCCCAGCCCAGCTGAAAGCTTTTAAATTGTAAACAGACATATTATAATTATATATTTTTGTGGGGAATATAATATTTAAATTATTGAGATAATTACAGAATCATAGACAGTGATAAGAAACAATACAGAGGGATTCCTTTCACACTGTGTCCAGTTTCTCTCAATGGTAACATTTTGCAAAATTACAAAAACACAAGGACATTAAAATTTCCCATGCAGTCTTGTGTATGTGTTATAAACACAAGATGAAAGAAGAAAAAGAGGAGGAGGAGGAGGAGGAGGTAGAAAATTAATCCTGGGAAAATCAGAATACCTGTACTACGGAAGTGGTCATCACAGACCATGCCAGGGGCAGTTACACTGATGTACAAAACTCACTAAACTTTACATTTAAGACTTTTGTCTTTTTGAGACAGGGTCTCCCTGTAGTTCCAGCTGGCCTGGGAATTTACTATGTAGACCTGGCTGGCCTTGAACTCACAAAGATCTGCCTGCCTCTGCTTCAGTGGTGCTGGGATTAAAGGCGTGTGCCACCATGCCCCGCTAAGACTGTCTTTTACTTTTTTTTATTGTTATTTTAAATTAAGAGCTCATCTTGCAGAGACGGACAGGCCCAGAGACAATTTCGGCAATAGCAGAGTGCTCTGGTACCTACTCTGACTGCCTTCCTACGCCTAGAAGTGAAAGGGTTTGTTGGTCCCTCTCAACCTGGCTCTCCTATGGATTCTCTCATCAGCCATTTAGTCTTTCTCTTAAGCTGAAGGTGGTGCCTTACACTTTTCCAAGTTAGTTAGTGATGTGCAATGTTCCCGTCCCCAGCCCCACACAAGCCAATTGCTGCTTTTCTCCCCCAATTCTTTCCCAAGAAAGTTTTGTTTTTCCTACTCTCAAATCTCTGAGCCACAAGTGGAGTGCTTATACTCCTAAACCCGAGTGTCCAGACATCCCCCTGCTGACTTTTTACTATCTTTATTTTTTTATTTATTTATTTTTATTTATTTTTTTTTTTTTGTCTTTTTGAGACAGGGTCTCCCTGTAGTCCCAGCTGGACTGGAACT
This sequence comes from Rhizomys pruinosus, assembly GCA_009823505.1. Taxonomy (NCBI): domain Eukaryota; kingdom Metazoa; phylum Chordata; class Mammalia; order Rodentia; family Spalacidae; genus Rhizomys; species Rhizomys pruinosus. Next base: position 16,003 of record VZQC01005390.1, read on the forward strand.
CACTATGTAGACCAGGCTGGCCTTGAGCTCAAAGAGATCCGTCTACCTCTGCCTCCCGAGTGCTGGGATTAAGAGTGTGTGCCACCACACCCGGCTTAAAGATGGTTCTTAGCCGCCATGTGGGTGCTGGGAATCAAACCCAGTTCCTCTGCAAGAGCAGTCAGTGCTCTTAACCACTGAGCCATCTCTCCAGCCCCGAGTTTTTACTATCTTATGCTGTGCCTAGTGGCACCTGTTTCAAGCCTCCACCCCGTGAATCAACTGTGTCTTTTTTTCTGACCCAGTAAGCAAGTATTTGGCTTTGGCTAGGAAGGAAGTTTGTAATGTGAAACAACTTGCTGTCTTTTCTCCCTCCCCCTCCCCTCATTGTTGTAAATAACTTTTGATGGACAAACCCCCAGAGTTCTTTTTCTTTCTAACTGCTAAAACCATTCTCTTCTATTTGGTCTTGCTGTAACATGTGGGAATGGAATAAATGCGGGCCCTATAAATCAAATATGCTTGCTTTGTACAACTAGCTATCCATACTTTCTATTAAAAAACTGAAAGTTTCCACACACTTGTTTTTTTCTGTAGCCATGGTAATAAGTAGCCTTTAAATAATGACCAACAATTTCCCTTTGTAAGCTAATTAGTCAGCCAAGGAATAGACTGACCCTAAGCAATACTCCTGAGTGCCAGCCAACCAATCACAATCACAGTTTCAGATGACATCAACCCATTACAGCTTCTACACTCCCCTCAAATCCTATTAAAAAAAAACAAAAAAAAAAAAACTGGTTTCATCAGAAAAATTGTGCCTGGCCAACACTGTCTGACTTACTGAAGAAGTACTACATTTAGATGTGCATTTTTGGGGCTAGAGAGATGGCTCAGAGGTTAAGAGCCCTGAGTGCTCTTGCAGAGGACCCGGGTTCGATCCCCAGCACCCACACGGCAGCTGAGAACCATCTTTAATTCCAGTTCCAGGGAAAGTCCAACACCCTCTTCTGACCTCAGTGGCATTGCACAACACAGGTGCACAAACCTACATGCAGACAGTACATTCATACACATAAAAAA
>VZQC01005393.1:0-18675 GCA_009823505.1 Rhizomys pruinosus
TGCTCTCATATGCATAGCTACCATAGCTGGCTGTATGAAAACTCCTGTTTTTAAATATTTTTCTATTATTTTTATTTTCTGTGTATGAGGATATTGCCTGCTTGTGTTTATGTGCACCTATGTTGTGTAATGCCCATGGATGTCAGAAGTGTCAGATCCCCTGGAACCGGGGTTGTAGACAGTTGTTAGCCATCATGTGGGTGCTGGGAATCGAACCTGGGTCCTCTGTAAGAGCAGCCAGTGCTCTTAGCCGCTGACCCATCTCTCCAGCCCCAACTTCTGTTTTTAAATAGTACCCATTATATACCTTTCTGAATGTTTCTTTTTTGGCTACAGTAATGTGTTTTGTTTTGCTGCCAAGAATTTGAACATACTTGATATTTTTGAAATAGAATTCCTCTGAATTTGGCCTTCTAGACAATACATTTTGGATTTTAGTGTCAGAAATGCTAAAAAGATGAATTGATTTTCCTCATTGTTTTGAGACTCTTTTTCAGTCGACTTCTTGAGCCCGTGACCTGCTTCTGTGCCACCCATGACCTTTGATTTTCTGGCTGACCTGGGCTTAGGAGCTGGTCTTCTCTCCTCTTTAGAATCTGTTATGGTTCAATTTTGTCACCTATAAGTTAAGCTTTAAAGATGCCTGTTGAGTGGGCTGACTTTATATATTGAGTGTGGTAGTTAATATGACAATTCCCATCTTTTAAAAATTTTTTTATGTGCGTGAGTGTTATGCTTGCATGTGTGTAAGTGCACCTGTGTCCAGGCATTTGAGCCCCTGAAACTGGGTTGCGGATAGTATTAGCCAGCATGTGGGTGCTGGGATTTGGACCTGGATCTTCTGCAAGAACAGCCAGTGCTCTTAACCACTGAGCCATCTCTCTGGCCCTCCAAATTCCCATTCCTGTATAAAGCTCTTAGTGTGACTTTTTGTCTTTCTATTTTATACTGCTTACAGTCAAAATTCTACTCATAGAAAACCTGTTCTTTTATGGTGCCGTCTTGAGCAGGAATGGAGCTGCTCACTTCCCCCTCCCCTCCCTCCCTTCCCTCCCTCTTCCCTCCTCTCCTTCTTCTTCTCTCCCCCTTCCCCTTCTTTTCCATTTCATAGGTAATGTTTGACTAGCTAACACTAGTAAACATACTTAGTTGTGGGGGGGAGGATTCAAAATTTATCCTCAACCAAACATTATCTTGTGTTCTTAGTGTCACTGGCAAGTTTGGGGCTCCCTGTGTCTGTTGGTGTCTGTGTGTTTTAGTGCTAGGGAATGGGCCTAGAGCCTATGCTGGTCGAGTGCTCTGCACTGCGATTGTGTATATCCCCTCCCAAATTCATCAGTTTTCGACTTGCTATTAATTATGTTATGTACTGTGGAATGTGCCCCTGTCCCTCCTTCCCTCCCTCCCTCCCTCTCTCCCTTCTCTCTCTCTTTCTCTCTTTCTTTCTTTCTTTCTTTCTTTCTTTCTTTCTTTCTTTCTTTCTTTCTTTCTTTCTTTCTTTCTCTCTTTCTCTCTTTCTCTCTTTCTCTCTTTCTCTCTTTCTCTCTTTCTCTCTTTCTCTCTTTCTCTCTTTCTCTCTTTCTCTCTTTCTCTCTTTCTCTCTTTCTCTCTTTCTCTCTTTCTCTCTTTCTCTCTTTCTCTCTTTCTCTCTTTCTCTCTTTCTCTCTTTCTCTCTTTCTNGCATGCAAGTTTGTGCACCCGTGTCGTGCAATGCCGCGGAGGTCAGAAGAGGGTGTCGGATTCCCCTGGAACTGGAGTTTCAGACGGTTCTCAGCCGCCATGTGGGTGCTGGGGATCGAACCCGGGTCCTCTGTAAGAGCGGTCGGCGCTCTTAACCACTAGGCCATCTCTCCAGCCCTCTTTTTTGTTTTTTGATACAGACTCTCACACAGGCCCTTGAATTCACTAGTAGCTGAGGATCCTCTTGCCTTCACCTCCCAAGTGCTGGGATTATAGGTACGCACCACCCCACCAGGCCACTGCTCCTTTTTAAGAAAGCTAGGCTTTTTCTCTGCTGGGGAAAGAAGAGTTCTTTTTCTTGCATCTTGTTCTAAAAGACAGGGACTTCTGCAGTACACCTTATTCCCTAAGCATTCAGTGAGGCTTTGTGGGCATGTCTAACAGGCTGTGGCCCCCAAATGACATTCCAGAAAGGTCAGCACCGAATACAAAGGGCTTCGATTTAAAGTGAGCATTCTCTTCTTGGTGGATTGGTGCTGTCAAGTCTTTGTGGGATCCAATAACCAACAGGAACCCAGCTTGTCTTTCTCAAACTTGACAGAAACATCTAAATAGCATCCCACACCTAGTTTTTTTCTCGTCTAACAAATGCCACTGATATGAAAACACAGACACTTCGCAGCCAAACCCCGTTGAACAGGCTTCCCTGTTCTTGCTTTGGTGCTTTCTCTGCCTAGGAGGGACATGGGCAGACAGCCTCTTCCAGAAACTCCCAGGCAGATGGGTTGGTAGTAGGCATTACCTTTACTGCTCAGAGAGATGGAACATGGAGCAAATGAACAGAGCATTGAACCAGTCATTCTGCCAGCTCATACCCCAGCTGGGCATGAAGGGCTGCATAGAAGACATTAAGTCGGAGCCCCCAGCTGGCACCTTGGCCCTTATAGACCCATTTTCCTCTCCTGTCTGAGTTCCTTCTCTTTTGTCTTTGGTATTTCTGAATGGATCTTCTTTTCTCACTTCCACACCTCTCTCTAGGCTCTCTCCCACATGACTTTTCTAGATTGCTTCTTCCATTGACCTCTCAGCTCCCTCAATGCGCTCCGCCTACATCATTTATCATCCATCTTTGCACCCCAGCACGCAGCACAGAACTGCTCAATAGTAGGTGTTTAACTAAATGTGTTAAATACATCAGATATCCTTGAAACAAAATGTGAAAGACAAATTTTGAAAGAAATGAAAATAAAGACAATATTTGAAAGAAATGAAAATACATAGGCACTAACAGTGTACCAGCAACCTCACAGTGATTGACAGACACTGGTGTATTCTGCCTACGCCTCTGGTCTAGTCAGTGGCAATGCACCAAGGTCAGTCTCTGGATTTTGAAAATGGATCACAGTTAAGTAAGATGTTACCACGCTGGGTGTGGTGGCACACGCCTTTAATCCTAGCACTTGGGAGGCAGAGGCAGGTGGATCTCTGTGAGTTCAAGGCCAGCCTGGTCCACAGAGTGAGTTCCAGGACAGCTGGAGCTACAGGGAGACCCTGTCTCGAAAAGACCCCCCCCCCAAAAAAAAATGTTACCACTGGAGAAAGCTGGAGCAAATGTACCTGGGAATTCCCTGTACTCGTTTTGCAACTTCTGGATCAAAGCTAAATGTTTTGAAAAAAATATGAGGAAGATACAAGGAGCTGTGGTAGGCAGTCAAAGCCTCAAATTAATTAAAAAAAAGAATTTCTTCTTATATTTGCTTCTTAAAAAAGAATCGTCCAGAGCTGCAGAGTTGGCCTACTGCAGAGGGACCTGGGTTTGATCCCCAGCACCCACGTGGCGGCTGAGAACCATTCTGTAACTCCAATTCCAGGAGAACTCCAAGTTCCAGGGGAATCTGATGCCTCTTCTGACCTCCGCGGCATTGCACGACACGGGTGCACAAACCCACATGCAGACAGTACAATTTCATATACATCAAATAAATAAATTAAAAAAAAAAAAAAGAATCATTCTTCCTAACTTCTACCAGCAAGTTCAATTGCAGATGAGCACAGAAATCTGAGTCTTTTCATAGACCTTTGCCCATAGGCCAAGGAGATCGTTTGTGGATGTGCAAAGGGGAGCCATGCAGAGCCCAATCCAGAAACATCCACACACTCGACGTGGCCAGGATCACGGGGGACCAAGAGAAGCAGCATCCACGTGCATGCTGTGTCCTTGGACCCCACCATACCACGCCTTGAGACACTTCATGATGCTGTGGAACATCCTTCCCTCAAAGTTCCCTCCTCTTTTTTCACAGACCACTGGCTTCTCTCCAAAGCTTGGTCAGGCAAAACAAAAAGGTGCAAAATTATTCCTGTTCTGTGCAAAAGAAAGCCTGGGTTCAAATCCTACCTTTCTGCCCAAATGATCTTGTCAGGGTCACAGTCTGTGTGTCCATTTCTCAGTCTTCAAAATGCAGTGATTCCTATGCAAGGAAGGACATCCAACCCCTTCTGTGTTCCTTAAGAGGCAAAGCACCAAGCAAGATCGGCATCCTTCTTTGTTAGCTCACGTGCTTTCTCGTCTTATAGATCAGGTCTAGTTTTTCTATCCAGCTGTTCCCCAATGCCTCGGTTACTCATGACAATGTCATCTCAGAATGGTCCCTACCTTTGAACCCTGATAACCTTCAAAAATCCATACAGCTCTTCAAAATTAATATTAGTTCCTCTTGACTTTTTGTCCTTTTCCTAGATACATATACAGTACACAATATGGAGATCCATATTCTTTTCTTTGACTCAAAATAAACCCCATGTCTCTAATATTCAATGACTACAAATCTTCAAGTCCTTGTTCATAGTCATAGTATCCATGAAAGGACTTTGATAGTTCAACATGTCACCAGCAATTCAGTTAGAAGATGGAGAAATCGGGGCTTGGAGAAATGGCTCAGCAGTTAGAGCAATGAACTGCTCTTTTTTTTTTTTTTTGGTCTTTTTGAGACAGGGTCTCCCTGTACCCCAGCTGTCCTGGAACTCCACTCTGTAGACCAGGCTGGCCTTGAACTCACAAAGATCCACCTGCCTCTGCCTCCCAGTGCTAGGATTAAAGGCGTGCGCCACCACGGCCAGCCAATAACTGCTCTTATAGAGGACCAGGGTCCAATTCCCAGCACCCATATAGCTGGCTTAAACCATCCATCCAACTCCTATTCAGGGGATCCGACGCCCTCTTCTGCCCTCTGTGGGCACTGCATGACATGGGGTACCTACCTACATGTAGGCAATATACTCATACACATAAATAAAAAAATAAAAATATTTATTTTTATTTTTTTATTATTTTTTATGTGTATTAATGTACTGTCTGCATGTAGGTTGGTTGCACCCATGTCGTGCAATACGCAGAGGTCAGAAGAGGATTTTCAGATTCCCTGGAACTGTAGTTAAAGACAGTTCTTAGCCCCATGTGGGTCCTGGGAATCAAACCCGGGTCCTCTGCGAAGAGCAGTCAGTGCTCTTAACCACTAGGCCATCTCTCCAGCCCCATAAAATATTTTTTAAAAAGATGAAAAATCACATAGAAGTTTGGAAGTCCACAGTTTTTCTTGTGACATGAGCAAGAGGAAATTTGAGAGGAAAATGCCAAGGTGACATTTGGAGTTGCCATGTTTGTGGGGGCAGAAGGCCAGCTTCTAGGACATTCTATGCTCTCCTTTGGAGAGGTGGCTGGGGAATCAGCCAGATCCACAGCCCCATACGCATGCAATTCAGCTAACCCACTTCCTGGGTCTGACAGGCCTGGTCCTTGGCCTTGGACCTTCCTGGGCAAATTAGAGCTCTTGACAAGAGCTTCTTGGAGAGGGGGGCTCAGAGGAGAACCGGATCACCTCCCAGGTGGCCTAAGGGTCAGATCAACACACTGTGGGGACAGAAGTGGAAGCCTGTGGTTTAGGAGGAAGACATGGCACAAACACATCCCTGTCACCCAAGTCAAAAGGCCCGTGCCCCTTCTTCCCAGCCACTGACCATGCTGTCTGGAAGCAGAGGCAATGGCCCCTGTCCACTCTGTCAGGGCAACCACACTGGATGCAGGCCAGGTGCTGGAGTCATTCCCCAATTCTTAACATTTTCCACTAGTGGATTCCTGAGCCAGGGAATTGGGAAGGGGCAAAAGACCCACTGTGCTGGGGCACTTGCCTCCCTCTGCTCCTACCAGCAGGGGTTCTGTGACTGGCTCATTGTAGCCTGTGCAGTCTGCCTCAGGACTCTGGGCCATTGTGTGAGTCCTAGAACTACTCTATCAAGGAGGGGGAGAGACAGTCTTTCTCTACAGTGGTTCTTCCAGCTCAGGAAAGAATTCTCCAGCTTCTTAGAATTCTTCTCCTTGGGCCTTAGAAGTAACGTTCAAGACTTGCTGGTTCCACTCATCTGGGATGTGGGTCATACCAGGGAAGTTTGCAATGGCTGGCCTGTGCTTCCTAGGCCTCCGTGGAACATGGCATAGGCTGGAAGCAGCACCCTCCCACCATCAGCTTACAGAATGACAGCCTCAGTTTCTCTGTCTACAATCAGTGAGCCCCACTGGGTGAATCTTTAGGTGTCTTTTACAATAAAGAGGGCTGGATTCTGTAAGCAGAGACCTCAGACTAACCCACAGGGGCTAGAAGAAGAAAGAAATGCCAGTGTTGGTTGAACTCCAGATCATACACAGAGTTGAAAAGCCAAAATCTTACATTCATACTGGAGTGTAAGTGACTGACAGCAGGTGCCTCTCCTTTTGTAGCGAAGACAAGGAGGAAGGCCGAGCCTGTAGGAGTGTGGGGCAAGTCATACAGTTCTCCATAACAAACCCTGCCCTGGGTGGCCTCTGACAGTGACTGCTTGCCACCAGGTAAGGCCAAAATGGTCTCATAATATGATATCCTGCCTCACTGTCAGGACATGTAATTCTCCAAACCAGGATCCTAGGCCTAAATAGGACTGCTAGACTGGGACATACCACCTAGAAGAACGCTGGGTATGGATAGAGTTGCAGACTGTGTTAAAATTGGACACGGCTTCCCTGGCTGCCCTGGATTGATAGTTTTCATTTCTTTTGTTACCTGTCAGAACTTGTCACCTTGCAGATGTCAGCATGAGAACACTGGTCAGGATGAATGGGATGCTGCCAGCTCTGCGTCCCTGCTCCAACTCATGGTAGCAGGTTGTGTGTGTGTGTTGTGTGTTGTGTGTGTGTGTGTGTTGTGACAAAACCCACAAGTGACTGAAAAGACATGGGTTGGGAAGATGGCTCGATGAGTTGAAGGAGCTTGCCATGCAGGCCGGTGACCTGAGCTGGATCCCAGCAACCATTGGGAAAGGGGAGAACCTACTCCTAAAGTTGTCCTCTGACCTACCACAATGCTCTGTGGCATGTATGCCCTATATCCACCCCCCCCACACAAATAATACTAATACTACTAATAGTAATTAAAAAAATTTTTTTGTTCTTTATTATTTTTTATGTGTATGAGTGTTACTGTCTGCATGTAGGTTGGTGCCACCCGTGTGTGCAATGCCGCAGAAGGTCAGAACAGAGGGTGTCAGATTCCCCTGGAACTGGAGTTAAAGACGGTTCTCAGCCACCATTGGGTGCTTGGGAATCGAACCAGTGTCCTCTGCAGAGCAGTTGGTGCTCTTAACTGCTGAACCATCTCTCCAGCCCCAATAATAATAGTAAATTTTTAAAACAGGTTACCAAGGGCGGACGAGGATGGCCTAGCTGGTTAGGAGCCGACGCTCTTGCAGAGGCACCGGGTTTCGATCCCCACACCCAACATGAGAGGCTAAGAACCGTCTGAAACCCAATTCCAGGAGAACTCCAGCTCCAGAGGAATCCGACACCCTCTTCTGACCTTCCGCGGCATTGCACGAACGGGTGGGCACAGACCTGCATGCAGGACCAGTACATTCATACACATACAGGAAATAAATTAAAAATTAATAAAAAAAAATTAAAAAAAAAAAAAAGGAAAGGATACAAAAAAAAAAGAAGGGATCCCAAGCTATATTTAACTCTGTTAGCCTATCCCTTGAGACTAGATTCTGACTCCAGGATACACCAGTTGCTTCCTCTCACACCCTGCTCTAAATGTCTCCATTTCCTGAGTTTGTCACATGCTCCCAAAGTTATCATAATAGCAATTCTGCGAAGAGAAGACCACAGCTAGGACTTCCGATCTGGAGGCTGGGCATGGTGACTTAGTACACAAGGCCATGGATTCTATTTTTTTTTTTTTTTTTTTTTTTTTTTGGTTCTATTTTGAGAACAGTGTTCCCTTTAGTCCCCAGTGCCTGGAAGCTCTCTATGTAGACCAGGCTGGCTCTTGTGAACTCACAAGAGATCCGGCCTGCCTCTGCCTCCTGAAGGTGATGGGATTAAGGAGTGTGTCACCACACCTGGAAAAATTCTGCATCATTAAACAAAAGCAACCAAAAAATAATAGTAATATAAAAAAACCAAGGTATGCTGAAGTGATGGGTGAAGATGCTCAGAGACAACACCAAGTCTGTTTTGCAAGGTTATATTAGATGATATACTTACAAGAACAACACTGCTGGGTAGACTGTGGGAAACTTAAAATTTCCATACTAAGAAATTCCACACAAGCTGTGATTATAGTGTTACTACTTTTTTCATAGTTAAACAATAGCTTGCTGGTCAGTCAGGTGAAAAACATGATGTCTTCTGTCTTCTCCTTGCTTCGTTCATCAGATCCCAACCCTGGCCCAGTTATCATATTTTTTACCCTTATGTTAGCCTGGAAAGACAGTGGAGCCCAGGATTCTTACAAGTTCCAGAACAGCAGTTCTGGTTTGGGGTGTAATTCTAAGAATTCTACTTGACAAAGGGCTCAAAAATCCCAACTCTTATGTCAGGGGTGGTGTCGCATGCCTTAATCTCAGCACTTGCGGGAGGCAGAGGCAGGGGATGTCTCGTGAGTTCAGAGGCCAACGTGCTACATTAGTGACTTCCAGGCAGCTGGGGACTAGGAAACCCTGTCTCAAAATACGACCAAAAAAAAAAAAAATCCCAACTCTTTAAAATTTCCCCATATTGACTAATGGTACTTTGTGCTTCAAAAGTGGCTGGTCTGACTGGCAGAATACAGGACAGTAGCCCAGCGGAGCCATCTCAGCCAAGCTTTCCCCCTTTGTTTTAGCTTTCTCCTCCACAAGCCCAGGCCTTGAGGTGAAGCATTCCCAAGGTTGTTCACAGATGGCTCCTGACCTGTCTCTGACCAGTCCTTCAGAGAAGGGGAACTCAGTAGGCATCCGCTGAAATATTAGAGGATACAGGCCGGGCCACAGATCAGGGCACGGGTTTAAAGGGCAGATGGAGAAACTGCTAGCATAATCCGGGTTATAGAGTCAGACAAGTAGGGAGAAAGAACAGGTGGGTTTTCACACAGTGAGGTGTTCTAGCCTGTGTTAGAGGCTGCCAACTAAAGAGCTACAAATTTGTGACTCAGGAATGGCTTGGGTGATGGGTGAGTAGAAATATTAAAGCACCTTCCAAAGACAGGTTCCACAGTGGAGTACTGCAGAGGGTACCTACTAGTACATAACTAAACCTCCTTAAAGGGTCCTAATCTCTACATACTTGATTCAATGCTAACTACCAGAGAGGTTCTGGCCCTGCAAGTTCTAGGCTTTTGCATCCTCTCATGAACACCTTTTGACCTATTTCTTTTTTTTTTTTTTGGTCTTTTATGAGACAGGGTCTCCCTGTAGCCCCAGCTTGTCCTGGAACTCACCTTGTAGACCAGGCTGCCTTGAACTCACAAAGATCCACCTGTCTCTGCCTCCCAAGTGCTAGGATTAAAGGCGTGCACCACCACGCCCGGCTTTGACCTATTTTCTTCAGCTAAGTCTACATCCCAGACTCTGGGATGCCACCATGGCATAAACTCCAGAAGACAGACTATGCCAACGTTATTCCCTGTGGCAATCCAGAAAGGAGAACAATTCCCGCCGCATATTAGGTGTTCAGTGGTTCTTGAATGAATGAATTAAGGCATGCATGATGGAGAGGGAAGGATAAGCTAAGAAGCCAGGAGAGCTGGCTGGGGCTCTAAGTGGGCAACATGTCAGTTGTTTTGAGCCTAATTTTTCTTTTTGGGTCTTTTCGAGACAGGGTCTCCCTGTAGCCACCAGCTGTCCTGGAACTCACACTGATATAACCAGGCTGGCCTTGAACTCACAAAGATTCTGCCTGCCTCTGCCTTCCGGGTGGTAGGATTAAATGCTGCGCCCACGCCCGGCGAGCCTTGTTCTTAACCTAGGGAGTAGAGTAACAATGGCCACCTCTAGGACCGTGGGGAATATTGGGATAATATAGGAGAAACAGCCAGTGTGGGCTGCCTGGCCCAAGGTAGGCTCTTGGGGTGTCCATTATCAACAGTTCAAACTCATACTGCGGGCCATGTGCATCCAGTAATCCCAAGAATAGAACTGGGCATAATTGTGGCTCATGCCTGGCACACTAGCACTTGAGGGGCATAGGCAGGGGGGATCACTGCAGTCAAGGCTAGCCCGTTCTACATAGTGCATTCCAGCCAGCCAGGGCTACATACAAGCCCTGTCTCAACACCAAAAAAACCCCACAAAAAAGCAAAAGTTACCTAAAGTTGCCCAGTGCAGGTCTGCACCTTGCCCCCTGGAGCTACTAGAACTCAACAGCCAACATTTGAACAGCCTCTTGTTAGAACCCAGCTAGGGGTTCTCCTAGCTGGCCAAAGCAGCTCTACTCAGAACGTGCCAACTGGTCCACCACCTCCTGAGATCTTCACACATTACCTGTTTAGATCATGCTCAGATAGGGCGTGAAGACCATCTAAGGTGAACCGGCAGATTTGCAAACTGTTCTGCTTCAGCCCTGGCCAAAAGTGTTGAGTTCTGTGCAGACTCAGCTGCTTGACACCTGGAACCTGGGAAACTCCAGCAGAGTAAGAGGTCCAAGCACAGAACCTGGAGCCAGATGCTTGGCTTTGGATGCTGGCTCCACTACTATTGCTGTATGACCTTGGTCAGGTGACAAGACACCTTAAACCCCAGTGCTTCCAGCTGGACAGCAGAGAGCAATGGTGGATCCCTTTTGTTTTGTGGGCAGTCGCAGAAACAGATTGGCCTATCTGCAGAAATCCCATCAGAAAGAATCCTCTCCAAGGAGAGGATTCCTATTTTTATTCATCATTTGGGAAATCGGGGAGAAATAAGTGGCTATGTGATCTCAGAGAAGCCTGCAGAGCTAAGTCAGGGCATCTGTCTTCTCTGAACATCACACTTGATGTCAGAGTGAGGGAGAGTTTTGTGATCAGAAGTCAGAGGAGAGGGTGGAGGGTGGCTCCTGACACTCCCCTCGCCCAGGCCCTCCGGGGCTTTCTCCTTTAGGAATAATCCTATCATGTCCAAGTCGCCAGTCATCTGAATCATTTCCCTGGGCCTTTCCTGGGGCTCTGGGCCTGAGGGCTCAGTTCCTCTCCCCACATCCTTATATTCTTGTGTCATAGGGTTGGGTTTTCTGGTGAAGGACATTTTTTTTTTGGACTATCGCTCTGTTCTTCCCCCAAACTCAGCATATGGTAAACTGTGGTCGCCTACCACATCTGTAGTACCTTTAATGCAAGTCTCAGGAGTACAACCCCATTCATTTTTCAGGGAGAGGCACCATTAACTGGGAGTTGGCTGTCATGTTTCTGAGTTTCAAGTGCAGCTCTGACTACCACTAAGTCCCGCCCTGCTAGTTGCACAGGGCTTCGTGGATGGAGTTATATAAACCCCTGCAGGTTCCAGCAAGGACTAGGCAACAAGTTTTGGCTGACCCAGTCCTGCAGAAGATAAAGCCCTTAAGTAAAGATTAGCCACGCTCAGCCCAGCGCCACTCACAGCCAAGGGTCAAAATCAATTATTTGGTGAATAGAAAAGGACAAAAAAGGAACAAATTCATCTGTAAGTACCCCAAACAACAAAGTAACCCTCCACCCACTCCTGTAGGAAAGTTAGTGAGATAACAGGTACCAATTCTGAGAGAGCTTCTTAACCCTGACCATCTCTCCAGCCAAGATTTATTTTTTTTATTATTGTTTTATGTTATACAGTATTGATCGTGTTAGCACTCATGCATGCAAATGCCTGGAAGCCAGAAGAGGCATCAGAAGTTACCCATGAACGGATTTAACGGTGGTTGTCAAGCTGCCCAATGTGGGTGACTCTTAACCTCTGAGTCATCGAGGAGGAGGAGGAGGAGGAGGAGGAGGAGAAACGGTTTATTCATCTTACATCTCCTAGGTCACAGTTCATCACTTAGGGAGTCCAAAGTAGGAACTCAGGGGGCAGGAACCCAGGAGCACGAGCTGAAACACATGCCGTGGAGGAATGCTGCTTACTCGTTTGTTTGTTTATCTTTCGTGTGTGTGTGTGTGTATGTGTGTGTGTGTGTGTGTGTGTGTGTGTCACATATGCACACACCCCACTGGAGGCAGTCTTTCCTTCCTCTATGTAGGTCTCAGGGATCAAACTCAGGTGAGGAAGCTTGTCAGCAAGTGCCTTTACCTGCTGAGCTATCTTCCAGGCCCAGAACGTCACTTTTGTATTACAAAAATCATAGTTGTTGCTGTGAAATACCTGAGAACTACACATACACACACACCACCTCCACCACCACCACCATCAGAGAGAGAGAGAGAGAGAGAGAGAGAGAGAGAGAGAGAGAGAGAGAGAGAGAAAGAGAGAAAGAGAGAAAGAGAGAGAAAGGTACATCCTATTCCCCAGATGCTCTGCCTCTCAGTAGCAATTCGAACTTCCAGAGTTTCCATGAATTTAACAATGTGGATTCAGGCCACAGGCCCTTGCACAGAATCTGTTTCTACAACAAAACTATGGGCTCTGGGGTGGGCTTAGCATGTATCAGTCTTGGCATTTGCCATATACGCCCTACCTACTTTATACCTAATACAGAGTAGGAGTTCAATAAACTATTACAGAGCAAGTGGTGTCATGGGCTGGCTGTAGCTGATGACAGCCTCTCTCCCTCATTTGGCTGTGTAGGTTAATTCTAGTTTTCTGCTACCATCGACATGCTTGGATGAACAGCCATACTCCCATAGGGGGTACAGATCTTCATTTCTCTATGCTGTTTCCTAAAAAGAATTAGTAGGCCAATGAGTGTTTATAGGTGTGATGGTCAGTTTTAGTTGCCAACTCGACACACTCTAGAATCACCTGGGAGGATAGCCTCAGTGAGGGATTGTGTAGATCAGGTTGCCCTGTGGGTGTGTCTGCAGGGGGGGTGTATGTCTTTTTGTGTTAAATGACATGGGTGGAAGTGGGTGGAGCCATTCCTTGGTTTGGGGCCCTGGACTGCGTAAAAGGAGAGAAAGCCAGCGGAGCACCAGAAGGCATGCGTTCGTTTCTCTTTGTCCTTGACATGAACGTGGGGAGCTGCTCCAAGCTCCTGCCGTGGTGCCTCTCCCACAGTGATGGACTGTAACCTGAAGGTGCGAGCTGAAACGAACCCCATCTCCCTAAGTTGCTTTTTGTCAGAGCATTTTATGGGAGCAACAGAAATGAAACTTGGACAATAAGTAAGGCCTTGGAAACCTGCAGGCGGGTGGTGCTTTGAAATTTATATCCTGCAGGAATGATCTATGGCAGTGCAAAGCCTAGGGTTTTCTCCACAGAGATGAGTTTGTGAGTTACGGGAAGACGGGGGAATCTTTCAGCAGGTTTTTTTGTGAAGAACAGAGGGCTGGACTTGAAGTTGGCTCTGACAATACGGAGCAACCATGTACTATACTAGGCAGTACAAAGCACTCCATCAGCCTCCCCTGCCATCTTCTCTGTTGCAAAATACTGTGCAGCACCTAATATAGCCTTGAAGAGAATGACCAACCCTTCTAGGAAACAACCCCCTCCTCTCCCTGCCCCAGGCTGATAGGTTCAGCACAGAAAATCAATCTTTTCCTACCAACACTGGCCCACACCAAATCTGTATCTTTCTGCCACCAAGTCTGTTTTGTCTGACTTGCCTGAATCTGTAGTTCAAAGTCAATGTCTATAGTGGGTTCCCCATGCCTTTTTAAATGCATGCACACATTAACGATACACCGTTCATCTCAAAACACAATGTGTTTTGCTTCTTAAAAAAGAATTGCTTCTTAGGCCATGTTTATTTCAGCTCTCTTCACAATAGCAAGGAGCTGGAACCAACCCAAATGCCCCTCAACTGATGAGTGGATAGAGAAAATGTGGTACATCTACACAATGGAGTTCTATGCAGCAGTAAAGAAAGACGACATCATGAGCTTTGCAGGAAAATGGCTGGAGCTAGAGGACATCATGTTGAGTGAAGTAACACAGTGCCAGAAAAACAAACAACGAATGGTATCCCTCATCTATGGATACCACCACAGATACCAGTGCCAATTACCTAGTTGTATTTCTTGTGCATGGCCCCTTGAGCTTTTGTCCAAAGCATTTGGGAGTGATGCATATTGGAAACAACAACAACAGAAAGGACTGCATCAAAGAACTGACTGAAACAGTGAACTTCCGCTCAAAACAGTCAACTTCCACACGGAGAATATTGAGAAAGACTGAGAAAGAGATGAAAAGCATGTTTGGCAGAATGCATGAGCTCTGGTGAGGTGGGGGGTTGGGGGGGACACGGGTCTAGATTTTATAAAAAATATATATATAAATAAATTAATTAAAAAAAAGAATTGCTTCTTATATTTGCTTCTTAAAAAAGAATCGTCCAGAGCTGCAGAGTTGGCCTACTGCAGAGGACCTGGGTTTGATCCCCAGCACCCACGTGGCGGCTGAGAACCATCTGTAACTCCAATTCCAGGAGAACTCCAGTTCCAGGGGAATCTGATGCCCTCTTCTGACCTCCGCGGCATTGCACGACACGGGTGCACAAACCCACATGCAGACAGTACATTCATATACATAAAATAAATAAATTAAAAAAAAAAAAAAGAATCATTCTTCCTAACTTCTACCAGCAAGTTCAATTGCAGATGAGCACAGAAATCTGAGTCTTTTCATAGACCTTTGCCCATAGGCCAAGGAGATCGTTTGTGGATGTGCAAAGGGGAGCCATGCAGAGCCCAATCCAGAAACATCCACACACTCGACGTGGCCAGGATCACGGGGGACCAAGAGAAGCAGCATCCACGTGCATGCTGTGTCCTTGGACCCCACCATACCACGCCTTGAGACACTTCATGATGCTGTGGAACATCCTTCCCTCAAAGTTCCCTCCTCTTTTTTCACAGACCACTGGCTTCTCTCCAAAGCTTGGTCAGGCAAAACAAAAGGTGCAAAATTATTCCTGTTCTGTGCAAAAGAAAGCCTGGGTTCAAATCCTACCTTTCTGCCCAAATGATCTTGTCAGGGTCACAGTCTGTGTGTCCATTTCTCAGTCTTCAAAATGCAGTGATTCCTATGCAAGGAAGGACATCCAACCCCTTCTGTGTTCCTTAAGAGGCAAAGCACCAAGCAAGATCGGCATCCTTCTTTGTTAGCTCACGTGCTTTCTCGTCTTATAGATCAGGTCTAGTTTTTCTATCCAGCTGTTCCCCAATGCCTCGGTTACTCATGACAATGTCATCTCAGAATGGTCCCTACCTTTGAACCCTGATAACCTTCAAAAATCCATACAGCTCTTCAAAATTAATATTAGTTCCTCTTGACTTTTTGTCCTTTTCCTAGATACATATACAGTACACAATATGGAGATCCATATTCTTTTCTTTGACTCAAAATAAACCCCATGTCTCTAATATTCAATGACTACAAATCTTCAAGTCCTTGTTCATAGTCATAGTATCCATGAAAGGACTTTGATAGTTCAACATGTCACCAGCAATTCAGTTAGAAGATGGAGAAATCGGGGCTTGGAGAAATGGCTCAGCAGTTAGAGCAATGACTGCTCTTTTTTTTTTTTTTGGTCTTTTTGAGACAGGGTCTCCCTGTAGCCCCAGCTGTCCTGGAACTCACTCTGTAGACCAGGCTGGCCTTGAACTCACAAAGATCCACCTGCCTCTGCCTCCCAAGTGCTAGGATTAAAGGCGTGCGCCACCACGGCCAGCCAATAACTGCTCTTATAGAGGACCAGGGTCCAATTCCCAGCACCCATATAGCTGGGCTTAACAACCATCCATAACTCCTATTCCAGGGGATCCGACGCCCTCTTCTGCCCTCTGTGGGCACTGCATGACATGGGGGTACCTACCTACATGTAGGCAATATACTCATACACATAAAATAAAAATAATAAAATATTTATTTTATTTTTTTATTTTATTTTTTATGTGTATTAATGTACTGTCTGCATGTAGGTTGGTGCACCCATGTCGTGCAATACCGCAGAGGTCAGAAGAGGATTTCAGATTCCCCTGGAACTGTAGTTAAAGACAGTTCTTAGCCACCATGTGGGTCCTGGGAATCAAACCCGGGTCCTCTGCAAGAGCAGTCAGTGCTCTTAACCACTAGGCCATCTCTCCAGCCCCATAAAATATTTTTTTAAAAAGATGGAAAAATCACATAGAAGTTTGGAAGTCCACAGTTTTCTTGTGACATGAGCAAGAGGAAATTTGAGAGGAAAATGCCAAGGTGACATTTGGAGTTGCCATGTTTGTGGGGGCAGAAGGCCAGCTTCTAGGACATTCTATGCTCTCCTTTGGAGAGGTGGCTGGGGAATCAGCCAGATCCACAGCCCCATACGCATGCAATTCAGCTAACCCACTTCCTGGGTCTGACAGGCCTGGTCCTTGGCCTTGGACCTTCCTGGGCAAATTAGAGCTCTTGACAAGAGCTTCTTGGAGAGGGGGGCTCAGAGGAGAACCGGATCACCTCCCAGGTGGCCTAAGGGTCAGATCAACACACTGTGGGGACAGAAGTGGAAGCCTGTGGTTTAGGAGGAAGACATGGCACAAACACATCCCTGTCACCCAAGTCAAAAGGCCCGTGCCCCTTCTTCCCAGCCACTGACCATGCTGTCTGGAAGCAGAGGCAATGGCCCCTGTCCACTCTGTCAGGGCAACCACACTGGATGCAGGCCAGGTGCTGGAGTCATTCCCCAATTCTTAACATTTTCCACTAGTGGATTCCTGAGCCAGGGAATTGGGAAGGGGCAAAAGACCCACTGTGCTGGGGCACTTGCCTCCCTCTGCTCCTACCAGCAGGGGTTCTGTGACTGGCTCATTGTAGCCTGTGCAGTCTGCCTCAGGACTCTGGGCCATTGTGTGAGTCCTAGAACTACTCTATCAAGGAGGGGGAGAGACAGTCTTTCTCTACAGTGTCTTCCAGCTCAGGAAAGAATTCTCCAGCTTCTTAGAATTCTTCTCCTTGGGCCTTAGAAGTAACGTTCAAGACTTGCTGGTTCCACTCATCTGGGATGTGGGTCATACCAGGGAAGTTTGCAATGGCTGGCCTGTGCTTCCTAGGCCTCCGTGGAACATGGCATAGGCTGGAAGCAGCACCCTCCCACCATCAGCTTACAGAATGACAGCCTCAGTTTCTCTGTCTACAATCAGTGAGCCCCACTGGGTGAATCTTTAGGTGTCTTTTACAATAAAGAGGGCTGGATTCTGTAAGCAGAGACCTCAGACTAACCCACAGGGGCTAGAAGAAGAAAGAAATGCCAGTGTTGGTTGAACTCCAGATCATACACAGAGTTGAAAAGCCAAAATCTTACATTCATACTGGAGTGTAAGTGACTGACAGCAGGTGCCTCTCCTTTTGTAGCGAAGACAAGGAGGAAGGCCGAGCCTGTAGGAGTGTGGGGCAAGTCATACAGTTCTCCATAACAAACCCTGCCCTGGGTGGCCTCTGACAGTGACTGCTTGCCACCAGGTAAGGCCAAAATGGTCTCATAATATGATATCCTGCCTCACTGTCAGGACATGTAATTCTCCAAACCAGGATCCTAGGCCTAAATAGGACTGCTAGACTGGGACATACCACCTAGAAGAACGCTGGGTATGGATAGAGTTGCAGACTGTGTTAAAATTGGACACGGCTTTCCCTGGCTGCCCTGGATTGATAGGTTTTCATTTCTTTGTGTTACCTGTCAGTAACTTGTCACCTTGCAGATGTCAGCATGAGAACTGGTCAGGATGAATGGGATGCTGCCAGCTCTGCGTCCCTGCTCCAGACTCATGGTAGCAGGGTGTGTGTGTGTGTGTGTGTGTGTGTGTGTGTGTGTGTGTGACAAACCCACAAGTGACTGAAAAGACATGGGTTGGGAAGATGGCTCGATGAGTGAAGGAGCTTGCCATGCAGGCCTGGTGACCTGAGCTGGATCCCAGCAACCCATTGGGAAAGGGGAGAACCTACTCCCTAAAGCTGTCCTCTGACCTCCACATATGCTCTGTGGCATGTATGCCCTATATCCACCCCCCCCACACAAATAATACTAATACTACTAATAGTAATTAAAAAATTTTTTTTGTTTATTTATTATTTTTTATGTGTATGAGTGTACTGTCTGCATGTAGGTTGGTGCACCCGTGTTGTGCAATGCCGCAGAGGTCAGAAGAGGGTGTCAGATTCCCCTGGAACTGGAGTTAAAGACGGTTCTCAGCCACCATGTGGGTGCTGGGAATCGAACCCAGGTCCTCTGCAAGAGCAGTTGGTGCTCTTAACCGCTGAACCATCTCTCCAGCCCCAATAATAATAGTAATTTTAAGAAAGGATACCAAGGGCTGGAGAGATGGCCTAGCGGTTAAGAGCGCCGACCGCTCTTGCAGAGGACCCGGGTTCGATCCCCAGCACCCACATGGAGGCTAAGAACCGTCTGAAACTCCAATTCCAGGAGAACTCCAGCTCCAGAGGAATCCGACACCCTCTTCTGACCTCCGCGGCATTGCACGACACGGGTGCACAGACCTGCATGCAGACAGTACATTCATACACATACAGAAATAAATAAAAATTAATAAAAAAAAATTAAAAAAA